>OY757190.1:47266548-47742296 GCA_963583895.1 Melanophora roralis | reverse complement strand
ATGCTTCGAGAGAGCGGATTTGGGTGTGTTTCCAGCTTATTTAAATACTTGTCTACATAGTTTAAGATTTCGCATTTAACTAGTGGAACTTGTAGATCCTTGTAGATGTTGCTGTTTTTAATATACCAAGGAGCACCAGTTATCATTCTCAGAATTTTGTTTTGACGACGTTGAATTTTTTCTGTTAGACGCGGAAGCAGTGCCCCATAATTGTTTACCGTAGCACCAAATTGGTTTTAAAATCGAGTTGTAGAGTAAAACTTTACAATCCAGACGTAGCACAGAGTTTCTATCAATTATCTAGTGGATTTGAGCAGCTTTAAGCTTTATTTAAGTTAGCTTTGCATCTATATGAGGCTTCCATGTGGGGCGGCGATCTAGGTGAATACCAAGATATTTTGTCTTGGTTCGTTGAGGCACCATATGGTAATTAATAGTGATTGGTGAGCACATTTCCTTTCGTAAAGTAAAAGTTACGTGGGTACATTTTCCTTCATTTATTTTTAATTCCCATAACTTTGCCCATTTTTCAACTTGGGTTACTTGTTGCTGTAGTTGGTTCAAAGCCTCTTTACGGTCTTTATGAACACTAAGGAAAGCAGTATCATCAGCAAATGTCGAAGTGTGCGTAAAACTATTGGTTGGCATACCTGCTGTGTAAAGCAAGTACAGAACTGGACCTAGTATACTTACTTGAGGTGCACCCGCCCCTATTGGTTGAGAAGAACTTATTTGGTTTCCCTCTTTGATCATAAATTGTCGACCGGCTATATATTTTTCTAAAAGGTTGAAAATATTAGCTGGAAGGTTGAACTTTATCAAAATATTATCAAATCGTTATAATAATAATACATAATTAAAAGTTACACGCAATATGCAAACTATGCACAATAATATTGCCTTTCGCTTGAGATATATCTTATAAGCAAAATATTTAAAATTTATGCAGATCTGCTATTGGCTGCCAAAATTAAAAACTTGGGTTACACAGTTTAACATACTTTAACCTTGCTTAAGCTTTGGCTATCGTAAAAACTGCAAAAATTTCCCTAGACCAAAAATACAACATATGTTTTTTACACTTTTTCCTTTCCTTTTATTCTCAAATCAACTTCATTGTATTTAATTAAAGATTAAGTTTTCTTTGCAGATAATTTCGCGTTTAAGTTTTCGTAAACCTAGAAAATTTAAATTTAGACATCAAAAAATAAATTTACGTATTCTTCTCAATTTAGCTAGATTTTCTGTCATTTACCGCAGAACACAATGTATCAAAAACAATATTACAAAGGTAAATATTACTAAAAAAAATAACTGACAAAATTAACTTTAACTGAAAATGAGTATTTTTGTTCATTTGAAGCTTTGAGTAACTCTTCGAACCAGTTAAAAAAAATATTGTATTAAAATGTAACGTTTTTTTTTTGTTTAAAACAGCTTTACGAAATACTTCCTAAATAACTTACAGTCAGTTACCGTAAAAATTTTTTAAGTGTGGGATTTAAACCGGGGACTCTCCGAACAACACCGCCCTGTCATTAAGGCCACCGAGACACTTTGTTTTTAAATGTTAAAAAAATATATAAAAGCAGCAAGTTTTTTCTGCTTAATTTGTTGAAATAAAACGAATTTAAAAAAAAACGATTTTTAATATATTTAAGAATAAAATTATTGATTATTAACGTCTTTCTTGATTCTGCGTATTTAACAAAAAAAATTGTTATTTTTATTTTATAGGGCCCCCCTAGTGTTGTGAATATCTTTCCATTTCCATTTAAATAACTGTGTTACATACTTGTTTTAGTGTTGGGAATTTCCCTGTTATTTAACAAATTACTTATAACCCAGTTTCAAAGAAATCAGTTATTAATATATTTCTGTTTCAATTTATTTAGTCACTAATTGCAGTAAATACCATAATTTTTAACATAAAAACGAAAAAAAGAGGAGTTTTTATTTTTTAAATTTATTTTTGTTTGATATTTTTTCCTCTCGCCTCAAATTGCCGAAATGTTTAAAATAACTAAAATTCCGATTAAGTGTATTAATAAAGTTTATTTTTACTAAGATTTTAATAAAAAATCGCCATTTAAAAACTTAAAATTCAAATAAATTAACGTCTTTTGAAATTTAGCTTAAAATTGTGAGATCTATTGAGTTGCCTTTGCAATTAAAATTTTTATAAAAAATCGTTGATTCATAGATTATCTGCCCGTTTTTCTTGCGATTAGAGCAGAAAAAATGCATGCTTTTAAAAATTTTGCATACTTTTTGCTTAAGTCAAAAATTGAAAAAAAAACACTAAATTTAAACAAAAAATTTTAATAAACAAAATTATTTAAATTCACATACTAAATAAAAAAAAGTGTAAAATTATTTGTAATTTTGTTTAATATAAAAGTAAAAGTAAAAAATTTCCTCAAAGTAATAATTAAGACTTTTACGTAAAAACATCATAAAAATGAAGCCTTTATTTTTAACACTCCAGGATATTACCAGTTAAAGATGTATGTTTGTGTTTAAAATGGCATAAGTGTCAAAGTCAATTAAATAGACACGCATTTAGGGCATAAACACCGAGTGTGGTTGTAAGCAAGCATTAGTTGAATTAACACAAATACACATCCACACATACAACCACATACATACACATGACAACATTCGTAATTCACCATAAGTATGTTTGCTTTTCTAAGCTGATAATTATATATGTATACCTTGAAGATAATTGTTTAGACATATAAACATAATATGAACATAAAATGTCATGCCATCCTTAGAGGATCAAAAGTATGAAAGTATAAAGCAGACAAGCAGACTTATACATCACTACCCAAGCATACATATACGTACTTAGTCAGGTTTTTACAACATTGTTAAGCAAATTAATACTGTGTTGTTGCATCTGAACTTATAGTCAACCGTGTGTTACTTATTTAATGAGTGCTACAAAGGATTCATGCTGCTCTCTTTCTATCACATCTAACTATCAGCAGCATTTAAAAACGCCCAAAAGCGTGAAGACATTACCAACATTGTTTAAGTGTCTAATAAAGCTTAGGTTGTATGTACTACATATGTATTTGCTAAAAGAAAACTGTGTATATGTTTGTGTTTCCAGTAAAATTACAAGTGTTTTTTTTAAGTGAAATGTTCCTGTACAATTAAGTGTTCTACGTACTAACACTCACTTTAGCACACACACACATACATGTATACACGTACGTGTGAAATTATTTAATGCCTACGGGACAAACATTGTACACACAATGAATATGAAAATATTAAACAAATTATTCATTTACATGTGTAAAAAGTATAGAGAAAAAAAAATACATAATCTCTGATTAAAATGTAAAACAAAAAACCCATGGCAATTACATGCTATTAATTGGCTAGCAGAGCTTTAAAATAATGTAATGATTTAAGGAAAATTTTTGATATTAAATAAAAAAATTAAAAGGTTATTTAGGAAACAGTTATGCGATCTCATATATATTTGAGTCTGTAGATTAGTTATTCTTTATGGCATTTAAACAGAAGTCTGAAAATATTTTGCAAAGCCCCCTTGGCGTTACTTGGGACAAGAAATAACGAACAATCGAAAGTAAAACGATACCAATTAAGAGTATTAATTTAAAGTAAAGTAATATTGAAAAATTATCCAGTTTTAATAATATCGGTAAAAAAACACTTTAAGAGCTGACGTGGATTTCTAAACCTGAAAGGATAACTCGAAGATGGATCTTACAGACCTTAAATAAAATAAAATATCATTTTAAGGGGATAAATATTGTTCTGTTAACTCTATCATCATCTGCTGAGATTTCAAAAAAGTGTAGCCTGAAATATTTTTATTCAAACTTAAGCTGAATTTTTAATTGGATCTCCATAAACTTTTCGAAATATACATTATTTTTTAAAAGTTCACAATAAAAAATTTAAGCACTTTAAGGGTCTCCCACCAAAAGGAATTAACGAACCTTAAATAGTATTTAATAAGTATTTCTGTGCTTTTCTTCCACAGCAATCATGCCAAAAAACAGTCAAACACATAGGTCCATAATTGCTGCTTTGCTGGCAGCTTTCGAAGACCCTAAAAAGATCTCTAACCAGCTTAAACATCTTGTTGAAACGGATAAAGTTATGGAGACTCAAAATTATTAAGAAAAAAGCCACTCATCTGGCTTTTACTTTACGCAAAAATTCGTGTCACAATCCTTGTTAATAACAAAATTGTGTCTCAGCATTTTTAGGTGAAATACTTTGGAATTCCCCTGTATCGTTGCCTCTGCTTTATAGCTCGAGCTTGACACCAGTCTGCTGAAGTTTATAAATACTTAAATTTGAGAACTTAAATTTTGTCTGTCTAAATATTAACTTTTAAATAATGAAAATAGAGATTTAATTTAAATCACTCAAGAGAAAGACAATTGATCTGATACTAATGACGTGACTGGTTCCTACATTATAAAGCTGGTTTCAGTTCCTACATATTATATTAAAAAGGCATGACAGTTTACATATTGTTTGTTTTTTAAACGCGGCAATTGCCTTGAGTCTACACACAAAAAATATTTTTAATAAACTTTACATAAAATCAAGACGTAGAGGCGTCAAAAGTACGGTTAGTACGGATTTTCTTAAATCGAACACAAAATTTATTAAGCTAAGTAAGATTTTTCTAGTACGAATTTCTTACTTTTATCCACATTGAAGCCAAAAAAGGAATGATCTAAGTTTGAAAGCGTAGTCGATGTAAGCTTAACAAGATTGATTTAAATCTAAACGGGATTAATCCAAAAGTTAAATGTCATTTTTTAGAATTACGGAGCTTTATTAAGGAAGAAGAGTTCTATTTTTTATTTTTAATTTAAAATATTTTTTCTGCACTTATCGTGGCTGGGATTGGAACCAGGAACTCTTCGCACTACAGCACCATTGCGGTACCTCTAGGCTATCGAGGCAATTTGTTTTTAAATGCAAAGTAATATATTAAAACCACAAGTTTTTTTCTACTTGGTTTGTTGTTAGTTTTTATTAGAAAAAATTAATATTACTTTTTAATTTTTTTGAGATTATGGGTATACTAATATAAAATTTAAGTCTATTGGTACATATATATTGAGCTCTAAAGTCAACTTAGAGAACAACGAGTCCTTGTCACATATTTGGCGATTTATTACTGACCCGGATTTAAGTTAAAAGTAAGCTGAGCGGATTTGTTGATTACTTGCACATTTTTAAATTTAAAATCTATTGACATAAATTAAAGATTTATTAATTGATTTTAAAATATTTTCAGTTAAGAAAATTAAACTAAAAGCTCTTGTGCAAAATTAATTGTATGGCAAATCATGTAAATTTAACTTTTTGATGCTTGAAACTCTTATTTGCTTCAAGTAGTTTAATTTATATTTGAAACTTCACTTACGAAGTAGCGGGTTAATTGCTTTTTTTTAATGTTAAACCTTAATTTTTCTTAAGCTGCTTTAAATTATAGAAATTTTTCCTGCACAATGATTTCATAAGTTTATAAACAACATTAAGAAAAATACAACAATGTGTGAATAGTATTTTCTAACTTAATTTTAGTTGTAAATTAAACATATCTCTAGAAAGATAAGAGAAAGGATAACAATAATAACGTGTGAGTCTTTACACCTAAAGACAACAGATCTGGCAAGAATTTGGGGAAATGTGTTGTTTATAGGCACTTATGTATGTATGTACTTCATGAAACATGTTAATTACAGTTATCATTATGAATTGGGTTTTTATTCTCTGTTGCAAAATTTTCCGCATTTACCATACATAAGTAGTTGCATGTATATGTGTGTGTATTTAATATTAAATATCTCATATACTTTATGTATTTCGTTTGTATAAGTGTTGCTGCTAATTACTGTATTACACTTTCATTTGTTTTTAAATAGGGATTTTAAATGTAATTTTTATATTTTGATTTACATTGTAAAATATACTTAAACAACAACACAAAAGCCCTTAAAATTTAAAAAGTTCGGAAATACACACATACATATATTCATTGTACATACAGTTGGCGGAACCAGTTTTATATGTAAAATCCCTTCAAGCGATTTCTATTGAAAATGACAATTATTCAATACAAAAGGAAGTTTAAGCTCGTCGAGTATGATATACATTTTTTATCAAAAAGCTCAGGAAAAAATGTTTAACTACTATTATACTTACTTAGTGAGACTATTTAGTTACTTCCTAAAGACAATAATTCGAAAAAATTTGAATTTTTGTTTTTAAAATATCTACTATGTAACCAAAATTTATCTACTTTTGTATCGAAAAAAGTGTTATATTTTTAAGCTTTTTGTATATAAAAGTATTACCTTATTAGATTGTTTTTCAACTTTAAAGTTTAAAATGAATTTTAAAATAAGGAAGTTAAAATATTAAAATAAATGAAAATTGTTTTTGTAGATCAAAAGTAGTGACTTATTAGAAACTTTTATCGAAAAATTAACTTCCAATTGTTTAGAGGGATTTCACCTTTAATAGTTTTGTGAAAAAGTTTAAATTAATGTATCTGAATTTACGTGTAATGCATTTGCTCATTTGCTTATTTGTTTATTTCCTCTTATTGCCAACAGATAAAATGGTAAATAATTTGTTTCTGAAACAAAGGCAGTGTGTAATGCTTTAAACAAAAATTATTTAATGAATTTATTGTATACATTGTCTATATTTACGTAGTTTCTGAAAACAATTTTATTTATTCAAACCATATAAGTATGTAAAAGAGGTCTGCAGGCAGCGGATAAGTTTTCAAATGATTTTTGAAATTTGACGTTTGCTCGCGGTGTGAGTGTAAGGAAAATAACTTAACCGTAGTTCGTTTGTAAAAAAGTAAAGAAAATACTACAAATAGAAATTATAACAACTTGTTTTTCTTTTATAGTATTTTTTTGTTTTTTTAATGAAATAATGTGCTGCTTGTACGTGTGTGACGTTTTGTTACTTACAAAATTAAATATCAGACTATTTTGTTATTATTATTTCTTTTAAAAAAATTGTGCATGTTTTGTTATTGTAAAAAAAACAGCCAAATACATACATATCAAAATTAAATATATAAACAACCGCACTAAGCCAACCACCAAAGGTAATTTGTGTTTGTTCCTAATCAACTACTTTTGCGGGAACTAATGAATATAGCCGTAATTGATCCATACGTCCATCATCAACTTTTTTGTTTTCTGCAGGAAGGAAAAGAGTACAAGGTTTCCCAAATGAAAGACTCTGTCAAGTAACAGCGGATACATAGTTGGCGATTTTGACATCTAAAGGAAAAAATACTTAATATTTACAGACACTACATATAAAAGTTCAGCCTCTTAAATTATTCAAGTGTATAACAAGTTCAAGTTTATTCATGCAGATATTTAGTATGTTTGTACACGGAAGTGTGTAAACATTTTTATATCAGTGCTGCTATAATCTTTGTTAAACACATACGAAATGTTAAACTGTTTGTTTACATTATCATTGTGGTTTTCATAATGAGTGATTACAACTGTTGTTAAATTTTCATGAAGTAAAAAGAAATGCATTTAAAATTAATTTTAGTAAGAGTTTAACAGATAGGGTGTTTCTTTTAAATCCGATATAATTTTAAATTGGTAAGACAAAAAAGAAATCAGCACAAGCCATTTTCTAACATCTTTAAATGATCCGACTAATGCTCACCTTGGCTTGATGATGTTTCCGTATGGCACGTAGCAACATCTTTTTTATTTACACCTCACGCAGATTATTTAAGATTAAAATTTTTAAATTTGTTTTGGTGTAACGCTATTTATTGAGCATAAAAGCGTTCACGCAGATGTTTGAAACGCCCAAAACTATTTAGTCTTAGACTTAGCTTCATGTATGTATGTATAACGATCGACTAAAAATCACTTCTTAAGTCGATTGGTAGCCATGTTTTCTTGTTATCAAAATACAGGTCGCAGTTTTGAATATATATTAATTAATTTTGGCACAGATAAATTTAGGCACTGGGACGAAGCCTGCTGTTTGTGGTGCTGATACATAGCCCCTATATAAAAGCCCTCCCGAAAAAAGGATTTTGGGCTATAAATGGCTGTAATATAACTTTTCCTTCTAAAAATTTTGCACAAAAGTTAAAATTTATGCTACAAACTAAAAACAAATCTTATGAGCCTTTCAGTGTAGTTTGGGCTGCATGTTCTTTACTCGGCTTCGGGTTTGAATTCTTTTTCTGCTGCTTCAGCTGTCCGTTTATTTACTGCGGCTTTGGCTAACTGTTTTTTCACTGCAACTTTAGCTGCAACGGTCACACCTTAATTCTAGCACTACTAGGATAAAAATGGGCATCAGTTCCAGGTTGCATTGTAGCCTAATTTTGCTGACCCGAGGCCGTATCTGGTAATATGGGAATCAGTAACCAGTCCCTGATACTTTTAGTGAAGTCACTTCAGTGTACTCATGATTGTTCAGGTAGATGAGATTTTTGCACAGGGAGTCGCAGGTAGAAATATCATAAACCTGGTAACGTAGTACCTTCCCATGAATAGTTAAAAATTTCCAGAGAACGTTGCCAATACAATATAAGCTGCTGGCAATAAATATATTTTAATCAACCCAGCGGAGTTCGGGTAGTCCTTATTATACGATTTTTTTGTAATATATTTAAAGTATAAAGTGCTTAGTCTTAATAGTCAGTCAGGGGCTAATACGGGATAGTACGAAGTCTTCAGCAAGGTGGCTTTTAATTGTTCAGTGTCGTAACAAACAGAAATGTTGCTGAAAATTCACTTAAACATTTCTCCAAACTTTTACTATTGTAATACTAAGGAAATATGTAACAGCTCTAGACCAATATTCTCCTTTCGATCTGATTCTCAGTATGATACATTTATGGCCTGCCATAAGCTTAAGTCAAGTGCAATTGGCCCAGAAAAAATCCATTTAAAATTTTTAAAACTCGTTCTACCTATCTTACTTCCACAAATTATTCACATTTTTAACACAGTAATTACTAAAAGTATCTTTCCACAAAATTGGAAGTATGCCAAAATTGTTCCCATTCCTAAAAATAGTAATGAGTATCGCCCGATTGCTATCCTTTCATATTTATCTAAGGTTCTGGAAAGACTCTTACATGAACAAATGGTTAGCTAACTACTTACAATCAAATAATTTATATACTGCTGTACAATCTGGTTTTCGACCAAAACATAGTTGTTCTACTGCACTTCTTGAAGCGACGGAGAAAATTCATAGCTATATTGACAGTGGAAATGTTGCCTTGTTAGTGTTTTTAGATCATACTAAAGCATTTGATATGGTTAATCACACTATGCTTCGTATTAAATGGACTAAATTGTTATTTTTTAACTCCTCTGCGACTGATTTTGTTTCATCTTACCTATATAATCGATATCAGTATGTAAGTTCATATAACAAACAATCGTTGCCAGTAATCAAAGGTGTTCCCCAAGAGTCCATTTTAGGTCCCCTACTGTTTACAATTTATATAAATGATTTACCAAAACAGTTATTATATTGTAAGATTCATATGTACACCGATGATGTCCAAATTTATATATGACGCGAACATTATAGGATTGATGATTTTATTGTAAAATTGAATTATGATTTATCCAAAATTGAAGCTTGGGCTGCAGCAAATGGTCTGTATCTGAATCCTGTTAAATCTAAGTGCCTTGTAGTCTCTAGATACACTACACAAATAAGTATTGAACCCAATTTGAACTCGTAACAAATTGAAATAGGTTAGAAAGCGAAAAATCTTGGAACTATTTTTAACTCTTCACTTACATGGTCTGATCATATAAACACTGCTGCAGGGAAAGTGTTTGCAATGCTTCGTTCACTTTGGGCCACTAAACACTCAACTCCGATCAACACGCGCATGCTTTTTGCCAAATCGTACCTAATTCCGGTTTTACTTAATGGCAGTAAAGTTTTTGCTAGTTGTGACCCGAAAAGCTCTAGAAAATTGACTTCTACATATAATGCTTTTCTAAGATATATCTTCAATTTGGGACGTTTTTCTCATATTATACCCTATGAGACTGAACTTTATGGCGTACGTTTTGGTGACCTGTTAAATATTCGATGTCTTGTTCTCTTACATAAAATTATTTGTACTGGCGTGCCGTCGTATTTGTATAAACGTCTCTCTTTTACGCAGTCCAGAAGGAATAACAACCTTGTTCAGATAAGATTTGGGAGGCTTATATCTGAATGGCAATTTTTTGTTCATACCATTCGTCTATGGAACTCAATACCATCGTCTATACAATTCATTAGGAACACAACGCAGTTTAGAAAATGTATTTCGAATTTTTATTATCGTAATTGAAAATGTGTTATCTTTTTTTATTTTAACGTTTTAAAATGTAAAATGTATTTATATTTGATATTGTTATCCTTCTTATGTTAATAATTACTTGTATTTAATGCTATAATTTCTTATTGTATGACACATTTAAATCTGAAACAAATTGTTTTTCCTGTACTATAATTATAAGACTCTAAGTTTTGTTGTATAGGAATACCAATAAATAAATAAATAAATAAATATGAAAAAAGTTGCACATAAAGTCGATCTGAACCTGCATGATAAATTTTGATATCACTTAAACCATACTTTATGACTTAAATATCAACTCAGGTCTAAAAAAAAATTGGTAAAATATATATAATAATCAAATAAATATTTGGCAGTATAAGACAGATTAACAAATTATATCCTAAGCCATTTGTTTGTAATCATTTTTGAACCATCAACCGGTAGCAAAACTTATTAATAATTTTATTCAAATCTTAAATTGCAACGATTAAATTTTTTTTATAATTTTGTTCCACAACCAAGTTTCTTAAAATTTAAATTTACCTTTTGGGGTTTGAAAAGCTAAACTTAAAATTTTTAATAAAAATTTTGTCTTTGGCTGTCTAAAAAATATTTGACTTTAACTAAATGCTGAAAGTATTTTTAAGCCAATCAATTAGATTTAATAAACAAATCCATAAATTTCACATATAGAGCTTAAAAGGAAAAGCAGACAGGTTAAAACATGTAAAAAATTTTAATAAAAAACTGAATGCAGACAAAATGGAATTAATAAAAACTTACATGAGTTTTTAAATCTGGTTGCAAAATGAAAAGACAAAATTAATTCTAGTTTATTGGCAGACACAAAGTGTATAGCAATTCAAAAAAAAATTATGCAAAGCTGTGAGAAGGCAAGAAGTTAAAAAAAAAATATTTCCATACACATTGGTAGAACATGTGCTAAAATATGTTTTCTTTTCCATAACACACACACGCACAATCACACACACAAATTATGGGGCTTTGCAGCTCAATTCGTATGAACCAATTTGTTGTCTGCAAATAAAATGATTACAACTCTTGCTTTTTTCACAATCCAACCCCATTCTTTACAACCAGTTTTTTACCATCATAATCTTTG
Organism: Melanophora roralis; assembly: GCA_963583895.1. NCBI lineage: Eukaryota > Metazoa > Arthropoda > Insecta > Diptera > Rhinophoridae > Melanophora > Melanophora roralis. The sequence goes on along the minus strand of OY757190.1, from coordinate 47,730,792 downwards.
TTAACCAGAAATTATTTATTTTTTTCTTCTCTTCTTTAACACAACAAGTGAGTTCTATTTGAATTTATTCCAATCGAAACGCAAATCTATGCCATAAATTTTTTTTATTTTCCTTTGGTTGTTGTTGTTGTTTTTTTATATGATTTTTATTTTTTTTTTCAATTTATTTAAACAATAGAGACTATAACCCGAGTTCAAACGTGCTATTTTGTTGAGTTCATTTGCTTTAGGTATGGTGTGTCTTGAAAATTGTTCATTGTCATGATAATTTTTGTATGTCTCAACCAGAAATTGATTCAAATTTTTTATTTTGCTGCTTTCATTATATAAAACGATTCGAATTGATTAAAATATTGTATTTAAAAATTCTATTCACTTTTAACCTTTACCTCAAGGGGGTAATAATGGAATGAAAATAAAAAGGAATTTATTTTAAAGTAAAATAAAAACTTTAAGACAAAATAAAATCACAAAATAAGATCTTAAAGTTAAAAAAATAGGGAATTTATTTTTTTAAATTTACTATTACTTCATTGTGATGGGTGTGGCGGTTTTTCTAAAATTTCTGTTTGTACCTGAAGCAATTCAAAATTTTGTTTAAAAAAAAGTTTCTGATTTCCAGGGATGGTATTATATTTTCAAACGAATCATAGTAAGTAGACACTGCATGAACATTATTTCTATCTACAATATTTACTCAAAGACTGTGACTTGTGTGACATTACAAAATTTAAAAGAATTTTAAACTTAAAATTGAATATAGTAAGGTTTTAGTTTTTTTATTTTAACGGTAGATTAGTGTTTCTAATCGCATTTGATTAATTCTTTCTACAAAAGATTAGTTTTTCTTAAGAAACCTCATTGTATGAAATGTGACGGGTGTAACATTTCCTACAAAACTTTAAGAAACAGAAAGCTATTCAGCTGGTAGTAATTTTAAACCCTTTCGAAATAAACATAATAAAATATGAATACGAATCATCTAAAATTCTATCCTTTTTAATTTTAAAGCTGGCAAAATAGTACAGAAAAGTTAAGCAAAGTAGCATTTGTCCACTCAGTAAATTTATGACCTCTTTGTGGACGAAAATCACTAAAATTTCATATTTCTAGATTTATAATCTTCAGAAATGCAAGAAAGTACTTTCATTCACTTGATTGAGTTTTGACATCTATATGGGTAAATAGTCGTTTACTTCTTAAAAAAGTTCCTTTTGTCCATTAAGTTATTCTTTTAAATTTACAGGGTGTAACGAAAGATCAAAACTCTATATTCATCGAAGGGTTGAATAGTCGTTGCGTTATCAAAAAATAAGATTCATTTTTGTACAAAATAAAAAAAAAACTTATTCTATTTGCTGGATATGGAAAAACTTAAAATAAAAAATATATTTATTTTTAGAGTACAAAATAATTGTATACATAAAAACAAAACTCAAAACCTTTTTATTTGGTTTGGTTTTAAATTTTTTTTTTTTGTTTTTCAATACTTTTTTAAAGAACAACTAAAGTAGGTACGAATATTTATCTGAAATAAACGGTTAACAATAAAGAAAATAATTTAATTAAACTATAAGTAATTAAAAATATTGCGAGCTGTAACTTCCATCTTTTGAAAAGTCGGAAAAACATCACCCAAAGTGGGTCTGGCAACCTCGGTATCTTTCATCAACCTAGCCATCAACAAAACAAACACCATCAGTTTTAAGATAAAAAGAAGAACAATATTGGTAATTAGATGAAACTTTGGCCTAAGTAAGCAGTTTAAAAGCAAAGTCACCTCCGGACAAACAAAAATCACTTTTTATAAGACAAAGATTACACTCGTGCTTATTTATCGTTCTAAAGAATGGGTACTTGCGAAAGCAGATTTGGCAGTGCTTGGAGTTTTCGAAAATAGCATTTTTCGGAAGATCTATAGACCAATTTTAGTTCACGGAGAATACCGGTGTCGTATGAACCGTGAGCTATATAAGCTGTTACCGACATTGACATAGTTGCGGGTACCAAAAATTCAACGTTTACCTTGGCTGGTCATGTTGTGGGCATGAATAAAGGTGCTCCAGGTAGGAAGTCATTTGATTGCGTACCTGGTGACGGATCACGCAAAAAAGAAAGACTTAAAAGATCGAAGCGCCTGAAAATCGGTTCATTAAAAAATGTTCGAAATAGTATGATCATTTCAGTTGCAGTTTTAATAATTAAGGTGGGCCAAAAGAAGTCATCCGAAGTTGTTTGGCTCTTATTTTTTTTAAATGAAAATCCTAAATTCTGTTTTTTGATTATGTTTACTTGAACATATAGGATTTTACTGGTTAAGTCAAGAAGATGATATCGGCCAAATAGGTGCCGTATTTTACATTTATCTAACTCATAAATGTCAAAAAAGATTTGACACTGGCCGCATTCGTAAAAATAAGAGTGTCCTTCAATAGGGTAATTTCTTTTGGCCCACCTTGTTTATTTTGCGTACTCATATTAGTGCATTTTAAATGTAACGGTTTGAACTTTCCTTTTTTTTTAAGTTGATTGAAAAGATATGTTTTCCTCATTCAATATGAAATAATTGTGTATTGCAAAGTAATGGCGCCTTCCGTTAGCCAAATAAGCGGAAACAAAAATTCAATTGCAGGAGCCAAATCGTTGCGTTCATGATATAGTGAATTTGATCAAAATTTTACTTTTTTGGATTGCCTTACTCGATATCGAGTAGCTTGTATCGAAATGTTAGATCCTGTCTTACGCTAGCGAGTAGTCGATCGAATATCCTCACTCGAAGTGTCATTCGATACATTAAGTGCTGTCGAAAACAAACATTTTATACATGTATATTTATAAAGAAAATAAAAATTTCGTTTTGCATTAGTTTGAAATAAATAACAAAAAATGTAAGTTTGAATGTATTAAAACTTTTTTTGCAATAATAACAACTTGAAAAACATGACCTTCTAATCTAGGACGAATGTAAATAAAACAAATGGCAAGTGGTAAGAACTCCTGGCACATTTTATGGCAGAACACCAAAACTTGGCAAAAAAAAATGTAATTCCAAATTGTGAACAAGGTAAAGAAGTCGCAAAAAAGTTTTGTGACGAACTTACAAATAAATTAAACTCGTAAGGTCCAACTGTAAAAAAGCGTCGGCTTAGAGAAAATTATTTTATTTTATATAACACTTTATTACTACATTAATCTTTTTCTTCATCTTCTTCATCAGAAGAAGACGAATAAAACAAAAAGAGCGGATCCATTTTCTACGAATTAAATTCGTTTGTATTTAATTATTAAGAATTTTAGTCTTAAGAATTTTAGATTTGCTCACCTTTTCTTTATATTTGTTATTTTTACAAAATCATATGTTTTCATTCCACTACACAGCAAAATGTTCATTTCCATTTTTAAACAAATTGCGATTCTAATGCTTTTGAATGCCAAAATCCGGATATTCGATAACATACGAAATTTCATTCGATACGAAACCTCATTCGATCACGAATGCTACGATTTGACCCCAGTTATTAAAATTTTAAATTTTAAATCACAATTAACATGTACAAAAAATGTTTTTTAATTTTTTTTGTACAAAAATATTTTATTTCGAAAACTTAATTATTTTAAACTTGAACGATATTTACGTTAATATTTTTTTGTTCTTGTTTTTTATTTGCACGTTAAAAATTTTTTTAAATGAAATAATAAATATTTTTGTTACAAACAAATTAAAAAACTTTTACTGGCCTTCCTTTTTTGTTAACATAAATAAAAAGGTTTTACTTATAAGTAGGTTAGGGTTTAAACCAATACCGAGAAAGGGCGTAAATATCTCTAATAGGAAATTAGTGAGAAAACTTTGAAAGGATTTATAACAAACATTGAATAGTTATGAATTAGTATTTTAACTACGATTTGAGATAACGAAGCTTTTCAAATTACTTTAAGAAAATATCCTTAGTATTTTCTTTGACTTACCCCTCTTGGCTTTGCTATTTCAATGTTATTTTAAACATCCTTGCCATATGTGTCTTATGCGTTATCAAATATATAAATTTTTAGATAAAAATAACAAAAAAAATCTGGATGCCTTATATTCATAAAGCTTGTGTAAATTATCAAATAAATACGCCAATAAATATTCAAAAGCTAAGAAAAAGGTTTAAGTCATCTTCTATAATAGAATTATTTGATAAAATTCCATAAAATATTACAAAAATTCTAATAAAAGAGAATAGCATCAGATACATTTACTTAAAGGAGCTTAAATATTCTACTGATTATGGCATATACAAATCAATATGCACTGCGAAAGCATTTTTTGATTAAAAGGAAAGCAAACGAAAGGATTTCAACATGATTAGAGTACCTAATCAAGGTCGTGAAAGATTTTTGTGTTTTTTTCTCCTCAGCAAATAATTCAATCGCAGAAATTGCAACAATAACACAAAAGCCTAGAAAAAAAAAATAAAAGAAAAACGAAAACTTTATGTTTTTGTTAACAACATGAAAAGTACTTAACGATATTAAATGTTTTTTTTTGTTGCTTTATTATTGATTTGTTATGCCAAACACGTACACAAAAGAAGAAAAAAAAATGATTTCTACAAAGAAGAACCTTTTATCGATAAGCCAGCCTATAATGTCAACACACAATCACAAAAAAAGAGAAATCATACAAACGCACCCACACTCACACGTACGCAAAGAAATTGAATAACTAGCAGTTACGGTACGTTTCGTTTAAAGCCAATAAGATTTCTTCTTCTTCTTCTTTTTGTTGTCATTGAATATTTTTATGAGTAGAATTTTGAAAATTGTCTTACCATTTTCACATCCTTTTTTTCGCTGTAACTCGTGCTTGGTAAAGTTTAAAAAAGAAAGAAAAAAAAACACATTAAGTAACACCAACACGTTTTAGTGGAAGCAAAAAGATATCTACCGGACATTTTATGTCATGGCACTTTCTTTCAATTTGTTAATGTATGTATGTGTATGTGTATGGATGTTTTCTTTCTGATATCCATAAACGATTGCATGGATTCTAAAATAGGTTTTTCATTCATATTGGCTATCATTTGGCATTGTTTCATTATGATGTCATCGTCAACGTGCCAAGAGGTGCTACTGATACACTTAATGTTAATGATGAATTCTGTAACTGATAAGAACCTTGTCACATTAAAAAAGATGAGTCAAAATTATTATTAGAGTAGAGGGAGAAGGCAGCTAAATTATAGGAAAATCCTGTGACAGAAATTTATCGAAAACGGATGGAGAAATAAATTGAAATTTAATTAAATATTCAATAGAATATCACAAACCCTGCCTTTTTAAGGGAGTAAGTTAAAATATAATTAACATTTATTTATTACATTAAATTTAATGTTTTGCAATTTAATTTTTAAAAGCTGCTACGAACCTGAAATAAAACGGTACAGTTTTCAATATATTTGCATTTTGAAAATGTTGTATTTATATTGGAAACTTGTCTTCGCCTTCACTTTTTAATAAACCATAAGTTTTTCGATAATAACTTCAATTGCACAATCAAAGAAAGCTGTTTCCAAAATTTTATTTTATTGCTGTTGCACAGGCGCGGATCCCGGAGGATGTAACTATTTGTGTTTTTACAAAATAAAATAATAAAAATATTGCTTTTAGAAATTTTTATTAAATATCACTTTATCTTATATATAAAAGAACAATTTTTTTTTTGTTAGTGACACCGCTTATAACTCAAGAACGGCTGGACCGATTTTAATGAAACTTGAAAAAAAGACATACCCGATATCTGGGAATGCGTTTTAGGCTTATTTATTTTTTGAAATTCCGACTGGGCGTGGCACCTCCCATACAAATTGAACAGTTTTTTTCACATACCTCAATACCTATTAAAGCTGAAGTCTCCAAATTTAGTATAGGTAAGTTATTTACTGATTTGCATAATTGAGTTGTTTATGGGCGGAAACAAATTAATGGGCGTGGCACCTCCCATACAACGAAAATAGTTTTTTGTATATATCTCAATAACTGTATTAGCTGAAGTCTACAAACTTCGTACGGATGTTTATAGTGCTAATATGCATAATTCAGCTTTATATGGGCGGGAAGAAATAAATAGGCGTGGCACCTCCCATACAACGAAAATAGTTTTTTGTATATATCTCAATAACTGTAACAGCTGAAACCTCCAAACTTTGTACGGATGTTTATAGTGCTAATATGCATAGCTGAGCTTTGTATGGATGGAAAGAAATAAGTGGGCGTGGCCCCTCCCATACAACGAAAATTATTTTTTGTATATATATCAATAACTGTAATAGCTGAAGTCCCTAAACTTCGTACGAATGTTTATAGTGCAAATATGCATAATTTAGCTTTATATGGGCGGGAAGAAATAAATAGGCGTGGCACCTCCCATACAACGAAAATAGTTTTTTGTATATATCTCAATAACTGTAATAGCTGAAGTCTCTAAACTTCGTACGGATGTTTATGGTGCTAATATGCATACTTGAGCTTTGTATGGGCGGGAAGAAATAAATAGGCGTGGCACCTCCCATACAACGAAAATAGTTTTTTGTATATATCTCAATAAGTGTAATAGCTGAAGTCTCCAAACTTCGTACGGATGTTTATAGTGCTAATATGCATAATTTAACTTTATATGGGCGGGAAGAAATAAATAGGCGTGGCACCTCCCATACAACGAAAATAGTTTTTTGTATATATCTCAATAACTGTAATAGCTGAAGTCTCTAAACTTCGTACGGATATTTATAGTGCTAATATGCATAATTAAGCTTTATATGGGGGGAAGAAATAAATAGGCGTGGCACCTCCCATACAACGAAAATAGTTTTTTGTATATATCTCCATAACTGTTATAGCCGAAGACTCCAAACTTCGTACGGATGTTTATAGTGCTAATATGCATAATTAAGCTTTATATGGGCGGGAAGAAATAATAGGCGTGGCACCTCCCATACAACGAAAATAGTTTTTTGTATATATCTCAATAACTGTATTAGCTGAAGTCTCTAAACTTCGTACGGATATTTATAGTGCTAATATGCATAATTAAGCTTTATATGGGGGGAAGAAATAAATAGGCGTGGCACCTCCCATACAACGAAAATAGTTTTTTGTATATATCTCAATAACTGTAATAGCTGAAGTCTCTAAACTTCGTACGGATATTTATAGTGCTAATATGCATAATTAAGCTTTATATGGGGGGAAGAAATAAATAGGCGTGGCACCTCCCATACAACGAAAATAGTTTTTTGTATATATCTCAATAACTGTATTAGCTGAAGTCTCTAAGCTTCGTACGGATGTTTATAGTGCTAATATGCATAATTAAGCTTTATATGGGCGGGAAGAAATAATAGGCGTGGCACCTCCCATACAACGAAAAAAGTTTTTTGTATATATCTCAATAACTGTAATAGCTGAAGTCTCTAAACTTCGTACGGATATTTATAGTGCTAATATGCATAATTAAGCTTTATATGGGGGGAAGAAATAAATAGGCGTGGCACCTCCCATACAACGAAAATAGTTTTTTGTATATATCTCCATAACTGTTATAGCCGAAGACTCCAAACTTCGTACGGATGTTTATGGTGCTAATATGCATACTTGAGCTTTGTATGGGCGAAAAAAAAAATAGGCGTGGCACCTCCCATACAATGAAAATAGTTTTTTGTATATAACTCAAAAACTGTAATAGCTGAAGTCTCCAAACTTCGTACGGAGGTTTATAGTGCTAATATGCATAATTGAGCTTTGTATGGGCGGGAAAAAATAAATAGGCGTGGCACCTCCCATACAACGAAAATAGTTTTTTGTATATATCTCAATAACTGTAATAGCTGAAGTCTCTAAACTTCGTACGGATATTTATAGTGATAATATGCATAATTAAGCTTTATATGGGGGGAAGAAATAAATAGGCGTGGCACCTCCCATACAACGAAAATAGTTTTTTGTATATATCTCAATAACTGTATTAGCTGAAGTCTCTAAACTTCGTAAGGATATTTATAGTGCTAATATGCATAATTGAGCTTTATATGGGTGGGAAGAAATAATAGGCGTGGCACCTCCCATACAACGAAAAAAGTTTTTTGTATATATCTCAATAACTGTAATAGCTGAAGTCTCTAAACTTCGTACGGATATTTATAGTGCTAATATGCATAATTAAGCTTTATATGGGGGGAAGAAATAAATAGGCGTGGCACCTCCCATACAACGAAAATAGTTTTTTGTATATATCTCCATAACTGTTATAGCCGAAGACTCCAAACTTCGTACGGATGTTTATGGTGCTAATATGCATACTTGAGCTTTGTATGGGCGAAAAAAAAATAGGCGTGGCACCTCCCATACAATGAAAATAGTTTTTTGTATATAACTCAAAAACTGTAATAGCTGAAGTCTCCAAACTTCGTACGGAGGTTTATAGTGCTAATATGCATAATTGAGCTTTGTATGGGCGGGAAAAAATAAATAGGCGTGGCACCTCCCATACAATGAAAATAGTTTTTTATATATATCATAATAACTGTAATAGCTGAAGTCTTCAAACTTCGTACGGATGTTTATAGTGCCAATATGCATAATTGTGCTCTGTTTGGGTCGGAAGAAATAAATGGGCGTGGCACCTCCCATACAACGAATATAGTTTTTTTAGTATATATCTCAATAGTTGTAATAGCTGAAGTCTCCAAACTTCGTACGGATGTTTATGATGCTTATATGCATAACTGAGCTTTGTATGGGCGGGATAAATAAATGGGCGTGGCACCTCCCATACAACGAAAATAGTTTTTTGTGTATGTTTCAGTAACTGTAACAGCTGCAGTCTTAAACTTCGTACGGATGTTTATAGTGCTAATATACATAATTGAGCTTTGTATGGGCGGGAAGAAATAAATGGGCGTGCCACCTCCCATACATCGAAAATAGTTTTTTGTATATATCTCAATCACTGTAATAGCTGAAGTCTCCAAACTTTGTAAAGATGTTTATAGTGCTAATATGCTAATTATGCTCATACATAATTGAGGTGAGTATACTTAGGAGAAAAGGGAATAATGGGCATGGCATTTCCCATACAACAAAAATACTTTCTTATATAAGTCTCAATTACTGTAAAAACTTCAGAAAACGTATTCGTATTTTTCTACAAGCAGTGGAACGCAATTTAAATTATTAGTTTTAAAGTAACAGAAATAACCTAAAAATTGCCAATAAAATGTTAATCCCCTTTTATCCCTTAGGACCAAGTTATCAAAATTTTATATTCATATTTTTTCGAGACCTGTCGAACGCAATTTCAAAATATAACTTGAGCCCTCTTTATCTTTTTCGGTTCCGAATGTACAAAATGGATATAAGCAGCTATAAAATATTTTTTACCCTGTCTCGCCTCTAATGGTCTAATAATTCAAAAAAGTACGAAAAATGCATTCATAACTTTGAAACCTGTCGAGCGTAAATTAAGTTATGATTCTATCTTATTTTAGCTCAGAATCTACAAAATAAACCAATACATAGTTAAAGCCTTACCCTAAGCATTTAGGCTATGCAATGATGAATCTGTCTGTCAGTTAGCGAGTCATTAACGCAATTTTTTACTATATATTGTTTTGGTAAGCAAAATAAAAATTTAAAAAAATAAAAAAAATATTTACAAGTGGCTGATAGGGCTAAAAAATAATGAAGCCCTTATAAACTGAACAGTTTGTGAAGGTTTTCTTAGTAATAGCCTCCCATCATGAAATATGTGATAGGCTCAGCTATTCTGTTCACGCTTTATCAGCAATTTTTAGTAATTATCAAAGAAACAAACAAAACATGTTTATAACGTTATTGACATGCTATTAAGGATAATATTTTTTGAATTGTGTGTGTTTAGGCAAATAAATTCGTTTGCTAATTATATATATTGTTAGGAAATACGTGTTCGGAGATACTCAATGCTGAATATATTCAATAGAGCGGCAAAAACGAGGCTTGCCGCATGCACACATTCTTATTTGGTTACTCGAGAAGTTCGACCAGACCAAATAGATGATACTAAGAGTGGCGAGATCCCTGATCCCGAAACAGTTCAAGAACTACATGATGCTATAATTGCAAATATGATTCATGGTCGACGGCAAGTATTCCAACCATTATCCATGAAAATTGACAGCGAAAACTATCACTGGCAATGACGGTTATCCACTGTATCGGCGTTGATCGCCCAATGACAACGATCAAACTATTACAAGGAAAGTAAAAGGAAACAATTTTGTGATTGACAACAATTGGACTGTGCCATATTCGCCACTTCTTTCTAAATTATTTAAGACACATTTCAATGTTGAATATTCTAATTCAGTGAAGTCGATCAAGTACATCTGCAAATATGTCACGAAAGGCAGCGATATGGCTGTTTTTAGCATCCAAACCTCCAATGGCAACGATGAAATTACGCGTTATTAAGTTGGGCGATATGTGAAGTGCAATCAGGCGGTTTGGCGTATATTATTTTATTTCCCTATTTACGAATGTCATCCCACTGTTGCACATTTAGATGTGCATCTGGAGAATGGCCAACGAGTATATTTCGCTGCGGCAAATAATGTTCAACGTGCTGAAATACCTCCAGCGACAACATTGACAAGTTTCTTTGCTGTTTGTCAAAGCGATCCGTTTGCACAAACTTTACTTTACTCGGAGATGCCACGGTATTACACTTGGAACGCTTCTTCAAAAAAATTTTAACGTCAAAAGAAAGGCACTATGGTTCCTGGGCATCCGGATGTGCGTTTAAGTGATGCTCTTGGTTGCATTTATACAGCTCATCTGAAGAATTATGAATGTTTTTATTTGCGGTTGTTGGTGGTGAATGCTCGTGGTACAACATCATTTGCAGCATTTCGCAATGTTTATGGTATAGTCTGCCCAACATTTCGTGCTGCATGTCAAGAACTCAATTTGTTTAAAAACGATACCCATTGGGATACGACAATCGCTGAAGCAATTATTTCTGCATATCCAAGCCAGATACGAACATTATTTGATATTATCATTTCGACATGCTTCCCGTCAAATCCAAGTGACCTGCGGAACAAATATGTCAAAAGACATTTTACATCAATATAGTGTCTGCTCGAGAAATCGAGATCTTAAAATCAATGCGGAGTTGCATAACCGGGCTTTGCTCTTAGTTGAAGACAAGTGCTACCTTATTTGCGGCAGTTTGTTAGTCAGTTTAGGACTGCCAGCACCAGAACATGAATTGAATTAGCTACTAAATCGACAATTGAAGCGTGAACGTGAATACGATCGACATGAGTTAAACCAATTAGTTCAAATTAATGTTTCCCTCTTAAACCTCCAACAGAAGGAAGTCTATGATATATTATTGAAGGCAATAGATTCCCCCGGTGGAACTGGGAAGATATTCATCATGTCATTGACTTTAGCCACTGTTTGTGCGAGATTCAACTTTGCTGTAGCGGTAGCTTCATCTGGAATAGCGGCTACATTGTAAGAAGGATGCCGCACAGCTCACTCAGCGTTACAATTGCCATTAAACCTTCAAAATATAGAGCAACCAATATGTAACATTTCGAAAAACTTTGTCATGTCCAAAGTTTTAGTAGCGTTTAAAATCATTATTTGGGACGAATGCACAATGGCACACAAACGCGCAATAGAAGCTCTTAAAAGAACATTGAAATATCTGCGCAGTGACTCAAGATGTTTTGGAGGTGCAATGATTTTACTGTCTGCCAGTCATTCCAAGATCGACGGCGGCTGATCAAAAAAAATGCTTGCGTTAAGTCCTCAAGTCTGTGGCGTTTTCCAAAGATACTGCAGATGACAGAAAACATGAAAGTTACATTGCTCAACGATTTATCACCTCAAGATTTCTTTCTCCAACCAATTTTTGACTATCGGTAATGGCCGTATTCCTGTCGACGAATTAAACGGATTGATTTCGTTTCCTCAAAATTTTTGTAATTTTTTATCATTAAAATAACAGCTCAGCCAGAAAGTATTCCCCAACATAATTGCTAACGGGAACAATTATGACCGGTTGAGTGAACGGGCAATTTTAGCAGCTAAAAATATAGATGTTGATGATTTAAACTACATAGTTCAGAATCAAATCGTTGGTACTCTGCATTCTTTTAAATCTATTGAAGCCACAAACTATTCAACTGAAGTTCCTAATTCCTTGGATGGCTTACCCCCGCACAACTTACAACTGAAGGTTGGATCGGTAGTTATCGTGCTTCGATATTTAAACCAACCAAAACTTAGCAATGGAACGCATTTGGTAATTCGAAACTGATGGTCCGTGTTATACACGCAATTATGCTAAGAGGAAAATTCAAAGGGGAAGAAGTTCTCATACCGATAATTTCGATGATACCAACCGATATGCCTTTTGAGTTTAAGCAAATTCAATTTCCTATTCGTCTTGCATTCGCAATGACTATTAACAAATCACAAGGACAATCCTTGAGTATTTGTAGTCTTTATTTAGAAAATATGTACATGTTTTTTTCATGGCCAAATATACGTTGCATGTTCACGTCTGGGCAAACCATCTGCTTTATTTATACTTGCGCCTAATAACAAAACTAAAAGTTTCGTATATCACAAGGTACTGCACTGAAGGGAATTAACCTAAACATAACCCATGCACGAAAATACATAGCTTTCTTAACAGCTTTTACCTGAAACGCCTTATTTTTGTAATCTTTTTAATAATTGTTTTCTATATAAATATATTTCAATTAACTATTTGACTAAATAAACTTTGAACTCTTTTTAAAAAATCCATATATACAATAAATGGTAGGTGGTACGAAGTTCACCGGGTCAGCTAGTATATAATAAAACTATAAAAATTGAGAGTTCAAATTTAAACTTAATAACGTGTTGTATTTATATCAGTAAACAGAAAATATAAGATGAAAGTATAATGCAAATTATATAAGAAACATAAAATGATTTATACCTAAATATTAAGAAAACATCCGAATTACCACTTATTAAAGAATATACCACAATTTCGGTGCTATTTTTAATTATTTTCACTTTTGTTTTCAATGAAATATTTCCACGTCTAGTTTGGTTATAAGCACCTGTTTTTACAAATTTAATAATCTGAACAATCAACTGAATTTCCAAAGTACTTATAGTTTTAGATAGATATGATATATTTTGTGGTAGAAGATTAAGGATATAAAATATTATTAAAACGTCTTATAAGAAATTCTGATTAACATTTTCGAAAATAAACTTAAAGGAATATAGCCTTAATTACGATAGTTAGGTCGAATTAGGTTAGGTTACTAAGGGTAGTAACGAATTCAATTCGCCACCTCCACCCAGAGGCATGTAGGCCTATTACGAGACTCTTCAAAAGAGTTGAAAAGGGAAATAAGAAAGTCAAAAAAAATTTGTAAATAGAACTATAAAAAGAAATAAAATTAAGAACGCTGTCAGCAAAAAGGCAAAAATACACTGTTCGCCAATTAGGCGCAGACCCTAAAAACTACTTTTTACACTGCCAACCAACCCCATTGATAAAACTTATGAAGTTTTCCAGCTCACAGCCAGATGCCGCACCAAATCCGCTTTATAGGCTCAGCCCTTTCCATTAGCGGGCCTGCAGCCTACGGCAAGGGCAGACCAGGTGTTTCACAACCTCTTCTCCTTTTATCCTTGCATAACTTGCTAAAGTCCAGTGAGTTCCTTTCCCATTTATTTGTCATAAATCTTATATCTCAATGCCCCATCAGATTTCCAATTATTCACCTAAGAGCCCCTACTCTTTTTGAGTAACAGATCAGTGCCCCTCTTTTCCAGCCTGGGCAGCAGAAGCTTGGAGAATCCGTCACAGCCTAGTGCTTCGTATTGCCAAGTTCACCCTAAGAGCACGTCCACAGAATTCCACAGGTCAACAATTTCAGAGCTGACATAATGTCCCCCTTAATCTTAGAGCGCAGCTTGAATATCGACGTAGGTTGTCATATTTTCTCTTCCCTCCGCATCCCCCACTACCAATTCCGTGACCCTCGTCATTGCCAGCCTGAAAAACGCCACACTCGTCCTAAAGTCTGTATGTCATCCTTAGTCCCATATTCATTACAAAGACACCAGCCCTGGCTCCCACCTCAAGCTTCAATCATCAGTGACGATCCTTCAAACAGCCTGTCAGATCCCTCCGACGCCTCCCTTTTGAAACCATATAGTCAGTCAACCATATCCAAACCTTTCTTAAAAATATTTGACTCCCGAAGACTAGATAAGCTTCTCGCCGCCATTTCAGCCACGAAATCCTCAATGGGAAGAAGATACATAATTATATCCAGAGCTGTGTGTATTGTACTACTCCTGGCCCCTCTTATGCCTGATCAGCATTTCTCTGGACCTTTGGTAATAGGTTTCTTATATCGAGCGACTAGCATACGTTAGAATTGGTCCTAAAACGGATGTGTTAATGCAGGTCACAATATTCGGTTGATCTAGATTGTAAAATGGAATCGTAGCAGATAACCCATCTTATTTCGCATAACAGTTAAAATCTGAATTCCTAATTTTTGACTTAAATATCATAACTTTAGAAAACAAACACTTTTTAATTGTTAGTACTTTATTGCTTTTTGGAATAGAATTATATTTTTATGAGAATAGAAAGCTACATTATCAGCCAGTATTTGAAGACACCTATCTGTTTCAATTCCCTCGTAATTCTTTAAATTTAAGCCTCGTTACATTTAAAACTTCTTAAAATAGTTAAAGCTTTAACCAAAATGGTAGATAACGTATTAAAACTAATTGGCACTTGAATATTTTTTAAATCAAAAAGTAATCGCAAAACCAATTATACTTTCTTTCAGTTTTTTTGTCAAGAATGATAAATTTTAAAGCAAAAAATGGTTTGGCTTTTCTTAATAAGTCGATTGTCTTAGCAAATGATTGAAACCAACAAAGTTTTTATCCTTTCCAGACATTTTTCTTACAGAAAATGGTTTGTTAAACATTTTTTTAATATTAGGATCAAATCATGCAAGGTGGGGAAGGAATTGGAGAATTTTGTGTGCGTTTATATGTATAGGAAGTGCCACGCAACCTTATTCTAATTAATTTAATTTTTTTCTGAATCCAATTGATATCATAAAAAATTATTAAAAATTTAACAATCGTTCTTTTACTAGTTGCCATAGTTCCGAATTTTATATTTTAGATCGTCCGATGCTATCTTTTTGGTCGTTATTAATAAGAAAAGTATTTCGGTTTATTCTTCACAATTTTGAACCTTTAGGTACACAAAAAGAAAAATAACATTCTAAGATCAATAATTTTATTTCTGAATTTATCCAAAATCGTACATAAAGTTTTTAAGCATGATACATATTAAGATTTTCTTGAATCAAGCCTATTCGGATAATAATAAAAATGTTTTTAGGCAGATCGCTAATAAAATCGGCAAGATCGGTAAAGTACAAACCGAGCTATGTATAAACAAAAACCTAAAATTACCCATTTTTGGGGACAAAATACATGCATATACCAATTTTCTGGCTTATTGAAAGTTTTCGATTTTGTGAAGAAAATAAAAAAAATTATTTGACAAAATTTTGGTTTTTTAGTACTTTGTTTAACCGCTCACTTTTTCTTTTTTCCTAAACGTTTTAATCTCCAAACTATTTGTTTTTACAGAAATTTTTGGCAGTATGAGAAACTGCCTTAGGAAAAATGTCTGAAAGTGATTTTAGGTAGGATACTCATATAATTTCCTAAAAAGTGTTTAAAACAGCAAAAACAAAATTATTATAAACTTCCCAATTAATTCGTTGAAGGGTTTACAATTAAAAAGTTTTTCCAAATTTAAATTATATCCCAAACAAGAACACTTACACTTTTCTGTTTACTTTTAATTAATTTGTATTTTTATAAATTTTCTTCTCCGACCACTTGCCCCCAAAAACAAATAATCAATTTCGACTAAAATCTATTAAAGGCAAGTACAACAATATAAAATTACCTTAGTAAGCTTATTTAATATGACAATCAATTCTGTGTTTAGAAGTTAATCAAGAAAAAATAATAGATTTTCATTTTAAAACAAACACACAAACACTTACATACACAAATACACTTAAGTATTACTTGAGCGCCAAGAAGGGGTTAAAATATAAACAGTGTTAGAACAGAGGTCATACAATAACAACAGCAATATTAATACCAACAATTTCTAAAAACATAAAAATATAAACCAACACACAAACCCATAAAAAAAGTTTGAGAGGAGGAGAAACGCCAGATACACATACATACATACCCTTACATACACACACTTAAAGGTATTTGCTTATTCGTTCATATCGTTTGTTTGTATCCTTGTTGGTGTTGTTTGTTTTTGGCGAAGAAGATTTTAATGAAAGAAAAGCACATGATAATTTTCTTATAATGTCAGCAGAAAATTTTCCACTTAATATTTATACAACACTTACACAACCCTCACTCTTACACGTGAAAATACAGTAACAAACCGTAAGTGAAATCTTTTTAGGTTCGAAGGTGTATTTGTTTTATATTGTCACTTTATTAATGTTTGTTTTTTTAATCCTTTTTTTGTGTCTTTTCTTGCAAGAGCCTACTGTATACACAGTAGCTGTTTACTTTAGCCACTTAAAGTTATTATATATATATATAAATATGAATGTATGCGTAATAAATGAAAGAGAGTGGGAGATACTTGTACTAAACAAAAACAATCTAAAGATTTGGTTTTTCAAGTAGAAAATGATACAAAGCCATCAAACGGGAAAGGGCATGCATTGGCTTTTTTGAGAATGTCTTACACTCAAGAAAAATGTAAGCGATCTGAGATGATATTTATTTTGTGCTAAAAAATTGCTAGTGCTTGCATTTTGTTACATCTAGATTCTAGAACAGTGGCGACCAGCAAGAGAAGATGATTCATGAGAATGTATGAGTGATTTGTTCACTGTGATTTTGTTAAAAAAATCGTGCAATATCATTCGTGTTTTTGTACATTTTTTTGTATTCTGCTCTTCTTGTTTTGGTTTTTGTAGGTACACGTGCTGTGAATATATAAAACCCTATACGTGTTCGTGCCCCAAAGACACCCTTGGCTGACATTTATCTAGAAGAGTGTTTAAAATAAGTGGTTATACTTTCTAGATAATGAAATATCCCAAAGTTCGACTTTTTCTGGTTTTTTGAGTTAAGTTAAGAATTATTCACCGTTCTATGAGCCTTATTTCAAAACCAAGCAAATAAAATTCTTCTATGTTTTTTTAATTTATTTTTTTAATATTTATAGGGTTTGTTGTTGGTTAAGTATGTCTATATGCATTTCATTGGTTCTTACACCAAATCATCAGTAGACTTCAACCAAATTCTTAAAAAACCTCATGAATATTTTCTGCCTTTATATAATAACCTCAACAATCTAATTGAAAATTACTACAAACAAGCCAAACGTTCAAGAGGGAAAAAGAAAAATCAAAACAGCTTATAGCGACAAATGGTTTGTTGGGTTCTTAAAAAAACTAATGTACTGGAAGTGTTTTTAAAGAAAAGCTAAAAAGCAAATTGAACTTGGCTATCTTTGGTATGATGTAAGAGGGATTTCGATTTTGAAAATCAAAAAATTAAAAGTGCTTTAGAAGCATGTTAAAGTAAGCGACTCGGTCCTTGGCCCAAGCAAATTGATGATTAGCAAATGACATATGAAAAGACATTAAATGAGAACTAAATGTCATATTAAAATATGGAAGTAAGCTTGGGTTAAAGCTAAAGATAAATGAAGTGCAAAGAGAAGACAAATTATGACTAATTAATGTACATAATTTGGAGTAAATGTGTGTCAATGGAAGTTAAAATAAGTTAATTTAAGATCAAAATTAAAGTCAAGGTCATTTGCCTTTTAACATATGTTTTGAAAACCTAAATGTGTGTCATTAAAACCAGAAGGCGAAAGCGGGTTAAAACAGCACAACTGTTAGATAAGGTGTCTGTTATGGCTTAACGCTAAGCTATGGTGGAAAATTTGCTAACTGGATGGACTAACAAGCCACCTGCGGGCTTTAATATCGGCTAAACTCATACTCAGTAGTTAGATTGGTAAGAGATATTGCCCTCTGTGAAGTCGCGTAAAATCAATAACGTATTTGCAATCCTCACCAAATCTTTACTAGTAATTTTCTGTTATCTTAAAATATGAATTGGGTGAAATAAGCAAAATTATGTCAGCGCTTACTCCTTGTAAAATGTACCGTTAAAACTCCGCAAGATATTTATGACTCTCTCAGTAGCCTTAGAGTACATATGGAAAAAAACCCTGAAAGTGACCTTCCACATACATATTTCTATAGAAGGTACAACAGTTTTTCTGCAGATGTGGAACAGCTTTTATTTGACAAAAGGAAGGGTCCCTATGACCCTATGGCAAAAACATATTTAAAACAATGTTACAGGCACGCATATGAATCTGCTTTGACGCGCATAGAAGAGATCTACTTACACAAACAAATTTCAACGGCGGTTAGTCAAAAGGCAAGAAATGTTAAAGAAAAGTGTTATATCATTCAAAATCTTTTAAAGAACGTGTTCTCTTCCAGATCTAGCAGGATTTTTAAATATAATATAATTTGAATAATTGCTGTTAGTTTACTGGAATAAACATAAAATAATAATATGATATATTGTCGGAGGAAAAAAAGTATCATTTTTAAATTATGATACACATAAATCTTTGTTAGATTTTTAAGGGTGTAAAAATAAAATTAACTCTAATATTCTTACACCGATGCACCGTATAATAAGGAACCCTTTATATTTGCGTTTCATTATTAAGTGACATACAAAAGAACACGAACTTGAAGCAAGATTGCTTATTAAAGTGTTTATGGTTAAAAAAGCACAAAAAATGTAAAGCAAAGAATTTAATGAAAAATATTCTCCCACCCACAAGTAATTGACACTTTTACTTTCTTTTGCCAGAAATCACAAAAACTTTTTCTTCAATAAACTTATCGATATATTCAAGAAAATCATTTAGTTTTTCCTTATTCTAATCAAAAAATTGGAAAATGTTTTTGGTAAATATTTACAAAAACAACAACCCAAAAAAATTGGGTTTCAAGTAGTTAAATATAATTTTCTAATACAACAAGTAAGTAAGTGTAAGAGTGTAAGTGTGTAAGTGTGTTATTTTAAGAAAGTACATCTATTAGGGCTATAAAATGAGTTTGTCCTAAAAAAAAGGTTTTACTTTTTAAAATTCTTTTTAACAACTTTATGTATTTGTGCCTTTGCTTGTATTGTGGTTTAGTAATAAACTGTCTTTAAAAGGTCCTTTTGTGGTTACAAAGGGTTGATTTTTATGGCAATGTTTATGTCATAAGATCATCCTCTCCTTCATCATTTTATTTGCCCTTTATTTTCGTTTAGATACTTTTTCAATTAACTTTATGTTCTAGAAATTTTATTTGAATTTGGTTGCTCTCATGAGTTTTTATTTTACAGTGATTTTATTAAATTTTTGGTTTTTTTTTAATATATTATAATATCTTGTTAAAAAACTGTTAACATTTATTTTATAAAGTGTCTGTTTTAAAAGAGATTACAATATTAAGTAGATATGCTTTTTTTGTGTTTATTTTATTCATTTTAAAGCAGTTGATTTACATGCTTATGGGAATATATGAATATTGAAAATCGGAAAATTTAAAAATATCTCTTAATGCTTAGGTTTTAGAAACTTTTTATTACGTTTATATTTAAAGTAACTTAAATTATTACTTTTTAAACTTATCAAGCTAGAAAAAGTAATATGTTTTTTAATTATTTTTTTTTATAAAACTCAACATAGGTTTTGTTTATATAAGTAGGAATAAAGCCCCCATTTCATTCTTAACATTGCAAGCACTTTTAATAATATTTCTACAGAAGCAATAATTTAAAACGTGGTTCCAACGGAAACTGTCCAACTCTTTTGTACTAGATATCTACTCTCATAAAAATCAGAATTATATGAGCGGAATGGAAAAATGCGAAAACAGAAAGAGAGAGTAGCCCTAAGAGGTACCCCCTAAGGAGGAGTAATTTTACTATTTTTGTGAATGCTATCTGTCAACGAGCTTCTCACGAAACCTAAGAGCGGAGTCGCTGCATTAATCATGTATACGGATGATGTATCGGTCATTATCCCTCGGAAGTATGTGGCCGAGGAAGGAGGGGCTGAGTCTGAACTACGTAAAAATGTGCTTAATTTTCTTACTAGAAAGGCCAAGATTGATCAATGGACCATACCAATCTTAAAGTGGACACACAAAGTATCTTGAAGTGATACTGGATAGTAAGCTGTCGTGGAGCCTCAATGTGAAGGTAAGAGTCAAGAAAACGATTAATGTGCTCTATGCATACGGGAAAATGCTAAGTAAAACATGTGGTCTTACACGGTAGTAGCCTATATTACTCTTCTACTTTTGCCAATTGCAGGCGACTTGCGATGGAGAGAAGACTAGCAGGAATTTGTGTAACTGGTGCTCAATGCAGGTTTTTTACCGCGGCGTTGGATGTAATTTTGCATCTTAAAGCAATAAATTTGGTCGCAAAGTTAATTTGCCCAGGTATTATATGGGCATGGCAAGACCTTTAGGAGCGAAGACTAAATGATTCCAAAACTGAGCTTCATTGAAAAGCTTGGTGTAGTTATCAAGGAATGCGGCTTTCGCCATGACCACAGGACCTATAAATTCTATACTGAGGGGGCTAGCGCTGCAGTTTTTACTGGTATCTAAGTATCAGGGAGTCCTTTAAATATTCTAACCAATGCAGTATATTTCAGTTAAATAATTTAGCAGCCAAATTGGTAGCTGACCTTGCCTTGTCCTTTCAGTCTAAGAATTCTCAGGAGAACATATTTATTGGTTGTTAGCCATCGGAGGGCACTCTCATTAAACCTTTCTTGATCTTCAATTGTGCAGGGCATGCAAAGAATCAATTCGTTGATTTTGTTCCATAACGCAAGTGCACATCTACTAGCCTTTGGGACACAGGGATATTGGGGCAAACGAGATGGCAGATAAACTGGCAAAGTAAAAGGTCCATTTTGCTATTGAAATAGCAATGCGTTTTTGAATATAGACTCTACGGTCATGACCTAAGCCATGAAAGTTTGGGTGAATATCTCTTCGTATCAAGTTTGTAGGATTAGGTTTCTTTTGTCTTTGCGAAGCAGCAATTGTAGGCTCTTAGTGGAAATGATAACAATTCATATTTGGGCAAAGGTTCGTGCCAAAAGAGGAGGATGACTGGCCAGCGATGGTTGCAGATTTTGTGGAGTGTCTGGGAATAAGGACACTGTTAAGCATATTTTGTTTTACTGTGCAGCGCTCGTGTACTGCAAGGCAAACTGTCTAGGTTCTTATTCGTTTAAGGATTAGAAGAAAATATCTGAAGTTGATAGGACAAGGCTTTTGGCATTTTCCAAGAGAGTATGGCTTCCATTACATCGAGAAAGTGAAACTTGTTTCCTTCTTGTCTGGTAACAGTATGCTGCCTGGAACTCACAATGGGGCTGGGGGCCTCTGTGTAGAAGTGGCGAGTTGCTGACCTTTGTAACCTAACCTGGTATTACTAAGGACTTAAAAAGTGTGTATGGGGCCTTTGTGACAAGCCTGTTCAACCTAACCCAACCTAAGGTCCTGTCTCCCATTTTCAAATATTAAGCTTTGTAGGGTTGCCACGGTTTTTAAAATTTTTTTTTTTTAAATTATTCGTTTGCATTACAAAGATTCATTCTGACATTCATTTACAAAATTTTGATAGAATCGGAACATCTCTACAAATTTTGCTTTAAGTTTACCTTAAATGACTCATGAAATAAAAGGGTGCATTAATTTTCGTCAAAAAAACCTTAAGTATTTAGAATAAGCGTTGTCATATTGGTGTGTTACCAAATTTAAGTGTTTGGCCATATGGATTTTCTTATTAGTTTTAAAAAAATAAAAACTTGTTGATTTTGGCAAAACCTCAGAATTTTTTTTCAAGATTTAATAACATTTTAAGTATTTTTTTAACAAAATTGGACTAATTGAATTATTTGTTTTAAAAACATTTTTTAATTTTAATTTTTAGGCTCAAATTCAATGCTTTCTAAATTCAGTTAGTGTTAAATAGAAAAAGCTTCGTACGCCACAATAGGTGAATAGGTTAAACGACTGATGTTTGCAACCAAATTTAATAACAAACAACCAAACAAAGAGTACTGATGATGAAAATCGTACCTGTTTTCAAAAATGCATTTTACTCGGCTAGTATCGGTAAATAGAAACACGTTTTTTCAATACAAACTTTTTCCTTTCATAACTACCGCTAATAGAGTAAAAAACTAAAATACTTAATTTGCACAATAATGAGAATTTAGTAAGCATTTAACTTGAGGCTAAAAATCAATAATAAAAGTTGTCTTAAAATTGGAGTAATCGATCACAAGATATAATAACTCAACTTTTGTTAAAATCATGGAACTTTTCCCGACATTAGTCTATAAATTTTTACCAAAGAGGGCTTTTAAGACTTCGTTAAGGTGCAGTTCAAATATTGTGTAATAAAAACCGTTTAAAATTTTTAAAAATAATATTTATTTCCAGCCTCTTCAAAAATCTCCAAATTTAGAAAAAAAATCTAAGAAAATTTTAAAACTTTTCCACATAATTTTGAATTTTTGCATTAAAGGGACTATAGTGTATCTTATGTTTAAGATGAAGATACTGATTTTCTGTTCAGGAAGATTCAATAATAAAATAACAAAAAAATTTTATTTATTTTTCGCCCTCTTGTATACTGAAGAGTTCTTTAATACTTTTAATACTAAAAATAAATAAAAAAAAAACGAAATCATGGAAAAACTAACTAAAATTCAAGTGATTTTTTATAACATTTATTATAATTCGTTTTTTTAACAAAAAAATCTTTTTCTACACACATGATTGTTAAACGTCCCCTGGAGCGTCGTAAGAAATAAAATGACATTTTTTTGCTCCATAAAGTTAAATAAAAAAAATCTTAAATAAAACACACAAAGTTTCTATTTGTATAAGTTTCACAAACACACACACACATATGTGTTTCTATTCAAATATATATATGTATGTATGTATAAACAATAAAATGCGTGCTTATTTGTTATATCTGTTAGGAATTTTTTCATTTCCTCTACTGTTTTACTCATGTCATGTTTTTTTCTTTCTTAGTGTCTTCCCAAAAGTCAACAATAATAAATACAACCATCACTACAATAATGTAAAACAGAATGTGTGTTAGTAACAATGTAAGAATGTCAGAATGTGCGTGTTTTTTTCTTTATTTTTTTTATTGAACATTTTCTATATAAAATATGTTTTGTTGTCTTATACAAGAGTTTTCGTTACAGTTCAAGTATAAGTATGTGAAATGCAATGATTTCAAATCACTGTCAAACTTATTGGCGGATATTGCTTTCTTACTTATTCCCTTAGTTTCTGGTTTTCTGCTATATTTTATACTTTTTTATACACACTTAAAACATATATACGAAAATAAGTATGTAGTTTTATTATTGTAATTTTGTTTTCTAATAAGAAATATTTTCGTCCCAGAAAATTTTATATTTTTTAAAAATAATTATAATATTGGCAAGAGATTTAAAACTAAATATTATTTCAAGAATATTAATTTTTCTTGGTGGTTTATTATATTTTATTATTATTAAAGTCTTAATTAATATTTGTAGGATTTTTATACAGTATTCACTTGTTCATACTAGCGTTACCCGGCCTGCTTAGCTGCAATCGACCCTTCTACTCATAAAATAAAAGTGGCATTTTAGAAAACTCTACTTATAAACCTAAAACAACAATTAAAACATAGTAAAATATTAAAAAAAGAAAGAATAATGTTAGATTCTATTTGTTTTTTTTTTTTTTTTTTTTCTCAATTATTTCTTATTTTATGGGTTATAATTTAACTTAATTTTATTTTAATATATTTTATTTTTTTTTATTTTTTTTTTATTTTATTTTATTTTATTTTATTTTATTTAATTTTATTTTTTTTTATTTATTTTATTTTATTTCATTTTATTTAATTTTATTTTTTTTATATTATTTTATTTTATTTTATTTTATTTTTTTTATATTATATTATTTTATTTTATTTTATTTTATTTTATATTATTTTATTTTATTTTATTTTATTTTATTTTATTTTATTTTATTTTATTTTAAGTTATTTGAAGTATGATTTGATAAATTACGTTTTTAACAAATTTAGCAACTCCTTATGATAATTAATTAAGTTAAAAAATTTTTTCAAAAATTTCAATATTAATTAAAAAAAAAGGTATTGTTAAATTTAAAAATAACCTGAAACTAAAAATTTATTTTTTTTTAAATTTTCTTTTAACTAAAAGCACATCAATTGGATTTTAAACTTACTTTCTTAACTTAGTCAAACTTGAGCAAACACGTATACAAATAATTGTCGACTTCACATTTGCATATCCTTACGTTCCTTTCAACGTTTTGTTCTGTTCGTTATTTTACGTCATTTTAAATACTCTCCTTAGTACTTGAAATAAACCTAGAAACATGTTTGTTTTAAATAACAAAAGTGGACTCTGTACATGTTAAAATAATTGCTTAATAAAATACCTTCGGCCTTATTAAAAAAATGTATATTAAGTTTTCTAGGATGGTAATCTATTGAACGTTTTGTTTTTTATATTTTAAAATAAACATCTGTTTCCTTAAAATATTTTATTTTTAATTGGATTTTCCAAAAAAATAAAAATAAATGTTTTCCATATATATATCTGTGGACTTTTGACAAAACCACTTATTTGAAAAAAGTGAATTTTACAGGAGAGCAAAAAAACTACTAAAACATCGCAAGAAACATCGTGATTATTATCTAAAAAGTTTTTAAACCGAAAATTACAAAGTAAGTTAGTTGAATTATTTTTCAATATTGAATTTTCGCATGTACCTTCGATGTTAAATTAGTTTTCTTGCTCTCCTGTCAAAATCCACTTTTTTCAAATAAGTGGTTTTGTCAAAAGTCCACAGATATATATGAGCCGTTTATTTTGAAAGTGGCATAAGTCACTTTTTTTAAAGTCGATATATTTAAAAATTCCGTTTAATAGTATGACTTATGCCACTTTCAAAATAAAAGGCTCATATAACACCCAGGAACAATTTTAATTTCCTTTTAATGTAACAATCTTTATTAAATAAAGTCTTAATAAGTAAAATACTGCCAAATAAAGATAAGTGTTACAACTAGATGACACCACTTTTGGATAGGTCCACGGATTTTCTCAAAGCTGTAAGCCCCACTAAGTAGTGTGCTTTACTTCCTTTTGGTCGTAGACTTGAACATATGTATATATAAAGTACACATCTGTGTACTTTTGTATAGAATAATTCTCCAAAAAGCCCTTAAAAGTATAAAATTACAAACGTTTTAATATACTTACAAGCATTGGACTTAAATTTTTATGAAAAGCAAGAATTCCATTTACCTTCCTTCTTTTACTTGCATTTGTATATATTTACGTCAAAAGCTTTCGAAGCTAATGAAAATTATTGCTGCAAATAAGTATTTTGAGCAACAACAAGTTCTTTTATTATTAACGAAAAAAACACATTTTATAATGGTACTTAAAATACTATAAATAGCCATTAAAGGAATACAAAACTTCTTATAGGCTTATTGTATTGAAAGATGTTTAATCATTCTGATTTTAATATACAGTTGCAGTTTGTATGTTTTTGGTTAAATGGCAAAGAATTATTTATTTTTCTCATTTTGTTGAGTTTCTTCAATAATATCAAATTAACTAGTGTTTTTTGTCAAAATGTAAGGTGTTTGAAAGTATATTTTCACATTTAACAATGACGTTAACATTGTTGTTATTATTATAACAGTTTTAGATATTTTATTACTTTTTGAACTAGGATTTTTATAAATAAAATTTTTCTGTAAACATTTTCTACTTATTTGTAAATTTTTTTACATTTTTATTAAGCTTTGCTCAACAAAATCATTTCACTCATCAATATAAAAAATTTTATATAAAATGCAAAATTTTAAAGCTTAAAATAATAAAGTTCCATAAAACTCAAGAATTTAATTTATCAAAATAATACAAATATAAACTCATATGCTTATGATGACATACTACCACTAATCTTATTTACTGATAAAATTTTCGCTATATATAGAAATGAAAATAAGAAACATATATCAACTGATAATGTTGCACACAAGTGGCATACTTAAGTTTAGACACATATGCAAACACATGCCACAGATAATTTGGTTTTGGCAGCTTACATACACACACACAGACACATTCGAAACCTCTTTACTTCTACTATCTTCATACCACATAAAGTAAACAGAGGTTAGCGATAAGGTTTTTTCTTTTAACTCATATATTCCCATATATTTTAAGTTCTTTTTGTAAGTGTAAATATAATTTAAAATAAAGTGCATTTAGTTGGTTACATTTGCAAAGATATAAAAAATATTTAAATATGTTTCCTTCTATACGACACGTAATATTTAATATGAAAAATATACTTCAAAGCAAATGCCATAAAATTTCATATTAAAACCATATATCTTAGTGGTTTCCTATATGATGGTAAATCATATTTGATATTTTATTGGGGTTACGACTTTAAGAATAACACAACAATTAACCCAAAGAGCTCGCTGGCTAGATGACTATTAGGAAACATTTATTCCGTTTTGAAATGTCTTTCCTTCGGAGTTATGGTATTTCTTATCTAAGTGATCTAACAACAGGTTCGCATTTAAATGACTTTTTAGCTTAATCATCTTCACTAGTTTGTATAACATGACCTATCATCCAGTTAAAATGTTGAATACCGATAAGCTTTAATATATCAAGGTCGGCGTGTGGCTCATATAGCTCGCTGTTCATACCGTACTGTTATTCTGAGTTGAACCAGAATTGGGGATACGATTTTCAAAAAATTTTCCTCCCGAGTATGCAGCAAGTATCTATGCTTCGCCACTTCATCAAGCTTAAATGGTATCAGTACCTTGTAAAGTTGGATTTTGGTTTGCCAGAAGGTAATGTTGTTTTGTTTATTGTAGTTCTGATGTTGATAAAATCACTGACTTTTCTATAGTTAAAGTTTTTAACTTCCATTGCCTGCCCCAGCCTATTGGACGTCTTTTGTTTTAAAACCATTAACTGGTCTCAATCTCTTTCTACTAAGACCTCAAATTTGGCAATATCTTTCTCGATTTCCTTAAAGGCCACCATTATTTCTCATATTGTATGACCCACGATTTTGACATCGTCGGAGGAAACATCTCGTACAACATTTTTCAACAGAATGCTAAAAAGGTCATTAAAAATACTGTCTGAAAACTCATTTGATACTGAAAGAACCGGAGGTGTCTCTCTTAAAAAATAACGTTACATTTAGGCTCATCCTACGAGACTTAGGCATGGGTTAAAACACCTTTGAACGTATCGGGCAGTTGAATGTGGAATTGTAGCAGATAATAAGATGGCATGTGTCGGTTTCTTTTTTTGGGGCACTGTTCATTGATTGAGCTACTAGGTCCAAAGCTGCTTTGATACGGCCCAATTATCTCGCCGGTTTAAAATTTAAATTTTTCACACAATATGTGTAATGTACAATTTGACATTAAGAAAACCTTTACAAAATTGTTTTAATCAGTTCGTCAAACAGA
This sequence comes from Melanophora roralis, assembly GCA_963583895.1. Classification (NCBI taxonomy): domain Eukaryota; kingdom Metazoa; phylum Arthropoda; class Insecta; order Diptera; family Rhinophoridae; genus Melanophora; species Melanophora roralis. The sequence continues at coordinate 47,702,958 of OY757190.1, read as the reverse complement.
GATCGTTACTTAGAAGTATTTCAATTTTTTTATATTTTTATTATATTAGAGAGTTTTTTTTTAAGTTTATACGTATTATCGTGCAAAATATCTCACGCTATAAGAACTAAGTTGTTTCTTTAAGGTAGTTAAAAGATATGGTATTTATAAATTATTTTATAAAATTTGAAAGTATACATATTTCTCTTTTAAGTAGCTTTATTTATACATTGCTTCAAATTAACAGAAGTAAGAGTTTGCCTTTGTACATATGAACATTTGCTGCTCCTGTTAAATGTTTGTTTCCATGTTATACGATTAAACAGTGGTAACTGATATTAACAGTATGGAATTAGATGTTGCAAATAATAAATTATTGATCATGTAATTCAGAAAAAGAAACAGAAAAGAAAAATTTTCTAAGTTGTTGCATTGTACTGTTGATATCTTCAATTAGTTTTTGGTAATATTTCTTTTACGCATTTGTATAATGGACATAAATTTGATCATGCCATTACTGGTGATTGTCAGGTCAGGGCTGGATATATAGTTCAACAAATTGTTCAAACATTTGCTTGAATGGTTGTCAATCACTTGCTTAGATTAAACCATGTGAACGGAGGTCTACTGAAAGCAAGTTCCGGTAGACATCATTCTTTTCTGGTCGACTGTAAACCAGTTCACATCATTCGTTTTCTCTCCTTTAATAAAAATCCAAGAACTATAATAAAACAATTAAAAAAAATACAAGTCTTGTGATTTCAATAAAGCCAACACAAAAAAGGTAACAAAATTAGTATTAATAAAAGTTGGGAATTGTCTTTAGAACAAAATGACTAGTTGTGATTTGTAGTGAGGCGTGGAAAATCGGATTCTTTCCTAAAGGGAACATTTGCTCTAAAGAATAGTGTTTTCTCCCAAAAGCACTCCAACGAGCATTAACCTATTTTATTGGTTAACTAAAAGCCACATACTGCTTGTGCCGCATTTGTTTTTACCACAAATTCATCCTAACCCTACAAGCCCAACAAAGGTAAATTCACTTAAAAAAAAAAAAAAATTTACATAAGCCATGCGGTTAAAGTAATTAACATTTTATAATTTATTTGTGTTGTTAGGAAATTAATTCTTCCTACGTAAAACAGTTGTTATCCAGTAGTGGACTCATTATTTGAGCCACTACTGTGTGTTTTTTTGCTGGTTGTCTATCTACTTGATTACAAAGATCAATAGTTATATTTGTTTTATCATTGCTTCAACACATGGTTGTACACTCTCATCAAAGAAAAAAATTAGAAGCAAAGAAAAGAAGTGAACACCAGTGCAAACAATTAAAATTAAAGAAAATTTGACTCCAAAGTGCTAGTTTTTGATAAGCAATGAGCATAGTGATCTTGTGCTAGGAACGCCAAACTATTGAAAAGGGGAAAAAAACGAGCAACATACCTATAGGTCTCCAGCCCCAATCACTCAAAGACCAAAAATCTACATACCCCATTGTTCATCGGCCAGAACCCTCCTGGAGCAACAACTAACAGGAGCAACAAAGTGTATTTGTAATCATATAAAATTTTGAAGATATAGTTGTTACAAATCTATTTTTATTCTTACTATTAAACATAAAAATTCTAATGCCTTGATCTGCTGTTATACTTACTATAACAACAAAGTAATATACCCTCGAAACGAATTAGTGTTTGTGATATTTTTAAAAACAAAAGTTAAACTTAAATTTATTAAAAACCCTAGTAATTAAAAATGGAAAAAGTATTAAAGTAAATTCTTGAAACCCTTTAGAAAGAAGGCATTAGTAATTTTATGTTTCTAATTCGTTAAATAATACTAATTGTTTACTTTTTATTTAGACTAAGTATATTTATCTATGTATGTTTGCATGGTACCTTAATTTCATTTTTTTCATCCCATATTCTGGAGTACATACATATCTATTAATGTACCCGTTAAGAACCAGCAATTGAAGAGGCCTCATCAACAGCTGCTCTCAACATTATTTTATCGGTGAGTGATAACAACATTGTATCTTTTACTTATTTAAAATCAATTATTATAATCAATGATATTTATCAGTGATATAAACTTAAAACATGTATCGCAACATGTTGTAAAAAAAAATATTGCTGTAAACGATAAATCATGTTCTCATTTGTTTATTTGTCAACATTATCTGTTGTTAACATATGTTGATTATTGTTCACTCTATTGTCGGTCCGAAAGTATTCCATGCTTACTTGTTCTCTCAATATAAGTTGTTTATTAACTTAAAAAACCCAATACTTTCTTTTCGTTTTTTTTTAATAATAATATAATAAAAAAATAACGTAAAAGTAAGAAAAGATTAAAGTTTAATATTATTGTATATATATTATGTGTATTGTAGTCAAGTGATTTATCGAATAATGAAAAAAGAAACATCTTGAATTTTATTGGTTTAATAAATAGTTTAGTACTATGGAAGAGTAGTTTTCTATTAATTCTTACGATGTGAAGTGTATGCGAAAGTGGTAGGTACGTTTGTGGGATTTTAGTTAATATAATTGCGCAACTAAAATCAAAGGTAGGGAGGGTACAGACGCGCAGATCTATCGGATAACAACTTTGATAGATCCCAATGCTTGGTATGGTTGACTTTTTTTTCCAGATCTTCGTTGATCATAATAAGGGTTCTGTTAATATCTCGTTTTTATGTACTTTGATCAACTTTTCTATTCCCGGGAGTCTATAATAACATTTATGTTGAACGTTATAGATATTGTCAATCGAATTTAATGAGGACAAGAACCCACCCAACCGACTGACCGCTAGTGGTTTGCAATGGCTCCCATGCGTTCTCTTAAATTCTAATCAGAGCACTTTCTGACAATAGAACCTCTACAGCGAACTAATACGAAATCGCTTATTTTTTCATCTAGAGGCTACCTCAAACCGTGTTCATAACATATGCTGGATATTATTTTCTAAATGATGAAGACGAAACTCACTGTTTTAAATATTTTGTTGTGCACAGTACCTTATTGTTTATAATTCAGCAATCGGGTGTGCGTTGTTTTAGCCTAACTGTATTGAAAATCTGACACATAAGGCTAAAAAGCGTGTCACTTCTAAACTTCAACAGTTTAGCAAGCAACCCACTCCTGTTGCTGCCGTTTTGACATCATTTTGAAAATGTGGAATCCATTAAATACTAGTCATCAACCTCCGGTTTGGTCTTTCTTTTTTGGTTGAATTTTGGAATTCATTTTGACACCTGAACATCTCTGTAAAATAGCATTAAAAACTTCCTATTTCTCTCTTTCTTCTGCAAATAAGTTATTTTGCCCTTCTCCCTTTTTCGTGTACGTTTCCTTTTTCAAAACGTATCTGTTCTATATTTCTTACTTTTGGTCCTAACATGAACTACGGGGAAAAGGTTTCAGGTACTCAAATATGGATTCTGTGGCTTGAGTGCTCATGCTCTCCCAAAGCGCCGCAACCATATAGAAACAAGGTGAGCCTTTTTTAAATAGCTAGGTCCTTCGAGCTAAACTGTCTTTCGCCAAGCTTCCTTAATTTGTCAGATCGTCCACTTCCCACTATACCAGGAACAATTAAAAATAAACCAAGTTTTTTTCTTACTAAACTCAAGCCAGGGCAGTGTCAAAAGTACGATGAGTACGATTTATTTTGTAAGAATTTGTTTGTTTTTGGCACATCTAAGCCAAAAAAGAATTGATTTAAGCTTAAACCCTACTTGAAGAAGCCCAAAAAATGGATGCAAGCATAAAAGGGCTTAATCCAAAAACGAAAAGTATTTGTTTTGATTTGCGGAGCTTTATAAAAGAAAAATCCTTAATTTTATTTATTTAATATTTATTTTTTGGAAAACGTTTTCTGTACTTGCCGAAGCGGTTGTTAAGTGTTTGAACACAAGTGCCTAAGTCTACCTCCTAGTGGTATCAACTGGGCAACTTTCGGAATAGTTACCGAAAGGCTAACAGACATTGCTAAGAGAAAACAATCTGTCTTGGGCTAAATGTGATCAGTGATTCACTGGTCGGACTTGAGGCAGGTTGTCCTTGATGCGCTGTGCCATGTTCATCGCCGTCTAGTGGCACTGCAATACAGGGTTTAAAGGGTACCAATACCTTATCTGTGTAAAAAAGAAATTGGTAGGAATGAAACGGAAGTAGATTTCCGAGGCTGACTAGAGTCCTATCTGGTACCACGGGAATTAGTTGGTCCCATGTGCTTACCAAGTGCATGAACTGATTGATGGTGAGGTCTCCTTCGGGTGTTCACGTGGTGGCTGTGGCTATCCCCAAACGGGGCAACTGTAGAATAAAAGTTGACATACTGGGGTCCGTCCTGTAAGGGCCCAGAGTGACCGTGTAAGCGGTCTTATATGAACTAAGGTTCAACAAGAAACAGTTTCTGGTTTTGGCGGGTCTACCCAGGCACATGAGCAACTGTGGAAGTAGGCTATTAGCTGAAAAGGTGTAAGTATGTTTGGAAGTAGGTGAATAGGGACACCGGCTACAGACGGGGACCCTAGAATCTAAAATAAGATCTAGTCAAAGTAGTAGCAAATAAATGAGAAGGCCGGCATTGGCACTTCGAAGCATGTGCGAGATTCGGTCCAGACTGGCGGTGGGAAGATTATGAAGCATTGATGATGATGTCGGATATATTTGATCCTAATTGGAATGAGTGAAAAAAAAGATCCTTTTAACAGAGCTGAGTGTCGCATTCGTGTTGGGTGCGACTGAAAATCATAATCTTTCTTGCTTAAGGTTGGGTGCTGTTTCACAAGTGTGGGAAGAAGTGTCTCTGTCGGCACGGATAGTTTTGATGATGAAGAAGCGAGATCAAAACTAGAAACGCAATTCGGGTTTAGATAGCACAACTCCTCACCAAGGGGTCTGTTGTGGCTACACAGATTCATAGCAGAGAATTGGTACCTGGGTGGTTTAGCCGAGCCATTATGGGGGCGTTGGTGGACGCTTTGTATTCACCAGTGTTGAGAGCACCGTGGGTACGCCTACCGGCCGGTACCACGTAAAACCCTTAACGTCTGTACTTGCCGTAGCTAGGATTTATACCTGCGACTCTTTTAATTGCAACAAAAGCGCACTACCATTTAGGCCACTGCAAAAATACAAAAAAATATATAAAAGCAACAACATACACATCGAGATTAAGAACACGGGATAAGTCAGTCAGTATGGTTCTCCTTTGCAACTCAAAACTGTTTCTTTCGCTTGTGGCAGTATAGAGTTAGATTAAATCGATGACTATGTCAAAGTTATAGCCTTTATTTTTCATTGTCTCAAAAAATAAAAGTTTTTAAAGTTTAAAAAAAGATAGGTACTTCCTATCTTATTTCGCACTATAGCTTACAATTCATAACTGATTTATTGTTGTGGGCAAAAGTGTTAAATTATGTATTTAAGTAATTTTGTAATGTAACCTTTGTTCGACTTGAATGTTTACCTTTTTCGGCAAAGAAACTCATAAATTTCAAAAAATTTTTCTCTTCTTTACGCCACATCTGAATGAAAAACAATAAAAAGTAAGTTTTTCCTTGCTTATGTTAAAATTTTATTCGTTTAACGCTTCTTCAAAGTAAAATCAAAAGCAACACTTCACAAAATAAATTAAAGAAAAAGTAAAAAATATAAATAATCTAAATCATTTATAAAAAAACTTTAAAAAATTAAAGTAAAGAGTAAATTGTTATAAATTTATTTTCTAAATTAATTTCGATTGTGTTAAGTTTGATAAAACAATCTTAACCCCAAATAATATTTAAATTTTACACAAGTAGAAAAACTTTGCTTGTGAATAAGTTTTAAGAAATTTCTTGTGTGTGTCTGTCTGTTTAAGTGTTTCTTTATACTTTCTTTTGTCAATTAATCAGCCAAAACAATAATAATTTAGATGCCAAGCAGACAGTGATACACAATGTAGCTATAAATAGGTTCTACTTGTAATGGTTTTCGAATTATTAAAAAGATATTTTTGTTGCACTTACAATTGCGGTTTAAATGAATGGGGAAAATTTTTTGATTCAATTGGTCCAGTCATCTCCTTACTATTATAAAATTTTATAAAAAAATATTTTTAATTCTTTGTTTTACAATAAAATTTGATATAAAAAAATTTTATTTGATTTTCAGTTCATGTATCAAGTGATAATAAAGTCAAACTGGATGGAAGAAAAACTTTATTAAAATACCTGAATCTTTAATCTTTATATTGGTAGATGGTAGTACTGTGTGACATAAAAAGTTTTGCAAAAATTTTTTAAACAAAAAAAAATTGGTTTTGAAAATTGCTTTTCCAAAGGAGCAGCTGATTACACTTTTGTATCCGTTCCCAAAATCTCTTCTAACGTAACATCAAACACAAATGCCCTTTAAAACAAAAATGTTGGGAGTCACAATTTTTTCTTTTGCCAGAGAGCATGTGTGCTTAAAATTTAAAGAGTACATGTTTATGTGTTAAAATAAAGTTTAATGTGCAAATGTGTGTACGAGTGTAACATGTAGTTAAAGCTTAATTGAAATTTTATGGCTTTTATAAAATGACTTTGTTGCTGGTTTGCTCCACACAATTATTTTTACTCTTTTCACTTTTCTAACAAGGATTTAATAAATGTGTTAAATTGTTATAACGACTTTCATAAATTAGCTGCAAAATTTTTGTTTAACAAAAGAGAACGCTTTAATTTAGTTTAAAGGAGTATAAGCAGCAAGGAGGAATAACATGGGATTGATAGAAGGGTGCTTACACTTTTTCTTAAATTATAAAGAATTCTTTCCTTATTCGCTTTGAATTTAGTTTTTGAAGTTTTAATATTTTAAAATGTTTATTTTTTTAATTAAGTATTTCAGTTGTAACCTAAGGGAAATTAATTTCCAAAACCAGCTACGACTAAATCAACGGCATTGGTTTTTCATTTTCTTATATCCGAGTTTTATACAAAGAAGTTAAGTTTCTCGGAGTAATAAACATGGATTGAAAAAAAAATTTTAAAGCACCACATGGAAGCAGGAGCAGTAATGGGTAATGAACGATTGGCGTTATGTAGAAGGGTCACAGGCTCCAAATGAGGTTTTAATGCAAATCTTATATTTCGATATTTAAAAGAATATTTATACCTTTATTTATCGCGCTCCGATTAACGGTGTACACTAATGAACAAAAGCGATTTAAAGTATTCAGGCATTAAAGCCCGGGTACGCTTCCAGGCGGTACTTGCGATAAAAGGCCACAGGCAATGGTATAATTGATAGATAATTTATTGTCCATCAACCCATTTTAAAAACACTTAAGGGATATGGGAGGATAGCGGATAATGGATAACCAAGAGTCAATAAAAGTTATTTTGTCCGTAATCCCTAAATCTCCAATAGTTTGAATATGCAAACTTTGTGTTGGCTTAAATGGAAAATGGCAAGTATCTGATCTGAGCTAGTTACAAGCAGAAAAACTGCCAATTACACCCTGAAATATCGAAAACTTAAATTGTACAAAGTTATCTGACAGGTCACTCAAGCCTACAATTACATCTTTATAGGGTCAGAGTGCCAAAGAACAGCAATTGCAAAACATTCAGGGGTCGCATACAATCAATGGATCAATTTTCCGCCTTTTGCATTGGCAAGGAAATTGCGTCAAATATGCGATGTAATTTCAAATTTCGGCATTACAAACTTCCTGCTACCTTTACCCCTTAAACTGTTTCCCTATTGCTAGAAGCACACAATCACTGATCATTCGCTTAAGTTTAAATCCTGCAGGACTTGAAATTTTTCTTAATGGTCTTCTTTTGTCACTCCTACCCAGTTACCAAATCTAAAGTAGTCATACTCTAATGGTAAAAAATTTTTCTCTTAGGCTACCTGTTTATTTATAAGTTTCATTAAAAAAAACTCAAAAAGTTTATCCAAACAATGTAACGGCATAAAAGACCGCAGGTTATTCACATTTTGCTCATCACAATAATGAGTAGGTGAGGTCATAGCGTACAGTCCTGCTTTACATCTGCATTAATTTGAAAAGGATCATTGCTGCTCCTTTAAATGTAAATAGCTGTGAATTTATTATCCTCTCAAAAAACCCTGATGATTTTTGGGTCTACCTTTTCTTCTTAATGTGTTTCATATGCAGTTCACTTACTTCCTTACTAAAGTCCTTTCTTTGTTTCTATTCAAAACAAAAACGATTATAAAATTATTACCCAAATTATTTATTATCGTACCAATAAGAGTATCGAAACAAAATATATTGATATAAATATAAGTTATAAATTAAAAAAAAATTTTCTTCGCCTATCTTACTTACTCGCCCATCTGTCTTTGTTCCCTTATTACTTTCACTTAAAACAAATAACGATAACAAACATTAATAAGTGTATAGTATTGCCATATCAATTAAGTCCGTTATTTTTGAACATTGGCTAAACCATCAAGCATTTTTAAGCTGAGTTGTAAATCTGATCTAATAAACATTTTTTTCTTGAAAATTATTTAAATTTAACTATGGCATGTTCTAATAAAAACTGTTCTATTACTAATGATGAAGAAAGAATGATATCCTGCTGGCTGTGTCATGGCCTCTGTCACTTTAAGTGTAGTGGCTTATCCGTTCTTGTTGCTGAGTCACTATCAAGAAATAATGGACTTCATTGGTGCTGTACTACTTGTAGAAAAGTGAATGTGAGCTTTTACCGTTTCTTTCAAGGAACTCAGACACGTTTTCTTGAAATTCAAAGCGAAGCAAGCAAACTTTCTGACTGCATTTCTGCATACGGGAAACTGTTTGAGGATTATAAATCCCTTGGTAACTTACAATCGCCTGCACAATCTTCACCGAAGCGGCGAAAATCATCTCGAAAGAATAACAGAGATAAAGATGTTCCTCCCGTCACAGCTAAAGTTAATGCTGTACCCGTACCGGAAAGATCTGTAACTGCTGATTCCGAACCAAACACTGTTTCAGTTAATTCTAATGAGATCTCACCATATCTTGTTGAAAATATCATACCCAATCTATCGTGGCTCATAAAAATCAACATTCATCTAACTTTGCTGAAATGCCAATGACTAGTGGTAACACTACAACGGTTGTTGAAAATATCATACCCCAATCTATCGTGGCTCATAAAAATCAACATTCATCTAACTTTGCTGAAATGCCAACGACTAGTGGTAACACTACAACGGTTACAAGAGATCTTCGAGTAATTCCTCCCAGAAAGCATATTTTTATTTCCCGTCTGGCATCGGATACAACCGTGGAAGAAATTGATTTTTATATTAAAACTAAACTTAACAGGAACGCTGATATCGTTACAAAGAAATTCTCCTATTCTCAAGCAAGAAGCATAACATCTTTCAAGGTTTCTGTTCCTTTTGACATTTTTAATCAAATATGTGATCAATCTTTCTGGCCGCATCATGTTTTAGTTCGTGAATATGTGTATAATCAACGCACGTACAACATTGCCCGGATTCCTCCCTGTGAGCCTACAATTTCAAAAAACTAGTTAGTTCTTTGGATAATCAACTTTTTATTATTTATCAAAATGTACGTGGTATTAAAACTAAACTACCTAACTTATTTTTGCAAAGTTTTAATTTTAATCATCATGTTATTGTCCTGACTGAAACCTGGTTGAATAGTACCAATTTTAATGCTGAAATACTTTGCGATAACTTTAGAATTTTTCGTCGTGATAGAATTACAAATACAACTGGTGGTGGAGTATTAATAGCCATCTCTAAGCTTTATTCTATGGAAGAAATCAAAACAGACTTGCCACCTGTTCCTACATTCCACCAAATTCTGATCTAATTATATATAATTATCATACTGAGGCAATTAAATTCGTCATTTCTCAAACTAATCCTGTTGATGCAATTTTCGTTTTTGGCGATTTTAACTTACCATACATCACTTGGGAATTTTTAACCGATTCTTATTATTATTTACCTACTTCAACGGACACCAATGCCGATGAAATTTTTAAAAATATTTCTGATTTAAACCTTAACCAAATAAATTGAATTCCGAATACTTTTGGGAAAATACTGGATTTAGTTTTTTCTAACGAGCCCAATGAATGTACTGTTTGCCGTGTTGAACCTGTTACTCTACCTGAGGACCGTTACCATCCTACTATCCAAATAAGCTTTAACTTACACGTAGATAATCACGTTAAAAACAAAATAAGTTACAATAAAGTTTATTGCTTCAACCGAGCTAATGATCTAATTAATCTTCTTTGTAATACCAACTGGCTGGAACTGCTATCAACACCAAATGGTTCATCGCACTCTATTGATGACATGATCGATGTGTTTTACAAAATCCTGTTTGAATATATGGATGAATGCATCCCTAAATATATTCCGCGTATAAGGTCTGGCCCACCTTGGAACTGCAAGCAACTTTCAAGGTTAAAGAATTTAAAAAACAAACACTTTAGGAAATACAAAAGCTCTGGATCATCTTTTTATTACAGTAAATATTTAGTTCTTCGTGCAGAATATAATTTATTAAATTTACAAATGTACAATAACTATATTCAAAACATGAAACGGAATTTAATTCAAGACCCAAAGTGTTTCTTTAAGTTTGTAAACTCTAAACGCAAGTCGTCTGGGTTTCCAAAAGTCATGAAATATTTTGCAAATGAGTCAAGTCATGAGAATATAATTAGTGACATGTTTGCCGACTTCTTTGCTTCTACATACTCGAATGCAGTTTATAGCACTAGTACTGTCTATCCATACAGAGTTATCAGTTATCAAAATATTTCTACGTCTACAATTTCCACCACTCAGATCCTTGACTGCTTAAAAAATTTCAAATCATCTTTTTTAAGTGGACCTGATGGCATTCCAAGTTGTGTTTTGTTGAATTGTGCTGCAGCTTTAGCTGTACCTTTATCTATAATCTTTAATATTTCTTTAAAATATGGATATTTTCCCAAAATCTGGAAGGAATCATATATTATCCCGCTGTTTAAATCCGGAAACAAATCAGTTATATCTAACTACAGAGGTATAGCAAAACTTAGTGATATACCAAAACTGTTTGAAAAATGCTTAATCGATGGTCTTTTTCACCAAATTTCCTGTCTGCTGACACCACTTCAACATGGATTTCGAAAGGGATTATCTGCTATGACTAATGTTCTACATTTAACAACATTCGTGAATGATGCTTTTAATAATGGCCACCCCACTGACGCTGTTTACACGGATTTTAGTAAGGCGTTTGATAAAGTAAATCATACTCTTTTATTGGAAAAATTGAACTTAATGGGATTCAATAGCAATTTCTTAGGCTGGCTGAAATCTTATCTTTTATGTAGAACGCAATCTGTCAAATTTAATTCTTGCTTTTCAAGGAAATTTCTTGTAAACTCTGGTGTACCGCAAGGTAGTCACCTCGGCCCGTTATTGTTTTTACTATTTATTAATGATATGCCAGAGGCAATTAAACATTGTAATATATTGATGTATGCTGATGATGTCAAAATATTTCTGGATATTAAAGAACCGTCTGATCACATTCTTCTGCAGAAGGACTTAAATAATTTTAGTAATTGATGTGAATTTAACCATATGGAATTAAACCTTGGAAAATGTGAGCATATGCAATTCTCAAGAGTACGCATTACTCCTTATACCTACATACTTGATAATAATAACTTAAAGTCTGTTGATGTGATTATGGATTTGGGAATACTTCTAGACAGTAAACTAAGCTTTGTCAGACATATAACGTTAAGCGTTAATAAATCCCGGAGCACATTAGCTTTTATTAAGAGGTGGGCGAAAGAATTCAATGATCCCTGTATTACTTTGCGTTTATATACATCCCTGGTGAGACCCATTTTGGAGTTTGGCTCAATTATTTGGGACCCTCAATATAACTTACACAGCGATCGTATTGAATCCGTTCAAAAACAATTTCTTATTTTTTGTTTAAGGAATAATTATCGTAATTATACTGAGCTCCCTTCATACGTCATAAGATTAGCAGAGATCAATTTACCAACTTTAAAAAGCCGGAGAATCATGCTGAATATATCGTTCATGTTTAATCTTATTAATGGTAAGATCTGTTCGGAATTTCTGCTGGGTAACGTTACTTTCAATATTCCTCAACGCACATTACGGTCTTTTAACCCGCTGTATGTAAAAACATATCGTACTAACTTTGCCATGTCAGATCCGTTTCGAAGACTGTGCTGTTGCTTTAACGAAATGTACAACTTAATTGATTTCTCTTTAAACATTGATGCCATTAAAAGAAACATTATTGTGTATTTAAATAATTTAAATAATTAATTTTCTTTACTAATTTGATCGTGATTGTATTTGTTTGTTTACTTTTTTCTACTATAATTACAAAATTATTAAGTCAGTAAGGAAATTATCCATAGACTCAAATAAATAAATAAATAAATAAATAAATAAACAATAAAAGCAAAAAATGAAACAAGCGTATTTAGCCATAAAGAAAAACAATTTTTTCTGCCTTTTTGCATATAATTTTAACTTAAAATCAGTCATTGAATACACAGCGCTTCATTGAGCTAGCGCCCTAACACTGACGGTAAAGGGTAAAAAGCCTCTATGCCGATTGAGCTATTGTCCCACCCTTTATCTTAAATATTTATATCTATTCTCTTGAAAATAAAACAACAATTACTATTTACAATTTTGATGTAATTGCTCATCTTGCATCATCCGTTGATTCTTGGTGCCCTAAAAGCAATCCTCATCGCTCATTATGATTTTGGTCAAAAAATTGATTGAGGATGGTTTGGGCGTAGGTTACACGCATTTGGCGGTTGACAGGCAGCAGCTGATGCATGCACTGGACTTTGTGCGGGGACATGCGCGGGTTACTGACCACTATTCGCCTCAGGAACGACCACCTGATGGCTAATTGCGAGGCATGCTGTCTGGTCGATGTTTCTGGATACAATTTGATATCCTCGCAAACAGGGGCGTCGTTCTCGGCATAACGCAAGCCCGGGGACAGCCACTCGTGCCAGCGTCTTGTGTTATCGCACACTATTTAAGGTTGATGGCCAAACAGCGCAGTGTTAGCACAGTCGGTGCCGGACGACCAATCAATTTAAGTTTTTTAAGCAAAATTTAACAAAGAAAAAACGTTAACATATTATATTTCAACAAGTTTCAAGGTTACTTCGTAATATGTGATGCCACCTTTATTGCAAATAACTCCGAAATCTTAGTTTAGGAATTGAATTATATATTTTCTCTATTGTACAAAAATAAAAGGGTGGACCAAGTCATTTTTATGACTTCAAGTAAGTTAAATTTTATGATATTTTGATTAACAGACTCGTAAACTTATCAAACAAGCAATTGCCAAACGTTCTCGAAAAAGTATGCCGGAAAAGTATGGTGGCCATTTAAGGACTTAAACCCTTTGACTGTAAATGTAAAATTTCAGGGATCGAAAAGTGGGGATTGAAGCATTATTGTGCTGGATATACCACTTTAGGATTCCAAATAATCTTTAAAAGTGGGAAAAATTTGTCTTTAAAACTATTCTCGTTTTTTTTCGTGCTTATACGCGATGTAGAAACTAAAACTCGCAGGTGACATCGTAAGGTATCGCTCCCAATGACATCACACCTCCTCTCTGCTATGCAGGCGGTTCAGAATAGTATGGTCTTTTTGTAAGCCATGGAAACAGTTATGGTACCCAACACGTCCCTTGTTTATATTCTAAATATATTCTTAGCATCCCGATTATTCAATTCAGAGTATTGTTCATCCTAAAAGTAGACAAAACTATATTATCAGTGAAGAATTTTAAATCACAACAATAAGTTTTCTTCTAAAAAGCAGCATTTCTGTTTAGTTATCAAGACCTACCAACATCAGCTTTTCGTCTTGACTTTAATCTGGCCGATACTAGTAAAGACTAAAAAGAATTAGTGTAGTAATGATTAATGTAAGATTTAAAAAAATATTTTTTAATTTTTTAAATTTTTTTTTATATTAATTGTAATGTTAAAGCAATTTTTTATATTTTTAAGAAATCCACATAAATCCTTAGTCTTTTTGGCTTTAAGTTTCATGAAACTTTTTTGTACAAATAAGGGTTTCCTTTAATGGCAACATTTTAACTTGTGACTAACTAAAGTTTACTTCTTTAAGCTCCATAGACTTACACAACTATTACAACTAACCTAATTTTAATTGACATTTATCCCTAGGATTAGTATCTTTAACAAAATAATATAAATTAATTTTCAGCTAATTTTTTTTCAAATAAAACTTTCAAACATTTTCGTATAAAATTTTATCATAAAGCCCTTAGAAAAAAAGGAAGCAATTAAAACAAACTTTTTCAACACTTTTGGGTTATTGCCTGTCTTACATATAATATGACAAACGCACAAAGGCAGAAGTATCTGAAGTCGATTGTGGAAGACAAATTAACTGTTGCTTTAGGCTGGCAAAGAAAATAAAGATAATCCATCTGTTACAAAGCCAGCCAACCAGCTAGTGAGCCTTAAGTAAAATATGGCAAATAAAGTGGGGAAACAAGTCAAACAAAGGGAAATTTATTATTAACAACAAATATTAAACACTCAAGAAAAAATGAGAGTCAAAACCGATAGTTTAACAAAGATTTATGTTGTTTTAAGCAAAACGTAAACAATTCAAATTTGTATTGCCTTAAAAACTAATTTTATAAATTCATTTATATAAATTTTTACTTTAAAATATTAGATAGTTTGAATGGGCCAGAGATGCATATCAAGGTGGTGCATCACTCCACTTGGCTGCAAAACAAGTTTCATTGCGTCTGTCACCTTGAAAGCTATTACTGAAAGAAAGCTTAAAAGCTTATACAAGAAGATCCAACAAAGTACTATTATATTAATGGTACAAAACTGCTAGCTACACCTCGTTTGCTATTTTTGTCCCCAGAGTATCGTATAATCTCAAAAAGATCCCTGTGCAAAAAAGTCAATAAATGGTCCAAAAGATATTGCACAAAAGGGAAGAAGTCCTCCCTTAATTAAGAAGTGCCGGGCATTTGCTGTATATCTCTTCTATCGTATCGACCTCATCTGCATCCTCACACAAGCAGCAGTGGATATATTTACCAATACCTGTTCTTACTGTGGCTGATGGGGATTCTCATGAGTAGTCTTAAACTTTACTTGCCATTATTAAAAAAAAATGGGCCTATTGGCTGAAAATGCTAGCTACAAGGATTTAAACCCCTACTCTTTGCGGGTTTAATCCAGCTTTTGCTCGCCTTATCCCTAAATTATCCTTCGTTTTTTTTTTATAGAATTCGCACATTGGAGGTGGAGGGGAAGTCAAAGGAATTTCTGCACAAGCATTTGCTTCAGATACTCTCTTTGCTAATTTATATGCGGTCTTATTTTTGGATGTCATAGATTTCCGTGAAACGTGGCAGATGGTCTATAGTTCCTGATAGTCCTCGACCTTACCAGGTTCGAACCTAGTGCCCGAAGAGCAAAGTTGCTCATGCTATTTTCCTTTAGGCCGGCATTCTGCTGCGATGAATCCGTGGCTCAGATTATTGCAATTTTTTTGCTAAAAAAGCTCAACCGTAATTGTTAGGTCTAAATGACTTTGCAACTTCAAGCGTTTCACTGAAGATAGCAGCGACGGTCTCAGTATCCTGCTTAGAACTATCAGTGGACCTGGACGTCCCATCATATAAATATAAATATAAGTATGATTACATCCTTTGTAAAGTTCAGATATTGTGACAAGTAGTCAAACCAAAAGGCTATAATCAACAGCTTTTCGATGCTCAGTCACTATGTTGGCATGTCCTGTGCGGGAATATAGCTTGTACGTGTTTTACTTTTGGTAGCAGAGTTTTAAGCAAAAAGACTCACAGGCAGTAGGGTTATGTTAAGACAAGGGTATCTTGTGAACTGCGTCCGAGACCACCTTGAGATCTTATGGTGGCTATCCTTAGGACAACATCTCGGCAGACCGATCAGTCAGTAGTTACAGGTGGGATTTTGTTGGGCATATCCTGTAAATAGAACTAGGTCTTGGATCGAATTTTTTTCCGCGGAGTTTTGCAGGGGCTCAGAACATTCAGCCCCTTATTTGCTCTCTTTTAGACGTTCTTTTCCCAAGTTAAGCTTTTTGTTTAATATAAAACCATGATAATTTGCCTCTTATATTATTAAATTTTTTACTAAATCAAAAGTATAATATTTTACATTTCTTTAGAATCTCCTTTCCAGCAAATTTGCTTTATTTTTAGTTTGTAAAATTTTTTGAAAAAAATTTCTTTAATCATTTTCTTCGAGTGTAAAAAGCAGACAAAAAAGCTTCGCTAAAACTAAAAACCGAAAATTATTTGGCTTTTGTAGTACTTATCTCTAACCCGCATAATACACTTTCCCAAATCTATGTTGATATAATCCCACTTTCATGGTTTGTTTGTTAAATCCTTACAACTTTTCTTTTTGATTATAATTTCTGGCCACTTGATTTGCTGTTTCCTCTTTAATTTCGGATTTGTTGACTTGTTGATGTGATGTGTAACAAAAATAATGGTTTAATGGTTGCTTTGATGATACTTTTTTCCCACAAATTTTTTATATTTGTTCTTTTGCTTGTTCTTGTTGTTTGACAAGAGTTTTAATTGTTCTAAAGTATTACAAGTAATTAAATAAAGCTTAAGTTATTTAAGAAAAAAATTAACAAAAGAGGAATTGCCAAAAACCTTTATTGTTTAAAAGCTTTAAAGAATTTAATGCTTCAGTTGCTGATTAAGTGTTAGAGGTCTTGTATTTTTTTTTCTTTAGAATCCCTTTAAGATTTATTACTGCAGAAAGTGCAAACGATTTATCTAACTACAAGGAAATGTTTGTTGGTCAGTGTACGCGTGCAAGTATATCGGTCATTCATACAGTTTTGCCTTTATTTACGGCATTAAATATTGTTGTGGAAAACCCTTTTTTGCGTTCAGATGTAGTGAAACATCTTAAAAACTTAACAGAACTTTGCATATTTCTTTTTATTTATTGCCTTAAACATCAGTTAATTACATTTTGTTGAAGAATTTTAAATCATTTAAAAGTTTTGATTTTACATATCTGATGCATGTGGTTTAAAATTGCCAAGCAAATAAGTATACACAAACACACACAGGCACTTAAAAAAAATAAGTAGAAAAGTTATAGTCAGCCAGTCCTAACCACACTTTACCCTACAACATATTTCATTTTATTTTACGTCAATACTAACAGTTGTAACATTTGCATGAGAGTTGAGCTGACTTAGGTTTATACCTAAATGCTTAAGGTAAGTTGTGAACCAGTCTGGAAAATAGTTAATTGTTGCACTAGCAAAAAAAAAACAGATAGTCTAAAACTGAGAAAAAAATTGAAACTTAAGAACCAAAGCGAAGTTCTCTATATTTTGCCTTTATTCTAGCCGCCTATTTCTTTTTGTATCTTTTATCCAACCTTTTACCCAACCTCTTACAGAGTCGTGCGCTGACAGAGCTCATGTAATACTGTCTTCAATTCTTATTCGCCTTCAAATATTATAAGATAATCCGCATTTTCGCGTTCCTATCTGTTTGTCATAGATAGGACCAGACAGACATTAAGAGTTTTACGTGGTACCTGCCATGCTGGCAATAACCCACGGTGGTCTCAACACTTGATGGAAACAATGCGTCCACCAGGGCCCCCAAAATGGCGTACTCAACTACCCAGGTACTGATTTTCTGCTATGACTCTGTGTAGCCACAACAGACCCCTTGAGTTATATGTAAACATATATGAACCCTCCTAATATTACTTTATTTATGTTATAACTTTATGAATATCCATATTATTACTTTAACTTTATCACACATTTTTATTAAATAACATTTTCATATCTTATTATCAAATATTTTCTTTTTAAAACATAATTATCAAATATTTTACTTTAACATTAATTCTATTAACCAATCATATTCCACTAACCGTTATTTTTAAAAAATAATATAAAATAAGAAGTTTTTGTAATTTCAAGTTCACTAATTATTTGTCAAGCAACAAGAAAACATTAAAAATCAATAAAGTTTAAATTCACATACACACACACACACAACGAGTTTTATTTAAAATTACTGGCGCAGCCGTGTTTTTTCGAACCAAACGTTTTTTAATAATAGTTAGTTGTTAAAAACGGGAAAAAAATAAATTTTTCTTTTCTTAATAAAAAGTTTTTTTTAAAAAAAAAAAATATAAAATACAGAAACATACCTAAATTGTTCTGTAATAATAAAAACGGATTCTACATCTTTGTGTAAACATACACAAAAACAATTTTAGAACTTTAAAGTATTTTACGAAAGTATTAAATACTTAAAATTAAATAAAACCAAAAGGTGTGAACATAAGTTATGTGAAATTTGTGCAAACGTAAAAACTTTTTTAAAGAATAGTGTAGAAACTTAATAAAATAGAAAAAAAAAACATCAAGGTCAAAATCTCTACATATTATTGCAAAGCAACAACAAAACAAAATTAATATCCACAGTAACAATAACAACAAAAATCAGAGCTAGCTCCAATTGGGGAAATAATAAAACAAGTAACTCAGCAATTTAGCAAGAGAGCGTGTCAAATTAAAAATTGGATTAAGAAAGAAAGAGAAATAGCAAATTTAAACATCATCTGCAAACAACAACAAAAAAACAATGTCCACAACTATATTTGATTTTTTGGAGGGTGTTCCAAATTTTGAGGGGAAAGCAGAAGAGCTCCAAATGTTTGTTAGTCATGTGGACGAAATTCGTAAATTTGTTGATGCACCTCTTATGACTCTTTTTGAATTGAGAGTAAGAAACAAAATCATTGGAAATGCTAACATCACCTTAATCAACAACAACAATCCTACTGATTGGGTAGAGGTAAAAAATATTTTAAAAATAAATTTTGGTATATCAGATAGTGTAGAAAGTATTATAAATAAAATAAAAACAGCAGAAATAGGAAATAGTGTAAGCGATTTTTATAATTATATGTTAAAGTTGTTAACTAAGCTAAACCTAAAAACTAGCAATGACATTGAAAACCAACAATGGTTTAGTTGCCAAAACAATGAAAAAATGGTTTTAAAAATTTTTATTAGTAAGCTACCCAGTGAACCAAAATTAATTCATAATGCAAGAAATCCACTTTCATTACTGAAAGCAAAAGAAATTTTAATTGAAACTGAATATTTTTATAAAAAATTTTCACAACCTTCTTTATCTAGAAATTATAGTAACAATGGAAATAATTATAATAAAAAGTTTTCTGATAATATTTGTGAAAATCAAATGAATTCTGGTCAAAATACACAATTTAATCAGAATATTAGAGTAAATCGTAAAACTTATTTTAAAAATCAAACAAGTTTGGAAAACCATCAAAATTATAAACCAACTTTTTCAAACCCTTACAAGAACCATGACAATCAAGGACAAAAGTTACCAAATTTGCAAAATATTTGTTTCAATCCCAGTGAGAATAAGCAACATAATTCAGGACACTTTTGTCACAAGAGCGATAATATATTTCAAAGAACGAATATTAGTAATACTGAAGCAATGGATTTTGAAAACACAGAGACTTCAAACTTTTCAATTATTGGCCGAAGATCTCTACCCTGTATAATAGTACGCACAAAAACTATTCCAATAAAATTGTTAATAGACACAGGTTCAGGGACAACACTTATCAGAAAAGATTTGTTCCATAGCTCTTTTAAAACAGAACTAGAACCTCCTATAATTTTGAACACTATTTGTTCTAAAACTATAACAGATACGAAAGTAACTATACCACTTTTTAAAGAATTTAATAAACCAAATTCTAAAATTGAGATGCTAGAGACTGAAATGTATGGTGAATTTGACGGAATATTAGGGTGTAATTTACTAAAGCCATTGGGTGCGAAAATTGATTTGAAGGAAAATATGTTGGTCACTAATGAAGCAAAAATTCCATTAGTTTTTAACAGGCCTGGAGATGAGCAATCAAGATTTGATAAAGCTATAGATAATATTATAGAAATTAATTTTAATGAAGCAAGAATAGATATTTTGAAACAAAAGCTAGAAACTCAAAATTCTACTACTGAAGAAGTTAAAGAAATAATAAATCTGGTAAAACAATATAAACATATTTTTTATGTTGAAGGCGATAGTTTATCGTGTGTATGTAAATACAGGCATAAAATTCCAACCAGAAATGATATACCAGTTTATTCAAGAACATATCGTTTTCCCGAAATTCACAAGGATGAAGTTGAAAAACAAGTGAACGAAATGTTAGCTTCTGGTATAATAACTAAATCAAATAGTCCCTATAATGCTCCTATTTGGGTTGTTCCCAAAAAAATTGAAAATTCTGGTATACAGAAATGGAGAGTTGTAGTTGACTATAGAAAATTAAATGATGTAACAATAGAGGATAAATTTCCGATGCCCAATATGGAAGATCTTTTTTCGAAATTAGGAAACTCACAATATTTTAGCACAATAGATTTAGCAAAAGGTTTTCATCAAATTCCAATTTTTCCAGAGGATAGACAAAAAACTGCATTTTCGACATCTAGAGGACACTTTGAATTTACAAGAATGCCATTTGGCTTGAAAAATGCCCCGGCCTCGTTTCAACGTATGATGAACGAAGTTCTTCATGATTATATAAACAATATATGCGTAGTATACCTTGACGACATTTTAGTATTTTCTGCCTCCCTAGAGGAACACATGACGTCATTAAGCAAAATTTTCAAAAGGTTGTCTGAATATAACCTTAAGGTCCAGGTAGATAAGTGTAGTTTTTTGAAGCATGAGTCTGAGTACTTAGGTCATGTAATAACGCCAGATGGAATAATGCCAAATCCTGACAAAATCGAAGTTATAAAAAACATTTCTTTACCTAAAACTATTAAACAGATAAGATCCTTTTTAGGCTTAACTGGATTTTACAGGAAATTTATTAAGGATTACAGCCGGATAGCATTACCTATTATCTCATATCTGAAAAAAGGTTCTGTAATAAATATTAACGATCAGAAATACATTAATTCCTTTAATAAACTAAAGACAATTTTATGTAATGCTCCTGTTTTAGCGTATCCTTTATTTAATAAAATGTTCGTTTTGACAACCGATGCTAGTGATAGAGCATTAGGTGCGGTATTGTCACAGAGCGGTCATCCAGTTGCTTTCTCATCACGTACTCTAAACGAACATGAAACCAATTACAGTGCTATAGAGAAAGAATTATTGGCAATAGTTTGGTCAGTAAAGTATTTTAGGCCCTATTTGTTTGGCAGAAAGTTTAAAATTCAAACAGACCATAGACCACTTGTATGGCTTAACTCACTTAAAGAACCTAATGCAAAACTGCAAAGATGGAAGATACAGCTAAATGAATATGATTTCGATATAGAATACATAAAGGGTAAAACAAACAAAGTAGCTGATTATCTTAGTCGTCTAGAAGTTAATGCGCTGACAGAAGAAGAGCAAGATATTAAATCTGATGTAGCCACAATCCATAGCGGGAGAGAGAATTTAAATGACCACATTTTCTTATCAGAATTTCCCATAAATTTTTTTAAAAATCAAATAGTAATTACTTTGGGAAAAACCTTTAAGTATGAAAAACAGGTTTTGTACGGAAAGAAGATAAGACATATTATAACAATAAGAGAATACTTTGAAGAAAAGATACTAGAGATTTTGGAACCAATGTTTCCAATTGAAGGTACAATTGGAATTTTTTGTGATACTTTTGATATTTTTAGAAAATTCCAGGAGACAATAGTACACTATTTTTCAAATTCTACTGGAATGAAATTTATAGGGTGTTCAAAATTTTTAAAGGATATTTTTGAAAAAGAGAATCTTTTAGAAATAATAGAAACATATCATGACAAAAAAAATCACAGAGGAATTGAAGAAACATTTCTGGAGTTAAAGGATATCATTTATTACCCTAA
This sequence comes from Melanophora roralis, assembly GCA_963583895.1. Lineage (NCBI taxonomy): Eukaryota > Metazoa > Arthropoda > Insecta > Diptera > Rhinophoridae > Melanophora > Melanophora roralis. The sequence continues at coordinate 47,680,915 of OY757190.1, read as the reverse complement.
TTTAAAGAAAGAAATTCACAAATTTATTAACAATTGTTTAATATGTAATATGTGTAAGTACGATAGACGACCAATAAAACCGAAATTTTGCGTAACTGAAACCCCGTTAAATTCCAATGAGATAATTCATGTTGATGTATGGTTTTTAGATAAAAAGACAACGTTTTTGACCTGTATTGACAAACTTACTAAACATGTTTCAATTCATTATTTAAGTGACAAAAACTCTATAACAATAGTAGAAATGCTTAAAGAAAGATTTGCTGTTTTAGGTAAACCAGTTAGAATAATTGCTGATAATGAATTCAACACAGCATTCATAAAAAATTTTTTAAGCTCTGAACAAATAGATTTCCATTTTACATCTCCTAATACCCACACTGGAAACTCGGACATAGAAAGATTCCATTTAACGTTAAATGAGCATATACGACTTTTAAAGCTGGACAAGAATAATAGTGAAGTTAGTGATAAAACACTAGTCTACAAATCTTTGCAAATTTATAATGATACTATACACAGTACTACGGGTTACAAACCAAACGATCTGCTACATAATAAAGTAGACAAATCAGTATGGAAAGACTTACACGATAAAATTCATGATAAAAAAGTTCAAAGAATTAATAAACTTAACCAAGATAGAGAAGATTGTCATGATTACAAGGAAAAAGAATTGGTAAAGAATTTAGGTTTTCAAAATCTTAAACAAAAACCAAAATATATTTTGAAAGATGTAATGAAAAAAAATGACACAAATTTTATAGATGAAAAAGGTTGTAAACGCGATAGGCAAATTGTTAAGCGAATTTTTAAATATCAAAATGAACTTCCAGATACAAAGTTCGAAAGAAAGGTTACTGGAAGGGTATACACTAGAAAAAAAATTAATAAATAAAATAATGTTAAACAAATAAGAAAACAAATTGTAACTATTGTAATATAGTAAATAAAATGTTTCTCAAATGTTTATAAAAATAATGTTTAGCTTTTTCTTAATGTAAATAATTACATATATTTTTTTAAATTGTTATTAAATGTTTATTTAAAAATGTTTTAACTATATTTATTTTTCAAGAAATTCAAATTTAATAAATAAAAATCAAAATTGTTCACATTTCAGGTGTAATGTGTTAACAAAGGGTGGGGGAGTTATATGTAAACATATATGAACCCTCCTAATATTACTTTATTTATGTTATAACTTTATGAATATCCATATTATTACTTTAACTTTATCACACATTTTTATTAAATAACATTTTCATATCTTATTATCAAATATTTTCTTTTTAAAACATAATTATCAAATATTTTACTTTAACATTAATTCTATTAACCAATCATATTCCACTAACCGTTATTTTTAAAAAATAATATAAAATAAGAAGTTTTTGTAATTTCAAGTTCACTAATTATTTGTCAAGCAACAAGAAAACATTAAAAATCAATAAAGTTTAAATTCACATACACACACACACACAACGAGTTTTATTTAAAATTACTCTTGGTGAGGAGTTGAACTATCTAAGCCCGAATTGCGTTTCTAATTTTGATCTCGCTTCTTTATAATTAAAACAGATCCGCACCTACAAGACACCTCTCCACACGCTTGTGAAAGAGCGCCCAACCTTAAGCAAGAAATATTATGATAATCATGTTGCACCCAACAAATGCGACACCCAGCTCTGTAAGAAGGATCTTTTTCTCATTTGGACAAATCAATTACTCCACTTTCATCAATGCTTCATAATCTTCTCACTGCCAGTCAGGACTGAGTCACGCACATGCTTCAACATGCCAATGCCGGCCTTCTCATTACTTGCTAATACTTTGACGAGATCTTATTTTACATCCTAGGGTCCCCAGCCGTAGCCAGTTTCCCTATTCACCTACTTCCAAACACACTTACACCTTTTCAGCTAATAGCCTACTTCAACAGTTGCTCATGTGCCTGGGTAGACCCGCCAAAACTATAAACTCTATCTTGTAAACCTTAGGTTCATATAAGACCGCTTACATGGTCACTCTGGGGCCTGTACAGGAAGGATCCCAGCATATCAACTTACGCTTTCAGTTGCCCCGCTTGGGGATAACCACATCCACCACATGAACTCCCGAAGGAGACCTTACCATTAATCAGTTCATTCACTGGTAAGCACATGGGGCCAACTGATTCCCGTGGTACCAGATAGGACTCTGGTCAGCCTCGGAAATCTACTTCCGTTTCATTCCTACCAATTTCTATTTTACACAGATAAGGTATTGGTACCCTTAGAACCCTGTATTGCTGTGCCACTTAATGGCGATGTACATGGCACAGCGCAACCAGGACAACTTTCCTCAAGCCAGACCAGTGAATCACTGATCACACATTTACCCAAGACAGATTGTTTTCGTCTCAGCCATGTCTGTTAGCCTTTCAGTAATTAAACTGAAAGTTGCCCGGTTGATACCGGTTGGAGGTAGACTTAGGCACTTGTGTTATACACTTATCAACCGATATAACTAGACTGTGTCCCCTTGTGAATTGAGTTCCTGGATCAAACCTAGTAGCAGCCTAATATCTTTCTTTTTCATCTCCGTGCGAATAGCCGTAGCCACCAAACAGTCACTCCAGTTTTTCCTCAAAGGTTTGCCATCTCAGGCGCCTATATTCTTATATCCTGTAAAAGTTTTTTCATATCTTTACAACCGAAGCTTTGTTTTTGTGAACTCAAATTCAAATACTTATTAAGTCTTTTCCAGTCACTGCCATGTTAAAATTTAAGTTCTCAAATAAAAGTATAAAGCAGAAAAAAAATTGTTTCCTTTTTCAAAGAAATGTGTCCTTCGTGTTGTAACATGTTTCGAGCCAGCGAGTTTGGATATATCTCTAACTTATTTGAATACTTGTCCACATAGTTTAGGATTTCGCATTTAACAAGTGGAACTTGTAGGTGCTTATGGATATTGCTGTTTTCAATACATTAAGGAGCACCAGTTATTATTGTTGGGATTTTGTTTTGACGCCGCTAGAATTTCTCTATGTTGGATGCAGATATAGTGCCCCAAATTGCTTTCAAAATCAGATTGTCGCGAAGTTAACCGTTGACACAAAGCACAGAGTTTCTAGCAATAAGCTTATAGACTTGGGAAGTTTTATTTCAAACTTTTGTCAACGTTGTATCTAAATGTGGCTTCCATGTGATGCTACAATCCAGGTGAATGCTAATTTAGTTCGTCTTAAATTGTTGAGGCACGTTTTGATGCATAAAGTAAAAGTAACGTGGATATATTTTTGTTCTTTTTTATTCCAAATAGCTTTGTCCATTTTTCTACTTGGATTACGTGATATTGCGGTATGTTTGAGGCCTCTTTAGTGTGTTTATGAGTACTGAGAAAAGGGGTATTTTTCAGCAAATGTCGACGTGTGTGCAAAACTGCACACTGTGTAAAGCAATTATAAAATTGGTCCTTAAATGATCCATTGAATGCAACAGCCCCTATTGGTAGAAAACAACTTAAGTGTTTTTTCTTTTTGATACTCAATTATCGATCGGTGATGTTCATTTCTTAAAGTTTAAGGAACAGGCCTTAACGCCATATTTTGTCGAAAGCTGGAGAGACATCGCTTCAATACTGCTTATACTCATACGGTTTTCTTGTAATCTGCATCAACTTGTGGATTTGTTCGATAGTACTTTGTTGATTTCTGAATCCAGGATGCTGATGTGGAACGCAGTTGTTTTCATTCAGGATCCGAGTTTGCTGGTTTTTAAGCATTTTTGACATAGCTGGTAATAGACGTAAGTGCCTGTAAGACTTCTTCTTTGACAGATATTTTCCTGAGATAGGAACCATCCATAACAAGACAAATTCTTATATTGGACAGGAAATATCTTAAAAGCATGCTTGTAGGGTACACAAATACAAAATTCCGCAACCATCTGCTTATGACCATTAGAATATTTTTTCATAATTTTTTTATTGCCCTTAAGTTTGCATTATTCATTAATTTTCATTTACTTGCTCAGATTTGAATTTTTTTCTCTTTGTTTTTTGGCCTGTTTTTAATGTATATTTTGAATTGGAACATTTAACCAACTTGAAGTGGTAATGTATTGGTTACGGAAATACAACGAATTTTTCGTTTATTTATTGCGATTTTCTTCTTTTTCTTTCTTTTTGTTTTTTTTATTCCATTTGTTTGGTATTTGCTTTTGTGTGTGGTGCATGTGCTTGTTTAAGTTCAGTTGTAAATGATTATGTAAAGAAATATGTTTAAGATGATACTTATGTACTGTTTAAGCAATTGTTAAAACAAGTTGGTCTATTTTTGAACAACTGTTCGTTACAATGTTCAATTTGTCTAAATAAATTATGAGTTGAACCCATGCCATGGATGTATTTCTTCTTGTTGCTTCAATGCAAAAAAAATGTTTTGAAGGAGTTTTATTTAAACTTAAATTGTGTTTAATTTACAGCCATAAAAAAGAAAATAAATATTTTTATACAATATTTTAGTTTTCAAAACAACCAATTCTCATTGGGTTTAACCTATTTTTTTAAGTTTTACCTTTATAGTATAGAAAATATTAAATTTAAGAAAGGTATTAGATGAATAAATAAAAGTTTTTCCATGGAGTAAAAAAATAATTTTTTTAGTTGTGAAAATTTTTCTTATCCCAACCCTTTAAGTTCAGTTGTGTCAATTAATTTTTAGGAGGTTAAAGAAATAAAAAAATAATTTAATTAATTTAATATCTTTTTATCTTTAAAAAAATTTCAATTTTAAATTTTCAATATTTTATTTTCTTTTTAAAGTTACTTAAAATACAATTAATTTACACATGAAGAAGGACAAAAGATCCATGCAATTGCTTTTATCAAACAATAATATTCTGCTCTAACACTGGAGAAGTAAACTTTCTTAAAAGGCAAGCTTTAAAGTAATTAGAACCTTTTTCTTAATATAAATTTTGCCAATTTACATTAATGGTATTTTGTTCAAGAGATTTTTTTTCGAAGAAATTTAATTAACAATAAACCAACGAAAGGTATCTGTTTGCTCTCCCATTAACACCTTATAACTAATTACACATACACACATACAATTGAACATTAATGTTTTTCTCTGTAAAATTTAAATTTTAAGCACGTTTGTAATGCAAAGGGTTGAAGTAAAAAACGGGCAACAAATAACCGTTTACAAAAACGACTTTGTGCAAGACAGTTAACTAGAGGCCATTATTTTGTTTCTCGTTTGGTTATTACAAGCGCCTGGAGTTTTAAAAACGACTTTAAAAACAAAATGTATATTTATATTGTAGCTGTCGATTTTTTAACCCTCTTTTGTTTATTACTTTAATTAAACTAAAAAAATTTTATATTTTGGAAATAAATATTGCAAGATTTGCATGCAGTGTAAAATTAATTTTGGAAATAGTAAGGGTTGAGATAATTTTTCTCTTAGAGGGTTTAGGCCTTTTTTAAATACTTAAGATTGAATTGAGTTTATCTAAAAAAATAATTTGTATTAAGTACAAGCTGACCCGACAAATGTTGTTCTGTCAAAATTTTACAAAATCTATTTCTAAAAATTTTGTAAAATTGTAAAAAACTATTATTAAAACTTTCGCTGTGTTTCGCTTGGAATATTTGGAGATTAAAATAAAGGTCTGGACCATTTTATATTAACTTATACCAAAAATGTAACGGTCAGCTGGTTTCTTATGCCGATTAACAATAAAAATGTCTCAGAGCTGGGAAGTTTTAACTCCAGTTTAAATGAAGTTCAGATGCAAACTTTTAAAACGCCGATACACGTGTCTCTTTTTTTTCTTCCTCTATCAAAATTTATAGGCTGTACCTTGTAATTTTTTATCATATCTTGCAGTGCTATTTTTAACTTGCTAGGTTGTTTTCACTTAAGGAACGTATGATTATTTTAAAAATATTTCTTAAAAATAATATTACTCATACGCACTGCAAAATTTAAAAATTGCAAAAATGGTTAATTTTTATCCCCCGCTAGAAGTCGAAAAGATAAGCATTTAAACCTTTTTTGTGTCATATGTGAATATAAAAAGTTTACTGCTAGCTATAAAGGTCGGGCTGAAATAAGACTACGATTATGGTATGTTTAAACAAGAACATTTTAAATAACCTTTGTAGTACTTATTCTATAATTAGACACATGTTACATATACCTATGTATACAGTATCAGCCAAAACTAATTGAATAAACCAACGAATTTACTTAAATAAAAACTTTAGTGATGTTTAAATCACATGCATAAGACAGGAATGGTAAATGACAAAACAAATTTTGTACCAAAAATCTTCTTCTTTTCCAACCAAATAGTATTTTTTCAAACATTATTCAATTATTTAAACCACTAAACAAGTAAATTAAAGTCATATTTTTTGGACCTTGGTTCTTAATATTTAATTACTTTGTTTACCCTGATGTCAACAGCGTCTGTATTTTATTTAAATTTTTATGAAATTTTGCTTCCAAAAAACTTCTGCAGGAAATTTTTTCAGATATTGAATATAATATATTTAGATTTTTTTTACTTCAACAGCCATTACTCAGCCACTTTTTGTTGGTTTTCAAAAGTTTGATTGATTTGTTACATCTTTAAATAATTAGACAACTAACAGGGAATTTTTTTCAAGCTTTTGGTCAGTCAAAAAAAAAATTATTTGTTACTTGAACAAATTCTTTGGGCGAATAAAATCTCAAACTAAAAACCTAAATAATTAGTTTAGAAAATCTATTAGTGATGAGTAAAATTATGATTTCTTGAAATTTAAATTTTTGGAAAAACTCAGAAATGTGATAAGTACTTGTTAAAAATGTAAGCTGATGGAGAAAAACAAAAATGTTAAGATAAAAATAAATAAAAGAAGTAACAAGTGATAAATGCACTGAAAATAAGAACATTGAGAATAAGAGAGCATTGGGTTGTATGTAGGTTTAGTTCGGTCTAAAAAATATTAAATATGATTATATCTCCAGTATTCAAGTTCTAATTAAGGTTTGCTCAAATAAAACAAATCAACATTCAACTTACACTAGACCCGAAAAGAAAGAGTGCTAGCGAGTAATCGTATCTGATTTCGAAAATGCTTTACACTTGGCTAGTATCGGAATAGCTTAATTTAAAAAAAAACCCTTCTTAGCTATCACAATTTAATTAATTAAATAAAAGCCAAATGTATAGAAAATATTACAATTTATTTTTATTTTATTGAGTTCCTATTATTTATAATTTAAAATTTCTTTTTCTGTACTTACCGTAGCTGGGATTTGAATCAGGGACTCTGCGTATTTACACACCAGCGCACTACCTCTAGGCCACCAAGTCACTTTGTTTTTAAATACAAATGTTAAAGCAATCCGAATGCCTTTTATATAAGAAAATCTAAGAGTGTATCGTATTTAAAAATTTAAAGAACGATTTTAGATAAATTCAAGAAAAAAATTCTAAATTTTAGAATTAGTTTTTTCTTTCTGCGTGGAAGCTTCTTGGTTGAAATTGAGTTTTTTCTGAAAAGAATTTATTAAAAAACATGATGAATATGTTAATTTTTTGTTTCATAAAAATATTAAAAAATAATTTATAAATAATTGGATTAAACTATTGGTGGTATAAGAAGGTATTTGCCAAAGCATGTATGTTGGACAAAATACATTTGTGCGATTATATTTGCAACAGCTAGCACAGCAAACGGATCATTTCCAATTTTACAATTTTCCATTTTATGGACAGGTTTTGGCTAAAAGGTTTAAAGGAATACTTGCGTTGTGGATTCTGTATTTGCGAGAGATTTTTTTGTATAATGTAGCTATTATGGACGCATATATTCAAAAGTTCAAAGAATTATACTTATAAAAAACCGTTTTTGCCCGTTTTTTGATTTGGTTTGGAAAATTTTTATATAGTACTAAATTTGCGAAATTCGTACCACTGTATATTTAAGGCTTGCAAGATACTAATAAAAGTACGATAGTATCAATTTCATCATCCATGGTATAAGTATAATTTACTGAATAATTTTCTTTTTTTTACAAAGTAAAGAAAATATAAAAAATTATAATTTACCAAGCAAAGAGGAAATAGAAACTAACATAGCAAAACTTACTTAAAAGACTTTTGGTTTTAGTGTTTTGTAGCAACACTTTTACTTATTCTCTTCTTGAAGCTTTTTGGTATTTTATCAAAAAGATTATAAACAAATTAAGTTCTTCAGGCTAACCAAGCACCTTAAGTAAAAGCTAAGGATCTGTCGGATTAAGCCCATATAAGAGCTTTTTGATTTTAAAAAGTTATTAATTGCATTAGAATCTTTCGAAGGACTTTTTAAGTCTTTATTTTTAGAGAAATGAAAGCCGATGACTAGCGTCTGGTTACATCGTCTTCTTTGAGTACACTTGGTAACAAAATATTGCAGGTATTTTAAAAAAAGACTATGACCTAAAAAAACAATCTCATACTATATCATAACTATAATTTTTACCAGTACCTTAACGTTACCAATGATAGTTTCTGATAACTTGTTTTATCTTTCTTAATCAAATGTAATATACTCGAGATATTGATGTACCTTCCTAGCTGTTTACTTTAATTTTTTCTAAAGTTTTTTTTTCAAGAGTGGCGCAGTGTGCAAAAATCTGAAAAAGTCATAAAAGTCTGGTAAAAATACTGTATTTAATGCTGGTCATTATCTTTTTAACCAAATCTCATTTAAAAGTTGTATTTCTATTCTTAAAAACTATATTCTTTAAAGGATTTAGTTTTTTAAAAAGTTAAATGTTATTTGTGATATTAAGTCGAAGCAAATCAAACTTCTTAACGTGTTCCGCCTAAGGTTGCTTAAGACAAAAGTGTATTTGAAATAATTTAAACTATAATTCTTTCTTATTTCCAAAAGAGCTTCTAGTTTTGGTAAACTTTAATTAAAAATGATTTATTACAAAAATTTACGGAACAATGTAATTTCACTTAAAAGCATTTAACAATAACTTAAGTTTAAACTTCAAATATAAGGTTGAAATCTCACTCTTAGCACATTGCGGTTAAATTCAGTAATCCTAGCCAATTTATTGCTTTTTTAAAGCAGATTGACATTGTTCAATGCAAAAAGATTAGTCTGCATTTATGTATGTGTGTATGTAAAGTATAAATAAACTGTGTCGTGCAATTGACATAAAATTATATTCCAATGAACACAAGCATGAATCTATTGCAACTTTAAATGCGTATGCACTTGTACAAACATACTTACATATATGTTCGTACAAATGGTGCTAGAACTGTTGTTTTCTTATGTTGTTTGTATGACTAAGTATATGTTAGTATTTAGCTAATTTATCTATTAGATAATAATTATTTTAACTAATTGAGACACGCGGCGGCGCACAGTGGAGCTTTGGATACCAAAATCAGGAATTAATTCATAGTGACTTTTCATGTCATATATTTAAAGTTTTTTCCCAAACTCATTTATAGAGGTAAGTTCCCTAGTTTGTCAAAAACTTGAAACAAAATGATTACGGGAATGGGTAAAAAGTAAATCAAGTTTATGTGCCAAAAGAAGAAAATGATTTAATGTACCTTTCCCATATCTTTTTTGAGCTTAAAGAATTTAAACACCTTAAATTTTTGTTTAATAGTGTTTTAATAGAAACGTATATATTTGCCATTTATTTTGTTGTTTATATATACAAGCTTTGTAGACAGCCCCTACGCAAAACCAAAAGGTAAACACATATATATGTTTAAACGTATCCTGATACCAATATAAAAACACTTTTCTAACAAAAATTAAATGACTTTATTTAGACATTTTGGTGGAATAACTTAGATCTGGGAAATAAAATCTTAAATAGGATGCAGGAGAACCTTATATGTATTGTAGTCCTTTTTACCATACTACATTATTGTTCTTTACCTATTTGAGTCTATATTTGTACCACGCTATACCTCACCTTACAAAAAATTAATATAACACTAGCCCCTTTGTATAGAAAATATCTGTTCCCATGCTTTAATCTTTTTTGTTTTTTAAAAAAATGGAGACTTTTTAGTATAATTCCTTTGTATGCTTTGAAGTTGATAGCTGAAGCATTTGCATATGGCATTTCAAAAAATCAATAAAATCCAAGCACCTTGTACGGGGGCTACCATTCTCCTTGCATTTATTTAATAATTTTGTTACCATTAATTAGCTAATTATCTTAGTTCCATGATAACAGAAACCATATTTACACAGATAAATTATAAAAATGGCAAAGATTTGATCTTAAGAAAGCTTGGCTAACCTGGGTGTTTGCCTACATCTCAATCACTATTAAACCAATTTTTCTGAATTTGAAAAGTGGTTGCCAATGGAAAATTTTTGGTATCCTTTCCCCAAATTCTGTTCTGTAAAGCTTTCCTATTTTTCCATTATATAATGGGGTCGCAAATTAATATTTAAAAAATTAAAAACAAAATGCCAAACTTTGTATCACCTTCTTTATTATGTGACTGGTTAAATAATATTTTTTATTTGCTCTGCAGTAATAATATCACTATCTCGAGGCTTAAGATATTATTACTCTATTTGTAAATTTTACCTCTGAAAGCAGTGAAACCAAATTCCAAATTTGTGTTTTAAAGGAATGCACCTCCTCCTCTGATAATTGTTGTCTGTATATGATTTAATTAGATTTTGAAAAGTTTAATTTTTCAAATTATTCCCAGATTTGGTACTGAAATTCCCAAGGTATGGCGGAGGTAAATTTAGTTTACTTAACTTAGTAATCTTTGGTTAAAGTCCTTAGATCCATGATTTAATAATGTTTATTTATGCGCTTAAAATTTAGTGAATAAATCGCTTTCACTTTCTTTGCAAGTCTGATATTAAGGAAGACCAATACCTTTTGTAGTTGGGTTTAGCTATTTACACTTTAAAACAGTTTTAAAAATATCATTATTTTTTAACTTAAAACTTTTTTTATATAAATAAACAAAAAAGAAAGTCGAGGAACTTATTGTTGCCCGGTTGAAGACAGATAAATCACAAAAAGGGAATATTTTTTTACTTTATTTTAACTTTCATTATTTTAAATTTATATGAACCACAGTGTCAATAACTAAAACGCTGTTAAAATTTTAAAATATTTATTCATAGAAAAACTTTTCGCAATTTATGTATAGAAGCGAGGAACAAGTATGTCCTTAGCTTGGGCTTTTTGACTCAGAAGTTTTACTAAAAGCTTACAAGGATTTTTAATCAATTCATTGAGTTTACACTCAACAGAAGCAAACAAAAACCAACAAAAATAACCATTTCTCTTTTCTCTTTTGTAAAAGTAAAAGGAACAAATTCCTTGTAAATAACTTAAAAATTTTTTATAAAAGCAGACGGCAATCACGGGCCTTGATACTGAACAAAACTGAATCTAAAACTAATCAAAACAAAACTATTTTTTCTTTTTCTGCTTTTAAAAGATGTTGTTCCAGTATTGATAAAATAACTACAATTTAAAAAACCAAATTAAATTATTTTTCTGATATCATTTTAATTATTTTATTGGTGTTAACCAAATTTAATTTCCTTTATTAGTTTAACTTCTATTTCTGAAAGATATTTTCCTTTTCTAACTACAAAAAATTCAAATCAGATAAATATAACAATTAAATTAACAAAAATAAGGAAATCTTATCAGTTTCCAATTTAATTTAGCAAAAAAACTCTTAATTCAACAAGAAAAACACAATAAACAAAATGTTGTTACATTTACACTACACGCACACACACAAGATAAAAACAGCAACACCAGGACACGCACATTATAATACAAACAACTCAACACAAACTTCAGATTTATTTAGAAAATATAACTAATTTATATTAAATCATCAGAGAGTTAAATAAAGACATGAAGGGAAATGTAAGCATAAATGAAAACAGCAACAATAACACCAACAACTACATATTACAACTACTAATAGATGAAAAAGATTAAATCCCTTTTTGTGTTAATGAAAGTGTGAAGGTTCGTGTAAATGTTGTAAAGAAAACACCGAGAAGAAGTAAGAGGGCGAAAAGATGTTAGAAACTATTGTAAGATTGCAAGCCAAAACACTTGGGTATACCACACACAGACATATAAAATCACGTACACACACATACACATGTCTTCTAGGGAGTATATGTCAAATTGTCGAAAATTTTAATTTTTGACCATTCCAAATAACTATTTTTTTCCAAAAAATTAAGCTCGAATTTTCGTATTTGGCAAATTTAAGTCCTTTTTCACAAATCTTAACCGTTTTTCAACTTCTGTCATAGAAAGCACTTCTACTAGCTCATATGTAAAAAATAATCTTAAGGTATTGCATTGTTAAAACACTATACACATTTAGGGGGAAACCCTGAAATTTGCGTTGCGTTGGCTGTGCCCAATATTTTTGTAAGCTAATTTTGTAAACCAGGTTTGAATCTGTTACTACAATAATTTTTTTTGAATATTAATCATACGCACCCTTCACCGTTAGCCAAATGTTAGTTATTTAGTGAAGTCGGATTTAAAACTGAATCAAATATAACACAAAAAAAATTGTTTGATTTTTTATTGCTACAAGCATGTATTTAAACATGTATGACTTTACTTGCTTGTAAGTGCTCTTACGGACACTGTGATATTTTCTGGTGGCGACTATAGTTTAATTGTGCTTAATACTGACGTAGTAAAAGTAGGTCGGAAACTGAATTGAGAACCAGACTAGATAATTAGAGATTAAGCACAAGATGCTTCTGATGGATGTTATAAATTTTAAAGAAAACATGAGAGGCATGGCAGGAAACTAGCACCATTTTAAGTGATTTGTATGCGAAATTAATAAAAGAAACTGATTATATCTTTTTTTTGGTTTGACATATCTAAGGCAGGTATATCCCTTGCTTTGAATTCAAACAAGTTTAAACATATAACGAAGCATATTATAACTTTCGCCTGTACTTAATTGCAGCAAGCAGACACTTTTTTCTCTCCACTAGGACAATTACTGTTTTCATTCTGTTTTAAGAATATATGGAAAAGACATGGATCCTCTGGGGTAATACTATTAATTTTAGGTTTTATTATGTTCAAGCAACTAAAATTCTGTACAGGATTTCCACGTTCTTTGATAATTTTTTTTATTTGTGACCACTTGATGTGTGAATGTAAGCCATGCTTTGTGTCCGTTTCGCCTAGAATTCATTACACTAAATTATTTTTCTAATTTTCGTAGACTCTAAAAATTTTTTTAAGGTTTTTTATGCCACTATTTTAAATTTTGTTTTTTTATCGTTTGGTCTTCACTTTCATAAGCCAGCAGCAAGTTTTTTAAATCTAAAAAAAATAATATTACTTAGTCCAGTTAGTTTTGGACTAATAATTTTTATTCTTAAATTGAATCAATCGTATATTTTAATGATCCCTTTTCAGTAAAACCTGAAACCAAGTGTTTCCGCGCTAATAAAACATGTTATAGGCAAGTGAATTTGGATGGGTTTCTATATAATTTAAAAACTTACTTTATCAGATAGTTTCATATTTTTCATTTAGAGAAATTTCAGGTTTTTAGTGAATATTTTGAAAAGGAGCAGGAGTCATTAATATGATTTTATTACGACGATTATTAATTTTCTTTATTATGGAGGCATTGGTAAAGGCAGTAACCCATACCTATATTCTGTGGCTTCAAATTAGCTTACAAATCGAGTTTTCAAACAGAAATTCCCAATCAAAATATAATATAAAATTGATCCATTTTCGTAAACTAGTTTTCATTATATAAAACTTTTTCAATTCCTTTACTTCAATCACCTGATGCTGTAGTTTGTTAAATATCGCTTTTCCTATTACCTCCTTGTGTGATGATACTATATTGACGCCCAAGCCTGTTGGTGAATAATTGGAGATAGAGTTTTTGTTATTCAGGATCATAGTTTAATTATCTTTAAAAAATCTTTCAAATAGTTTCGTCATATTTAGTAACCTATTTGTAGGCCGGCAAAACTAAACAGGATACATTCAACATAAGTGGTAAAAACCTGTGAAAAAAAGAAGATAAGGATACTTTCCTGCAAGTCTTATTAAGCTTTGTTTAGCATACTGAGGTCTCTAACTCCCATTTTACATCTATGTTTTTTTACATGCGTTCGGATATATGAGCAAGGCCCTCCAAATAAGCGTGCTTGAGCAAGACTTTTATATTTTGCATGCTTTAGTTATATCGAAAAATAAGAAAAAAAATATAAAATGCGTATTCATCTCTCTATTTCTTTTCAAAAAGGCGCAATTAGAATGTTTTTTGTGTGACAAGGATCAAGATATCATATAAACAAATCAGTGACTTATCCTTCTTAAAAAGGTGAGTTTAGAATGTGTATCGAATACTAGGAAGAACTATCAGAGGCCTTACTAATTGATTCTTATTGTAGGCCAACTAGACTGAGATATATGATCCAAAAAAAAGGTGTTAGTAGATTATCCATAAGTACAGAAAAGAAAAGACCTCTACAAAATTTTTAAAAAAGCTTCTATATTCTTTTAGGTTGGATGCTAAATTGTGGCGATTTGTGCTTTCTTTGGGCTATTGTGTTCTCACTCAAAGTGCTGTTATATTTTGTTTGCCCATTGAAGCGTTCTGGAGATAGATTTAATGAGGCTAACAAAAGGGCTCTCGAGATATTTAATTATATACATTGTGACATCTAATTCTTATAAGGTACAACAAGAAATGCATAGTGGTCCCAATTATGGATTTAGCAAGAAAAGGTATATAATTTCTCTTTTATAAGCATCTATAAGCATATAAAAACAACCAAACTTTATACTTTTGTACCATCCGAAACGATGACTTTTTGTCCTTAATTTAATATTGGAACCAAAAAAAAATATTTTTTGATTTTTATTTTTTTTTTTAAGAAAAATAATTACTTCCTACTTTTTTTTCAAAAACAATTTTAACAGTTTTAGCAAATTTAAAAGTCAAAAAATGACAATTATTAATTATTATTAATTGTTATTAATTTTGATTTTTATATAAATTTAAAAACAGTAAGAATTATTTTTTCTACAGAAATAAAACTTTAGAAAACTATTTTTTTGGCACAATTATTATGATATTTTATAAATTTATTAAAGAAAAAATTTTTAGGTGTCTAAATTCAAAAAATTATAAAATCAAATGAAACGAAAAAAATAAAAGAATAAAGTGAAGTAAAAAGATCAGGTTAAACTAAAGAAGCAAAGAGCTGTGAAAAAAGAATCGTTCACTTGAATTTGGTGGTTTAGGATCCGCACAATTCAAATGCACAGAAAAAAGTCAAGGTTTACTACAGAAACTAATTGCTGGAAATCAAAGTTTGAGTACAATAATATTCAATATTTCCTCTCTGCAGAAGTTGTTAAAACCTTTAACGTTTTTATTCGCAATTGACAACAACAGGGTCAAGCAGTTTTGATGAAGAAAACATATTTTATATAGATATCATTGAACTTGCAAGTTTCTTAATTTTTGTTGTAAAAAGTATTAATTTAGTAAATCAGGAGAAGGGCGGGGCGTGCACTACAAATATATACTTTCTTCTTTGAGTATTGTTTTTTTACCTAAACTATGTAATTTTTTTTGCCTCTCCACATGCAAGGTAAGAACAGTAAAGCATACATTTTCTTATTAGTAAGCTTCAACAAAACTTTTTATTTAAATAAAAGATTTTGGTAAATTCCTTTAAGTACATAATGTGGCTAAATAAATCATACAATGTCGCAAACATTCTATAACTAACATCATATTACTTAAAAGATATAAAAAGTCTATGAACTTGTGGGTTTTGGAAGCAATTATGACAGTCATTGGAATTACAGGCACAACTTTTTAAACAAAAAGGTATCTTATCTACAATGAAGAAAAGAAACAATTTTTAGTATCAGTTTTGATTTCTTCTTTATTTTGTTTATTTTTGTCTTACATTGTTCTTGTTTCGTATAAAAGACTAATTACTATGCTGAACGTGTTGCATTTCAACACTTGTGTACTTTCTTAAGACTCTATGTACAAACACACTTCAATATATTATTTATGCATGCAAGTATGTAAGTATGAAGTGATGAAGAGAAGTAAATAAAGAAAGCATCTTTACATGAAATCGTGGGAAAAGGCTGAGAAAGCAGCAAAAACTGTTTTAGTATTTTGCTTTTTTTAATTCATTCTTCTGGCATATAGACAACATTATTGGCTTACTTACTTAATTCGAGAGTCTTCTTCCTTCAAAGCCTCTAGTGTTTTCGTGTAATTAAATTATATGCCGAGTGGGTTTCAGTTTTGAAGTTGTTATACGAAAATTAAGTTTGCTTTCTTCAAACAGTAAAATACTTATGTTGAGTGGGAGTATCAAAAGCAAATGTATTGTCTTGGTATGTGCTTTTTATATAAACGTTCTTTAGTCAGTTTGGCTGGGATGGCCAAGGAAGAGAAATTTTATTAAACAATTTTTTTTGAAGGAATATTTAACCAAGGCTCAAGTTCGTTTTTTAATTTCTTTTAATTAGAAGAAATTTATATTTTCCGTTATTTTTGAAAGAGACTTTAGTTGGAAAAAAGCTGGTTTTTCTACCGATACTAGCCGAGTAGAATGCATTTTCGAAAAAGGTATTTCGTTTTGCTACCTGTTTTACATGTTAGTTAAATAGGTGATCAAAAATATGTATTAAAAACAGTAAACTCAACAAGAAATAAAATTAAGAATTCTTTTACTTAAAATTTGTTTTAACTACAATTAAGTTTAACATAATTTTTTAATATCGCCTAATTTATAATTTTTTCAGCATCCCATCCCTGACTCAATACCCCCACCCAATGTTGATAATATTTTTTTATCCTCACAACATATGTAGGGGTAGGGGTATTATGCGTTGTTAATGATGTTTGCAACGCCCAAAAATAATGGCCTGCGAACCACCTTAAAGTATACGGATCGACTCAGAATCAAATGAGTTCAAAATCAATTCAGGGGTACCGAAATGCTCCGTCCTCTTTCCAACTTTATTTCTAATCTTTCTGAATGACCTTCTATGTCAAACTTCGAATCCTATTTATTCCTTTGCAGACGACAGCAGCATATGCCATTCGTACTCGTTTGACAATAGGCCTAGCTCTTTGGAGATTGGAGCTAAGAGACAGAATATGAATGTTTAGATTAACCGCGATCTGATGGTAATCTTCAAATGGGGCCGTGCGAATAGGGTCGATTTTAATGCCCGTAAAACCCAATGTTGTCTTTTGACACATAAAAGCACAATGGATGATGCTGCCTCGTCTGTATTAATGGATGGTATAAGTGTTGAAAAGACAGAGACTCTTGATGTTCTGGGCATGAAAATCCAGTGCGATGTCCGCTGGATGGAACACATCTTTGTTGTGTCGAAGGAAGCATCGAAGTGTCTTGGTTTCCTTAAACGGTGTAGGAATTACTTTACACCATCTGATCTTCTCAATATTTATACCACCTATATCCGACCGAAAATGGAATACAGCTCACATGTATGGGCTGGTGCCCCAAAGTCTATTTTGGGGCTACTTGATCGCGTACAGGAACGAGCAAAGATACTCAGCGGCGACGTTGTGGTATCTAATCGCCTTGACTCACTCGAACACCGTCGTAATGTGGGGTGTGTTTCGCAGTTCTATCGATACTATAATGGAATGTGCTCTGAGGAAATCAGGGATCTTGTTCCCGAAACCCGGAACTTTTTGCGTGATACACGTTTTTCTAGAAGAGCTCGCCCATACGTAGTCGACTGGCCAGTGAATTGCACCACTCATTACAGGGTGAATTCCTTCTTCGGTCGCACAATTCGTATGTGGAATAAACTTCCTTGTGATGTCTTTCCTGTCACAGTAAATATCGAGAAATTTAAATCAAATGTCCACAAACACTACTCCCTTTATCCTCCTTCCCATAACCTATTTTCCTGATACCAACACAATGCAATGCAGGTATCGGGGCCATCCCCTGAGTGCTGGTTATTATTAAAAAAAAAAAAAAAAAGAATCACTTCCTGAGTCGAATTAAGCACGTCTGTCCGTACATCCATCCTGTCCAACTGGATGTCAATGTGTTTTTGTAATCTAAGTACAGGTCGCAATTTTTAAGATATTTTGATAAAATGAAGCAAAAACAAGTATTTCAGTACTGCCACAAAACCTTTTCTTTGTGATGATAATTGGTCCATTTTTTTTAAAATAGCCCCAATACTAATGTACTCCCGGAAAAGGCTATTTTGGCTATAACTGACTCGAATACTAGTTTATTTTAACAAAATTTTGCGTCGCAAACTCTTATACTGCATACAAATATTTTTGATATTTTTTCTCAAAGAACCCCATAAAAATGTGATGTAGTGTGTAGTTTGGTTGGGCTTGACCGACTATAACTTTCTCACTTGTTTTTTTTTTATTCAACTTTTAAGTTTACATTTCATTTTGTTGGCACGTCGCTGTAAATTGAAATGTGGTACAAGAGTTATTTAAACAAGTTTTCTCCTAATTCTGTTTATTAAGAAGTTTTTAGCGTAGAAAATCGTGGGAAGATTAAAGTTTCATCAAACAATTTTTGTTAATAAAATTTATTAAGAAAAACAACTAAAACGTAGCTTCGATTACATTGTACTTGACTCAAACTCTTCATTCTATTGAGTACCGACAGTTTCTTTCATTGACTCTAAGGCGCCTGTTAAGTAAAATTTAAACCCAGGAGCTTCTGCTGGTGATATTAAGTTGAAAATAATTATTTTCTTTTAAACAAATGATTCTATTGAATGGTGTAGTTCAATAAAAACATATGGGCGTATGAATAAAAACTTTTTTTTTTTAAAAAGATTTAAAGTATAAATTTTGAATGAAAATTTATACTTTAAGTAGCAAAATCTTTTCAACTTCTTTTTTTTAATTAAAAATTGCGAAACCTAATAAATAGTCATGGAAATAAAATATTTTGAAAGTTTTTAAAATCTTTGATATTTCACAAAAATATTTTCAGTGCAATTAGTGGTCTATAATTTGTATTTACTCCAAACATTCTGACACTTAAATCCTAAACAGCAATTTTAACACAGAAAAAACTGAGTTGTAGAATCGGTAACAAATTTCAGAGAATCAGTAAATATTTTGTCTGGCTGAGGACCTACAACGAAAGTTGTAAATTTAGACAAACAATTTTGCGAGAATTTTAGTTTCTGTTAAAAAATTTTGCTGAGCTGGTTAAATATTTTATTTGTCTAGGCGAAAATTTTGTTTGATTTAAAAATCAAATAAAAACATTAGTAGAGACTGTTAAATAAATTGACTAAAAAAATAAATTATTTTGAACAAGAATTTGTTTGAAAAATTTTTTTTGTAGTTTTTTGTGTGTAAGTGTGTATTCATCTGAAGCTTTAACTTATAAAAAATCGATTTGTTCTTTATCAAAAAAATTGATCAACTTGCGAACAAAAGAAAACAAAAATGATTGAAAATAAATAAATAAATATTAGAAGGCCTAGACCCGACTCCGCAATCTGCCAGACATCTTAAAAGACCCGTTATCGCAAAACCTCCACTGCGTTATCCGAGAGAATCCTGGGCTAGAAATGACAAAAAAAAATGCTATCTGTTTGCAAGTCATTTAAGGAACGTGTTCACTCCCAACGCATGCACTGACGTGAGTGAATTACCGCCTGTTGTTACTAGACGTCCCATAGAAATACGTTTCCGATTTTTAGATGTTGCAGAGACTATCATTAACCCAAATGAAAAAAAAGCTCCTAGCGTTGATAAAATAATTAACAAAATGCTTTTCGAAATACCGTTTACCGCTAAAGGAATTATTCCTTTTATTTTTAATGCCATAATTCGGCTTGAACATTTCCCTCCAACATGGAAAGCAGCCTTAGTGAAGATGATTTCTAAGCTTGGTAAAGATTCTTCAAAGGTGGAGCCTTATAGGTCTATAAGTTTGTTACCAACTTTGTCAAAATTAATCGAAAAGCTGCTTTAAAACAATCTGACTCCGATTCTGAATGGCAACAACTGCATTCCAAATCATCACTTTGGCTTAAGAAGTCAACATAGTACAATCGAAGAAACTCACAGACTGGTGCAGATTATAAGAAAAACCTTTGAGGAAAAGAAGAACTGCTCCGCACTTTTATAAATGTGTCTCAAGCTTTCGATAAAGTATGGCACAAAGGCCTGTTAAACAAACTGAAGCTAAACCTTCCAGCTAATGTTTTCAACCATTTAGAAAAGTACATAGCCGGTCAACAATTTATGATCAAAAAGGGAAACTTAATAAGTTGTTCCCAACCAATAGGGGCTGGTCTACCTCAAGAGAGCATAGTTGGTCCAATTCTGTACTTCCTATACACGGCAGATATGCCAACCAACAGGTTTACGCACACGTCTACATTTGCTGATGATACCTCCTTTCTCAGTATTCATAACCAACTGCAGCAATACGTAACCCAAGTTGAGAAATGGGCAAAGCTATGGGGAATAAAAATTAATGAGCAAAAATGTACTCACGTAACGTTTACTTTACGCAAAGAAACATGTTCTCCAATCCGTATTACCAACTACATAGTGCCTCAACGATTTGAGACGAAATATCCAGTCATTCACCTGGATCGACGTCTTGAAACTTAAAGCTATACAAATCCATTGGCTAATCGGCAGAAAATCTGTGCTTCGTCTTGACTGTAAACTTTTGCTATATAAATCGATTTTGAAACCAATTTGGTGCTACGGTATACAATTATGGGGCACTGCTTCCACCTCTAACATAGAAAAAATCCAAAGCCGTCAAAACAAAATACTATGAATGATAACTGGTGCTCCTTGGTATGTAAAAAACAGCAACATCTACAAGGATCTACAAGTTCCACTAGTTAAATGCGACATCCTGAACTATGTGGACAAGTACTTAAATAAGCTGGAAACACATTCAAATCCGCTCGCTCGAAGCATCCTGCAACGTAGTGGGCACACCCGCCTAAAAAGAAGGGATACAATTGCTCTTAGAGGAAACCCTTGAAATTAGTAAATTTTATTTTGAGAACTTAAATTTTAGTCTGGTTCATACTGGACTAATATTAATTACTTAGTTTTAAGATTTGAATACTTATTGTTAGTTCGCCTAAGCGAAGATTCAATAATGAAATTTATGAGAAAAAACGAAAAAGATACGATAAAAAGCATTTCACACTATCGTAAAAACCAGAAAAATTAAACCAGTTTTAAATAACTCAAAGTCAAAATTCTCGTAAAATTGTGTAAAAAGTTTGTTCATGCAGAGTCTACTAACTATGAATCGCTTAAAAATTTACCCAACTTGAAAATCATTAGGTAAAAATGTGAGCAAAATCGCCACACAGCTATTATTTTATTTAATTGTTAAAATTAACACAATTTAACTTTTATCACTTACAATATCATAAAGAGTTAAGAAAAATAATGCAAAACAAAATTCAAAAAGGACAGTTTTTCATTTTTGCTGTTAAAAAATAAATTCTCCGAAAAAGCCTTAAACAGAAACAAACCAGTAGATATATAAAATTTACCAGCATGTGAATGTGTGTGTGTGTAACTATGCATTCATATGTGAGAATTCAAATAAAATTAATTCAGCCATTAAGTAGTTACTACTCTTCGCTATGAAGCTGATCCTTGTAAATTTCAACATAATTTTGAGTTAAATGAAATAAAGAAACACTTTTGTAGTAAAATGTTAAAACATTAAAGTTTTTTTTTATTTATTTATTGCTTAAAATTGCTGATATTTATAGTGCATGTTGGAAATTTAATAAATATTTTGCTTTTAATTTCATTTCATTGTCGAATAAAGTGCTTTAATTTATTAACAAAACAATTGTTCTTGCTTTTTTTTTTTTGTTAATATTGTTTTGTATTCTTTGTAAAATGCCAAAAGCAGTAAGCAATGTGTGTACATAGTATATGGTTTATCAAACAACCAACCAATATAATATAGATTTATTTTAAAATAAATAAATTTTAATGCTTATGTGTTTGTGTGTAAATAAAAAGGGGATTAAAGTTACACAAAATAATGTTTAAACATAAACTTAACAAGTAGAAATTCTTAGTTTAATGTAAAATACTGATGACCATATGTTTGTATACAAGTACTTACACATGAATGTAAGTTTGTAAATCTGTGATTCTAATGTGATGAAAATAGGAAAATTTATTGGTTTGTCTTCTTTTTTACATAAAATAATAAGAGCTTTCTTAGATTGCTTAAAAATAATGATACCTTTACAACTTAACATAATGCAGAATTATATTTACCCGTAGATATACAAAATTAATTTAATTAATATACAAATTTTTTTTTTATTTTTGGCTTAATTCCATAATAAAATTTCTTTTTTTTTTATTAGAAAAAATGCATAATTTTTCGTTAATGTTGAAAGCAACTTTTATTTGCAAAAAGCAGATTCTTTCTACCGATACCAGCCGAGTAGAATGCATTTTCGAAAGCAGCTACGCAACTTTATCATCAGTACTCTTTGAACGATAGTAGTGTCTTTTTGGCTGTAAACATCACATATTTAACTTACATGTAACAGAGAAAGGGATACTGTATGACTATTTTACCTCTTTTCTTGTTCTGTAAGTTAGGACGAAGTTTACTTTTTCATATACACTATACTTTTTTGCATTAAAATTCTCTTCGGCAACACTAGCTCTATCTCTCAGATGCAATAAAATGCTTTTTTATTATTGTATACTACAATAGAGGTTAATCTTTTCATTTTTTTTCTTTCAAAAAAAAATTTGCTAGCTCCAAATAAAAATAATATTAATAATTTTATTGAAATTTTTAAACTATTAAATATCTATTTATAGGGTTTGTTGTTGGTGAAGTTTGTCTATATGCATTTCATTGGTTCTTACACCAAATCATCAGTAAACTTCAACCCAAATTCGAAAAAAACCTCATGAATAGTTTCTGTCTTTATACAATAACCTCAATAAATAAATTGAGAATTACTATTAGAGAACCAAAAAGTTCGAGTTTTTTAAGAATCCAACATACCAATACTCGCTATTCACTGTTTTGATTTTCTTTTTCCCCTTTACATTTGAGTAACCATTGGTTACTACTAAATGTATTATAAGGACTACCGAAAACAAAACCTTGTTGTTTAACAACACTTTTAATATATTATTTAGGATTTAATCCCAATTTTCTTGTATATTTATAGGGTTTGTTGCGAATGGCGAATATTGGTTTGTTGTATTCTTAAAAAAACTTGAACGTTTTGGTTTGCTTATAATAATTCTCAATTTGTTTAATGAGGTTATTATATAAAGACAGAAAATATTCATGAGTTTTTTAAGAATTTGGGTTGAAATCTACTGATGATTTGGTGTAAGAACCAATGAAATGCATATAGACAAACAAACAAACCTATAAATATACAAGAAAATTGGGATTAAATCCTAAATAATATTTTAAAAGTATAATTAAAATTATTATAATTTGGTAGACAGCTTAAGGGAATTTACTTTTTGTAAAGCATTATTACTTGCATTAGTCTGCCATAAACTACATACATAATCCGTTCGTTTAGTCAAATCTTCGACCACTTTTGCAATAAATTCCCCCATATGACATCAAAATTGACTTAAATATTTTGTCTTCTAAAACTTCAAGAGTTGCTAGTTTTTCTGAAGATAAAGTTTTAACTTAATTTATTTGGCAATAAATTGATTGTTAAGTGCGCTTTGAAGTTTGTTAAATGAATAACTGCACAAACTTGTTAAACTAGTCCGTTTATATTTACCTTTAAATCCTCAAAACTGTGTAAGAACTTACGAACAGGTTATGATTCACTAATCCGTAATTGCTGATCTATCAATTAACCATTTGTGATGAATCGTCAAACTTTATTGAACAGAAAAGTCAACTCAGTTCGGCTTTCTCAGCCATCAAGCCATAATTGACAAAACCAAAAACTCTCATGCAGATAAGAAAACATCCGTTAGTATATTTCCATATAAAGTATGATTTTGATAGAATTTTTTTAGTTCTCTTAAAAACCCCTCTTTCGGTAAATCATATTTCTGGAGCAACATGTTTATTCTTTTCTAAATAAACTAGATGCTGTTTTTGTATAAAAGTGTGTGTATTAAGATAGGTCAATTTGTAAGGACAAAAATGTTTCGATATTGTAGCATCGATAGCTTTTGGCATTTTGAAAATATTTTGCTCAGATTGCTTTTCGAAGATTAGCAACGTGTATGTACATTTTCGCAATGATTTATATGAACCCTTCAGCATGCGTGCCTACGTAAAAGTAAAAATAAATTTTTATTCCACTAATAATATGATTGATTTGGACGACGATTAATAGGTTTCACAACTATCATTCACAGGAAGCATACCTAAAGAACATTTGAAAACATATCTTGATGATGAGGAATATAAAGATCCACCACTAGACGCTCCGAAGATTCCATGCCATATTCAAGGTACTGGGTGGTAGGCTTAACTCATAATTAGCGTAGCTAAACATGCAATTAGAAAATATTCCGATGGAGTTATGGAAACTAAGTTAGGTAGCCGAAGTAAAATTAGTTGAATGGAATCTAAGCAACATTTGCATGACAATGTCTGAATTTTAAAATAAATTCCCATATTTTTAACCCATTTTCCCTTTCAGAAAATAATAACTAGTTCTAGTTTTCATTATTGAATTATTAAAATTCATCAAAAATAACTACATAATAATTTTAAACAAAAATTCAATAAAAAATTTCACAAACGATATTAAAAAAAATAAATCAGCCAAAATATTTATCTCTTACTAAAAAAAAATTAAAAATAGAGTTAAAAAAAAATCTAAATTTGGGCACTTTGAAAATTTTTTGATCCATACGTCAAAGTTTATTTTTTATCCTCGTGTCAAGAGCTATCAAAAAGTCGTTGGCACAATATCAACTGCTAAGTCAACCACCTTAGTATGTATAATTTCTGTATTTTTTTTATTTTTATTTCTTTTAATTTTTAAAAATATTTTTTTTCTTTTATTTACTTCTTTGCCTTTTGATTTTAATCCAATATTGTATAAAAGGCCACATAATTAGAGCTTCAAACTTTTTTCTCCGATACGAGGAGCAACGAAAAAAATAAAACAAACAGTTTGAAGTTCAGTAAACAAAAAGCCTTTATTCTTTATTTTCTACTTTCTTAAATACTATTATTTTGTTTATTGCTGCATTTTTGTTATTGGAAATGCAGCTATAAAAAATACAAGTTAATTGTTTAAAATAAATAATTTACATAATAATTCTTAAGAACTTTGTCTGGTGCATTTTGTTAATTGTTGCATTTTCGTTGGTGAAAATGCAGCCCGAATAAACTAAAAACTAAAATGTTAAAATTCTTTGGAAAAGAATTAATTAAAATTCTTTGGAAATTAATATTTGGCAATATTGACACTAGTTGCATTTTTGTCAGCGGAAATGCACCCAGACAAGGTGTAACAATTCTTTGGAAAAAATACAATTAATAAAGTTATAAATAAAATATTTATTAAAATTCTTTGGAATTAAAATTCTTTGCGTTGCATAATGTTTAAAACAATTACTGAAATTCTTAAGAAGTTAAAACAACAAATGTATGTATATTTGTATGACCAAAATATTGTTAGGAGAATAGTGGGAGACACTATAACTAAGGGAATAGTGGGAGACACTATAACACTTCAACAGTTTGTGTACAAAAACAAAATTTTTATTTTCTTCTGACCTCCTTTTTTATAACAAAAAAAAGATCTTAATTTCATTTATTTAACCAATATTCTCAAAGACGATGATTATCATACTGATGATATTCTATCATTTTGGCTTGTAAAGCATTTAAGTTGGAAAAATATATTAAAAACTGCTTAAATATTGCTCAACAAGAAGTATTACCAACAGGCAGAGGTTTAACTCTATTAATTCATTAAAAGAAGAAAAGGTTTTTTGATTTCATATCGAAAAACTGAATAAGATTTTTTATTACTTTTGGAATTAAATGACTTCTATTAACAATGTATTGTTTTTAAAGGGTGAGTATTGAACCGTATCTAAGATATTTTTAATAATATTTCCATAAACATTCATCTTAATCTCTTTAAAAATGTATGAGGTTCTTGTAAAAAACAACCAAATTAAAGCAAAATAAATGAGGCTTCATAAAAATTTTTTAATTAATTTTATATGAATTATTTTTTTCATAAGACGAAGAAATATACTCAGAACTGATTAAAAAAAGCTGTTAAAGCGCTTGAAGCCTTTTTGTTATAACATATCAAAACGATCCAAGTAGCTTTAAAAAAATAAATGGACATATAATATGTCCCTAGGAAAAACAACATCATCCATTTACGTTTGATAAAAAAGATATTTTTTGTCAAAACGTATAATATTCTTTTATTATACTTGTCAGCAAAATATAAATAATAAGTTATAATTAAGACATAGCATAATAGTAAGATTGTTTTTTTAATCTAAATATGCCAAATATATCTTTGCTTAGAGATTTTTATTAACCGTTTTTCGATGTATATAGTACACAGTCACTTATTTCTCTGTCTCTGAAAATTGACAAAATTCCTTTAGTCTACAATATCATCACCCTGCTTCGCACACATTACTATTAGAAACTCAAGACTGCAAAAACGTAAAAAATTTTAATTCAAAACATGCAATTGGATACCAGATTTCATATAAATATGTTAAATAGAAAATTTGGCAGTTCTATCGGAAAATATTTACATTTAATGCAACACATTTTAGGTAACACCTAAAGGAACGGTCCATTATAAAGGGTGGTTTAATTTTAAGGGCCGATATTGAATGTGAACCACACCTACACATAATTTTTCCTCTGCATTTCATTTGACATTTCTCAATTTCAGACTAATTTAATTTGAACTATGAAAAGATACACAATCGAGCAGCGCGTTAAATTATTCAGGGTTATTATGGAAATCAGCGTTAAAATTCAAATCGTGCACTTCGTGATGTTTTCGGTTAATTTAACGGTCCAAACGCACATACAACCGGAATAATCGTGAAAAAATTTTAGCAAACCTGGTTTTAGGGGATACGAAAACACCAGTGCGTGCTCGTACAGCTCGTACTGCAACTCCTCTCAGCTCGTCGTCCTGCTTAACAATTGTACCTCTCACGCTTGCCGTTAATAAACATTATGCATAAAGACTTGCATTAACACGCTAAAAAGGTGCAAGTGACTCAAGAACTAAAGCTTCTTGACCATTCCAAACGCCGTCAATGGTCAGAATGGTGGCAAGAAATTGCAACCATGCACCCAGAAAAAAATTGACACCATACGGTGTCAAAATGACCACATCCGTTGTCGAAAGTGTATCAACCACGTTTGTGGTCAAATTGTACACGTATGGTGTCAATTCGACAACGCAGTATTTGCAACGATATTGTTGTTAAACTGACACCATATGTGTACAATTTGACACCATCGCGGTGTCGAATTAACACCCAGCCGGTGTAGAATTGACACCCAACCGGTGTCGAATTGACAACCAACCGTTGTCAAATTGACACCCAACCGTTGTCAAATTGACAACCAACCGGTGTCAAATTGACACCGTTCGTTGTTGATTTATAAACCCTTGTTCCGTTCCCATTCCGTTTCTTTTTAATGAAAAAACCATTTTAAATTAATAATACATTGTTTTTATTAAACGAAAATATTGTTTCAAATAAAAGTACAAAAACTTAAATAAACTTATCAAAATCATAAATATTACCTCATTTTTTTCCAGCAAAAAAGGTTTTCCTTAAATTCTACACGCAGCCCCAATGGTGGCACTAATTCCTTCAAATCTTCTTTCTTTAAATAGGGCAAGCTTCTTAATGTTACTTGTGAAGCTAAAAAACCCAAAATATATGTTTATTATCGTTAATATTAAAATGTTAATTTAACTTTAATTTACTTACATTTTTTAAACTTAAAAATTGATTCCATATTAATAGTTTTTAAAATTTCCATGAGTTGAGCATCGTCACTGTCTTCAGCAATATTGTTGCTTGCAAAGCATGAATCACTGACCACTATTACATCACCATTTAATTCTAGTAACTCACCAAGAAGATTTATGTTCTCAGATAACTGAATTTCGTGGTTTTGTTCCATTTTGAAAATTTTTCGTAAAACACTTTTGACTGAAACCAAAATAATGAAAATTTTCCAATATTTTAGCGTTAGCAGAGAAATCGACACCGATACGTTGTCAAATTGAACACAAACGTGCTCAAGTTGACAACGGGCGTTGTCAAAAACTAAATATTACGGCGTTAGCAGAGATTTTGACACCGATACGTTGTCAATTTGAACACGTTCGTGTACAATTTGGCAACGGACGTTGTCAATAACTAAAAATTTTGCCTCTCGAGTTTGAACTGACAACGTATGTGGTCAATTTGAGCACGTTTGTGTTCAATTTGACAACGGACGTTGTTAAAAAAAATTGACAACGTAAGGGTGTCAAGTTGACCACAGCCGTGGTCGATTTTGCAACGTCTTTTTTCCCTCAGTGTGGATGTTTAATTTTCGAAGAAAATCATCTTCAGTAATAAGGCACATTTTCACCCCAGTGGGTTTGTCAATATGCAGAATTACCACATTTTGGCGAATGATAATCCAAGAGTAATTGTCGAAAAACCAATGCACCCACAAAGAGTGACTGGTGCGGTTTATAGGCTGGCGGCATCTTCGGAACGTATTTTTTACAAAATCAGGCCTGTCAGGCAGTAACTGTTAATGGTGTTTTGTGAATTTGTGAATTTATTTTAATAAAATTGTCGAGGGGAAAGTGTTTTGGTATATAGAACAAGCTATGGTACTAGAACTGATCTATCCATTTCCGGAATAGGCTTGCTTTTTTATTTACCATAATTCCTAAGTTCAGAATATTTTTTTTATATTTTCGCTTATGCGAACTAACAATAAATATTCAAGTCCTAAGACTAATAATTAATATTTATCCAGCCAATGTCAGACTAAAATTTTAGTTCTCATAATAAGATTAGGTTACTTCATCTAAGCGCAATAGTATCGCTCCTTTTCACACGGGAGTGTCCACTATCTTGCAAGATGTTTCGAACGAGCAGGTTTGGATGTGCTTCCAGCTTATTAAAATACTTGTCCACATATTTCAGGATTTCGAATTTTACTAGTGGAACTTTTAGATATTGCTGTTTCTGACATTCCGCGGAGCACCAGTTATCATTCATTGGATTTTATTTTGACGACCTTGTATTTTTCTATGTTAAAGGTGTAAGCAGTGCCCCATATTTGTATACCCTAACACTAAATTTATTTTAAAATTAACTAATATAGTACAAGTTTACAATCCACTGCTTTCTACCTATTAGCCAGTGGATTTGAGCAGCTTCGCATTTATGTCAGGCTTCCATGTGAAGCGGCGATCTAGGTGAATACCAACATATTTTGTCTGGATCGTTAAGGAAACATATGGTTGTTAATAGTGATTGTGGAGCACCTTTCTTTGCGTAAAGTAAAAGTTACGTGTGTACATTTCTGTTTATTTTTATTCCCCATAAATTTGCCCATTTCTCAACTTGGGTTACCTGTTGCTGCAGCTGGTTGGAAGCTTTTTTAGGGTCTTTATGAATACTGAGAAAAGTAAAACTATTGACTAGCATATCCGCTGTACAAAGCAAGTACAGATTTGGACCTAGTATACTCCCTTGAGGGACACAAGCCCCTATTGGCAAAGAAGAACTCATTTGGTTTCCCTCTTGGATCATTTAATGTCTGGCGGGGAAGTAATTTTCTAGCAGATTGAAAATATTAGCTGGTAGATTCTTTTTTAGTTTGAATAACAGGCCTTCATTCCATACTTTATCGAATGCTTTGGAGACACCGATAAAAAGTGCGGAGCAGTACTTCTTTTTCTCAAAAGCTTTCCTTATAACTTGTACCATCATGTGGGCTTGTTCAATGGAACTATGTTGACCCCTAATGCCGAATTGGTGGGGCCGAATAAAATCTTAAGTTGGTCAAACAACTAGACCACTTAAAAGCCTATTTAGACCTGGAAAATCCACCATCGACCAGTTAAACACACTGCGTTAAATCCTGTAAAAACTTTGAAATTGCTAAAAAAAATTTAATAATTTATGGTTTGTAGAATAACGTTTTTGTTTGTGAGAAACAACAAAGTGGCACAACAGTCAAAATGGATTTACAAGTCGCATAAACTTTTCAAAATGTTTTTTTTAAAATTGCGGGCCAGTTAATTTTTAGTTTTAATAACCATAATTGGATTTTCTAACATACCTGCAATTAACCTTTACTTATTCACTACTATTCACCGTCGTATTTTTAGAAAATTATGTGGGATACAAAATTTCGTTAGCCAGAATTTAAAACATATCAAAGTGATTGCAAAATAAACGAATATGCTTGTGCAGTATTTCACGTAAAACATGCATCAAACTCTACCAACACTTTAAACTTGCTTCTATACGTGCAACATCTGTTGCCTATTGTTTGGTTCGTTGGACCAGATATGTTGCATTGTGGTACAGTGTGTACTGAAGCGTGTTTTGAAGAACCTTTGTGTTATGGTTTATTGGTATTTACATGTATTTATAAACATATCTGTGTGTGGTAAAATATAAGAAATAATTTCATCATATTTTTTGTTTAACAAGCTAAAAAGCATGAGCATGCATGTGCATTCAAGACTTTGTATCTTTATTTTGTAGTGTGTGTGTGTGTGATTTTATTTAATTTTTTTTATAAATAATCATTTATTGAGTTTGTGATGTTTTCTTTTTTAATAAAAGATTCTTTTAAAAGAGCAAAAAACAATATAAAAAACCAATAAAAGATTACTTTTATTAAGGCTGTTGTGTGGCCGGCAAACTCTGCCAGGATGTTTGTAATTTTTGAGCTGCATTTTATGTAAAAATTACTTTAATTCTTTAAAACAATTGATTTTAGTTTAACGCTGTTAAATTTCAATATTTATTTAATTTCAAAACTTTATTTAAGTCAAAAGAAACAAAATAAATAAAACAACGTTTTCCATTTTCTTTCATTTGTTTCATATATAAACCAGTGGTTTCCAATATAAACTTCAATTTGCTTATGCATTTGCTATTTGTTGTAATATTTTACTCAGAATTTTCATTATTATTCTTAAATATTTTAATTAAAGTCTTTTTTATGTACTTAAAAAACTTTATATATTTTACTTTTCTTTTCTTTAGCATTTTTCCACAAGATGGCGGCTAATGTCAAATCTGTTTTAACATTTGTGAACAAGATAGATGTAGAATACAAGTAAATAAAACATAGAGTGCTACACTCCCCCAGAATGCGGAATAATCGTTTTTTTTTTGGCGTAACGACTCGTCTGTGGTGTTGGCGCAGCGCAAATTTTGTCTCCAATTCCGCGGTCGTCCGACACTGACTGCCCAAACATTGCACCGTTAGGCCACCCACTTTGAAGAGTATAGGACCACACGGGACGATGTCAAGAGTGTCCGACCCGCGAGCCCTCGTTCTGCCGAGAATATCACCACTGTTGGCGAAGATGTCAAGCTGTCGCCAGAAACACCGACCAGACGCCGTGCCTTGCAACTAGCCATCAGCCGGTCCTCTCTAAGGCGAATTTTGGTCAAAGACCTGCGAATGTTTCCGTCCAAGGTCCAGTCCATGCATCAGCTGCTACCTATTGACTGCTAAATGCGTGTAACTTTTGCCTAAGCCATCCTCAATCTCGAGTCAGAAGTGGGAGATTTCTTGACCAAATCATAATAAGTGATGAGATTATTTCAGCCTGTACATGAACAAGCAAACCTTTTGCTTCTGGGGCACCAAAAATCCACGAGTGATGCACGAGGAGCCATTACCCCCACTAAAGCTGACTGCATGTTGCGCTGTTCACGCTGGTGGAGTCATTGGGCCGTTTTTTTCGAGGACGTAACTGGCCAATCGACAACAACTATAGGGCCATGTTGGCCGAGTTTTTTCTGCAGCAGTTGAACGAACTATGACAGTGAGACATGTAGTCCCAACGGCACACCCTGCGTGAGCCAAGACTGATATTGTGAAGGCAGCGTTCCCGCGCCACTTCATCTCTCGTTTTGGCAATTTATATTGGCCCCCAGGATCGCACGATTTACCCGTTCCAGACTTTTTTTGGGGGTTTTTTTGAATTCCGTGTTTACGTGAAAAAACCCGAACGAAAAATCAGGAACAACATTCGATACGAGTTCGGGAGTCTGTCACCCGAAGTTCTGGCCTAAGTGATGAAAAATGCCATAAAGCTAGCCCGTGGCGTAATCAATATCGACGGCGCCCGTTTGTCCAATATAACTTCTCGACTTAACCAGTAAAACTTCAAAGGTTTAGATAAATATAATCAAAAAAACAGAATTAAAGAATCAAAGGCCCACCATGTATTTGCAAGTATTACTTTTATTTGTACTTCTAAGCTAATGTTGTTTATTTTATTGATGGTGTTATCAAGGTGAAGTATTAAAAGTGTTCCACAACCTCGTAATTATAGTTACCAATGTTCACAGTTCCATCCAATTTGAACACTCTATATTTATTGAAACTATTATTTTGTTTTGTCACAATAAAAACCAGAACCGTTTTCCTGAGCTCATTCTCAATACTTTCAAAGGCATCAGTGACATCCCGCAAGGTTGTTTCCATGATAACATTATGTTGCTTTTTCTATTTACTAAAGAATCAGGTATGATCTTTTCGTGGAGAATTTTAAAGACGTCACACGACATCACCTTCTTTCAATTCTTGTTTAATGCTTAACGATTCGTGAATATCACTTCCAGCTTTAAGTGAAGTTTTTTTCAGTCTTATTTATTTCACAGGAAATTTAAATATGGCCTGTTAAGGCTCTGTGCAAATTGAACTGTTAAAAACTGCTTTATAATTGACAAATAGGTGAAAGGTATCAATTTGCTTCTTATTGGCTTTCTTCAGAATTTGGCAAGGGGTGAGCATCTGGTCCACGGCTGATTTGTCAGGCCTTAAGCCGCATTAGTATGTGCTTCTTACTTTGTTTACACTTGATTTAAGTTATTCACACAATATTGTTTATTGTGGTTGCAATCATTGAAAATGCTTTTGCCGAACCATTACCACAGATGAGTTAGTGCATAATTCATATCAACTTATCAGCCCTGAACTTTACCAGCAGAGCAGAGCACCTGCAGCTTTATTATTCTTCCTGCGGAATAAAACTTTTTAACCCCACTTTGGATGGATGGTGTGCATTCATCACCATCGTTAATGATTAAAGCCGGGGTATCCACACTGCCACCTTTTGCAAACGATATTTAAGATAAATCTTCGCAGCACAAACTCAGCATACTTTCAGCGCTTGTCACCAGGTTTTCTTATAGATCTTTACTGGAGGAAATGCCTGCACTGAAGCCAACAGTCTGATGGCTGAGCTTTTAGTAGGATTTTGTTTTCTTGTTCGTTCAAAATAAGCAGTTTCTCCTCTATCCTTTTCTCTCGACAGGCGTTGCTACTGTCTGAAATGTTTTTTTAAATGCTGCATTTCTTTGCCTAGCAGGATTGCTATATTCTTCATGGTATAACAGGATTTTGGTGCAGGTTTTTGATACCCGAGTACGTCTTTTACACCTTTTTTTTTATCGGGAGAAATAGTGCTCTCCTAAAGCAATTGTGTAACTCGAGTTGGGTAAGTATTAGCAATACGTTGTGAACGCAGCATGGTAACGTTAAATGTTCTACTTAATTACATTTATACCTTAGCAAAGAGCACATCCAACACATTTGACGATTGTCTTCCGTCAGTTACACCGCGATCGATTCTGTTTTTAGTGGTTTGGTCGGGTGATACTCAAGCTGCTTAATGGATTTCTCGATGTTAGAATTTGGTGCTGCTAATGAAATGAGTTTTATACCATTATCAGTTGATTGCTCGTGAAGACAAAACTTTCGGACTGTTGAGATAAATAAACCTTCCCCACCTACCACGCAGAATAATTTTAATTTCAAGGCTGGGACAGGGGTCATTACTTTTTCCAGGCACTAATAAAATTTATCTTAATTCTGGTTCTCCTTTTCCCTCATCACGGCACGTGCACATTTAAGGCTTATGTTAAAAAATTTGGCCTTGATACGGATCCTTTCATCTACTGGTGTAAATCTTAAGGCAAAGTGACTTTTATTTTTGCTACAAAAAATCCGCATGCAAATTCATGCTTCGTTTCATGGAAGCTGTATTTTATGTCACCTTCAGATGTTTTAGTGACGCCGTGCCTATTTCATTACATTTTCAGATCCATATGCCAGTCGAATGTATGCATCTGGTCTGTACAAGTACTGTATATTCTAGGAGCAAATTCTGAAGCTGTGTTCCTTTTTACGTTGAGATTTTATCTCATTTTATTCTTTCTTATCTTTTTTATTCTAAATTCTTTTTAAGAAAGATTCGCTGTTTGCCCAGCACCTCATATATAAAGCTCTCAAGATTAACGTAGGCTTTATTTTCTGGGATCCTACCAATAGCGTTTTATACCTATCAACCCTGACATGGAAAACATACGCTGCTTAGATAGAATCCCCAAACCCGTGCCAGACGTTACTGGATTTATGACTAAAGTAACCACAGAGTTATCTCTTTCTTATTTACACCTCTATTGAGAGCTCTTCCTGCCGCAGGATACTAATTTTGTGGCCCTATCCGTTACCTTTTATAGCCCGACCTCGGAATTTTTGCTCTCTTTTGGGACTGCTTATTTAATGTATTCGTAACTAACCTACAGTGAGCTGTCACTCTTGACGGTAATGCTATCCGCTATACGCTGACCCCCCTGGTACCCTGTGCTCAGCCTAAGGTATTTGCTGTACTTCACCCTAAATATGCGAGTTTTAAAATTATAATGTTCGATGCCTTAAAGCGCAAAAAACCGAAAACTAATATTATTACTTGAAAGAAGTCAAACGTTAAAAAAGTTTCAAGATAACTTAAACGAGAGTTTGAGCGTTTCAGCGCTTAGAAGTTCTTAAAGATTCTTTTACACTTACATAGAGACATTTGGCCCTCATTTAAATTTTATGTTTTCCCTCCTCATACACTTTATCTGTTTGAAATAAATCTGTGTATTTATGCCCGCTTTTTTCTTTAAAATTGTTCTCTTTTACATTTATTTGTTAACTTTTAATACTTTTTCTTTATTTTTTTGTTTATTTTTTAGTTTCTTAAGTTTTGTTTTACTTTTATTGTTTATGTTTTCTATTGTTCTTTTCGTCATCATCAAATTTAGCTAAATCCTCTAGAGTTTTTGTATTTGTTTTTGAACAAAAGGTACAAACAGAAACAACGACGACAACTAATTTTAACTGTTAATGTCGAAGTTTGTCGTCTTAGTTGAGATTTTTTTTGCAAAAAAGTTTTAAAAAAACAAGTAAGAGCGCTATATTCGGCTGTGCCGAATCTTATATACCCTTCACATTGACCTTTCGCAATCCCAAACTTTTTTTATTTTTAACCATTTTTTTACTTATGAAATATTTCTAATTTTTAAATAGGCCCTAAGGCCAACTCTAAAGAAGTTGTGGGCATTTTCATATCATTTTTGTAAATTTTGTATGGCAACCCCCTTAGGGCATTGAGATAGG
The DNA here is from genome assembly GCA_963583895.1 of Melanophora roralis. NCBI lineage: Eukaryota > Metazoa > Arthropoda > Insecta > Diptera > Rhinophoridae > Melanophora > Melanophora roralis. Next base: position 47,645,131 of record OY757190.1, on the reverse strand, counting down.
GGGTAAGTATGTTCTAGGAATATGTTTGGGAGGGCAAACTAATGGGGGTCGGTCGTACACTTTATTGCTCTAAGGCCACCTCTGAAGAAGTTGTGGGCATTTTACCTTTTTTTTTGTAAATTTTGTATGGCAACCCCCTTAGGGTGTGGAGATAGGTGGTAAGTTCTAGGAATATGTTTGGGAGAAGAAATTAATGGGGGTCGGTGGTACACTTTATTGCTCTAAGGCCAACTCTAAAGAAGTTGTGGGCATTTTTACATAATTTTTGTAAATTTTGTATGGCAACCCCCTTAGAGCGTGGAGACAGGGGGTAAGTATGTTCTACGAATATGTTTGGGAGGGCAAACTAATGGGGGTCGGTCATACACTTTATTGCTCTAAGGCCAACTCTTAAGAAGTTGTTGGCATTTTATCATTTTTGTAAATTTTGTATGGCAACCCCATTAGGTCGTGGAGATAGGGGGTAAGTATGTTCTAGGAATATGTTTGGGAGAAGAAACTAATAGGGGTTGGTCGTACACTTTATTGCTCTAAGGCCAACTCTGAAGAAGTTGTGGGCATTTTATCATTTTTGTAAATTTTGTGTGGCAACCCCATTTGGGCGTGGAGATAGGGGGTAAGTATGTTCTAGGAATATGTTTGGGAGAAGAAACTAATAAGGGTCGGTCGTACACTTTATTGCTCTAAGGCCAACTCTAAAGAAGTTGTGGGCATTTTTACATCATTTTTGTAAATTTTGTATGGCAACCCCCTTTGGGCGTGGAGATAGGTGGTAAGTATGTTCTAGGAATATGTTTGGGAGAAGAAATTAATGGGGGTCGGTGGTACACTTTATTGCTCTAAGGCCAACTCTGAAGAAGTTGTGGGCATTTTCATATAATTTTTGTAAATTTTGTATGGCAACCCCCTCAGGGCGTGGAGATAGGGGGTAAGTATGCTCTAGGAATTCGTTTGGTAGGAAAAACTAATGGGGGTCTGTGATACATTTTTTTCCTCTACGGGCGACTCCGGGGAAGTTGTAGCGGTTTTTACCTTATTTTTTAAAATTTTGTATGGCAACCATGTCAGGGGCTGGAGATAGAGAGTAAGTATGTTCCACAAAAATGTTTGGATGGAAAAAATAATTTGGGTCGGTCTTACATTTTACCTTTGTAGGAGAACCCTGGAAGCCGTAGGAGCGATTTTAAAAATGTTTAAATTAAGCTTTGTATGGCAACGCTGTTATATGTATGAACACTAATACTAATAAAATTTTTGTTTTGGGTGTGTTTCAATAATATAGACATGACTGATTCTGTTTTTTTCTTTTTTTGTTGTTTTTTTGTTGTTTTTTTATTATTACATGTAAAAGTATGTTCTTTGTTGTTGTTGTAGACTCAAAAAACCGAGGTAGTCGTGGTTTTTTGCTTATATCTCGGTCATTTATCGGGCGATTTTGCTGAATTTCAATACCGATTTTCTCGCGACTATCTCTGACAGTTTGATACCACATTCGGGTCTATGCAATATCGGGGGGCTTCAGAAAATTGATTTCAACCATAACACGGACAGACATGCAGACGGACAGACGGACAGACGGACAGACAGACGGACAGACGGACAGACGGACATCGCTAAATCGGTTTCCCTATCTATAAGGATCCAGAATATATATACTTTATGGGGTCTCAAATGAATAATAAAGGAATTACAAACGGAATGACAAACTTATATATACCCTTATCACTTATGTGAAGGGTATAATATAGAAAATGTTACTAATAAAGGTTACATGACTAGTTTGTAATTTTTTGTTTCAATTCTTTTAGATTTGTTTCAAAAGTTATTTTAGATTTATTAAAGGGCTTTTATTAAAGTTTAGGGTATTAAGGGTATTAACGAATCTTCTTCTTAAACTTGTTAAAAAAAAGACTATAATGTAGTGTAGTTTGAGCTTAGCTGTATGGGTATATGGCCTCTAGTAAAACTTAAAATGTTTTATTAGATTATAAAGCTGCTGCTGAGCTGGAAAAATTTCGGATTATGTTACGCTACTTTGATTCTTCTTGTATATCCAAACTTGTAGAGTTAAAAGCTTGAACTTTGAACTGCAGGTACCTCTCCTGATGCTTAGATATACTAATGTGAAATTTTTGAGGTTTAAATGGGGCCAAATTTTTAACAACTTTAAGTTTCTACACAGAAAAACTTCATATATTTTTTTCAAACAATCAGAAATGCCTCTATGCCAATAGCCTAAAAAAATTAAATTAATTAAATAAATTTTTGATTTTTCGTTTATTTTCATTAAAATTACTCACAATTATTTTTTTTGTTTTTTCTCATTTTTAATACTTTTTGTCCTTTTTAGGATATAGAAATTGAGGACTTTTAGCCCATTAAGAGTTTGGAAGTTAAATAATCCAACGAAAAGTTGGAAGTGGTAAGACACTACAAATTCCTAACTTTTCAACTACTATCACATACCGTCTGTATTATATTATTATATTTCAGCAGTTGTTAGATAGATAGTTTTAGTTTGACAATTTTTTTAGTTATTTTAACTTAATATTTTAAGCCACTTTTAACAAAAGCATCAAAGAAAAAAACTTAAAACGCAACAATGTGTAGCTGAGGTCCCCAGGGAAAGATTAGTTTAATGCTATTTGTGGTATTACGTTTAGTTGACCTATTTGATGAACTCTAAGTTATATATTAAGTAAAACAAACTCGAGGTCGTTTACTTAATATATAACTTAGTTTAATGCAAATAAAATAATAGTTTAGGTAAGTCCCCCTTTGTAAGCGAGCATGGTAAGTACTTATATAACTCCCTCTTCGAAAGCGAGCATGGTAGGTATTTGCTTTCAATGTCATCACCATGTTTAAATAATGGGTTAAAATGCTAATGAGTAAGAGTATTTAGATTTTGGCTCATTACAAAGTAACGTAAGTTTTTGATGGAAAGTTAACAGCAGGTGCTTTTTCTACAATTTTTTTCCATTTTTTAGGATTATGAGAAGAAATTAAAAATTTTGGACCATACAAAGGCCGAACGTCAACAAATTTGCCAGAAAAAAAAATGAAGTTTTACACATTTTTGGTACTATTTTGCCTTTTTTTTAAGATTATGAATCTACACATAATAAATTAAGGACTATTGCCCCTTATATTGGTTGAAAGTTAACTTGGTACGCAAAACGTACTTTTTAGCATTTTAAATACTTTTTACTATTTCTAGGATTATGGAATTAAGAAATGTAGGCTCATATAGAGGTCGGAGTTGAGAAAGTGGACAAAAGTAATTTTTCTCGAATTTTGTTGTGTAATTTTTAGAGTTTATGAGGCTTAAATTTTAAATTTAAGAACTATTGTCTATTCAAGGGCTAAAAGTCAAGAAAGTGGGCAAACAGTATTTTTTTAATATTATTGGTACCTTTGGCAATTTTTAGAGATCATGAGTCTAAAAATTTTGAATTAAGAACGTATCTTTGACTCAAAGTTAACAGAAAAGGTTTCTGGCATTTCTATTTTGGCATTTTTTGTTTATAGTCCCAAAACATAAAAATTGGAGATTAAGAAATACTGGCCCATAAAAGGATTAACCCAAAAAAAGTTGACAAGAAGTACGTTTATGATCCTTTTTTGATTTTGGGCCCATATTAAATGAAGCACTTTTGACCCATATGTAGCCCATAAGTCAACTAAATGAACAAAAAAGGCTGTTTCGAGTTTTTAGTACTTTTTTGCCCTTTACTAAAAATAAAAGTAATTGGTGAGTTTTATTCACCCATATAGAGATCAAAGTCAACTATGTAAACAAAAGAACTTTTTCCACATTTTTTGAGATTATGAGCCTAGAAATTTAAACTGAAAAATTGAAATTTGAAAAATATTGATATACGCCAAAAGCCAAGAAAGAGAAAAAAAATAATTTGAACAAATTTTTACCGTTTTCTTATTTTTTGAGGTATGAGCCTACAAATTTTATATTCAAAATTATTATCGATCTAAGGGCTAAAAGTCAACAAAATTAACAAAAGGAACTTTTCCACCTTTTTAATTCTTTTTGCATTCCTTGAGATGATGAGCCAAAAATATTAAATTAAGCACTATTGACTCATACAGAAGTTATTAGTCATCTAAGCCGACGAAAGTTATTTTTTACATTTAAGTTACATTTTAGATTAGTAGTTTAGATATATATGAAATTAAGGACTATTGACCATAAAGTCAACTAAAACAAAAATTTCATTTTTAAATTTTTAGTACTTTTCTGCCTTTTTTAAACTATACTATAGTAAAAATTTATTATTAATAATCAAGTTGAACCAAGTTAAATGAGCTAAGTACAATTTTTTTTAATCTTAACTATAAATAATTTTTATTCCCACCAACTCCAGCACCAATGCCTGAATAGCATTACGCAAAATGCTTTTGATAATGTTAATTTTCCTTCTTAGCATAATGTGTTAATTAAGATGGCTTATATATGTTGTTATATGTATTTTATAAGATAAACTATAAGTAAAATATGGGGGATTTCGTGTCAAGTGACCCAACTTTTAAAACCGATGTCTTTCGATTGGAAAGAAATTTGGACCAAAGTAAGTTTCTTGCAGAGAGTAGTTTAGGCACAATTTTTTAACACGATCGGTCAAGAACTCTCTGAGCTAGAGGGGTTCAAATTTTGACGTTTTTCTCATACATGTAGTTTATTACCTTTTGCTTTTAACAAAATTCGTCCCAAATACTTTCGATAGCTTTTTTTTCAATCTTCCAGAAAAAAATATTTTTAAAATTAAAAAAATTTTTTTTTTTTTTTTTATAAAATAATTAGAAAAAAATTTTTTTCCAAATGTGCCCATTTTTTTTTTTTTTTTTTTTTTTTGCTCAAAAGAAAGCTTAGGTCTTTTGTTTGAAGAGCTTGGAAGTCGCTTAGTGGGATGCGAGTGGGATATCTGTAAAAAATAATGTTTTGTAACTCAAGGTAGAGGTTTTCAAATTTTCGCGTATATTCTATTTTGATTTTTTTGCTATTTATGTAAAATTATCTCTTAAGAAAAAAAAAAATATTTATGCTAAGAAACAAAATAAATTAACCTTTCCGAAAGCTATCGAAAGTATTTAGGACGAATTTTGTTAAAAGCAAAAGGTAATAAACTACATGTATGAGAAAAAACACCTATTTGCCGAAAACGTCAAATTTTTAACCCCTCTAGCTCAGAGAGTTCTTGACCGATCGTGTTAAAAAATTGTGCCTAAACTACTCTCTGCAAGAACTAACTTTGGTCCAAATTTCTTTCGAATCGAAAAAAAAAGTTGGGTCACTTGACATGAAATCCCCCATATATGTTTATGTTTAAGCATAAAACTAAGAACTACAACAATTGCAAATATTGTATCTTTACGATTATGTTAACGTACACACGTACATTGATTATGTACATTTTATAATGTGTAGCTGGAAAACAAGAAAATAACTAAAAGTAATACGAACAAGGACTAGATCCTTTTAAAACTAAAAGCAGCACGATAATAAAGCATTAACACTTGTTTGCTCTTTCTTAAGCGTTAATGCATTAAGTCTTATTGCAATATGCCGCATAGCGCTAGATGAAAGATTATGTTAATTGCATAAGACAATCAAAAGATGGCAGTAAAAATACGTTTAAAAAAACAATAACTTGATGTTAATTATTATTCAAAGGAAAGAAAGTGTGAATTAATATTTATGTGTATGTGTAAGTGTTTAACACTAGTTTAGTTTTCCAAGTTCTTATGCTTAAGCGTTCAAGGATTATTAAATGAAAACACTGTGAAATATTCATAAGCAATAAATAAATATTTCTTTTGTGTTGTCGTTGTTTTTGTTTATAGAAACAAACGCGAAAAAATGGAAAATTTTAAAAGTTAAAATATGGAAATCGACTCGTTTTTTAAAACCGTTTATATATGCTGTTGGTTAATTTGGTACAAAGGTTAGTGTAACTTTTTTTAAATAAAAGCGAACGAATTTATTTGTATTTTAATAATTTTTATTATCTTTTAGACCTGAATTCATCAATTTAAAAAAAAGGAAATATAGAGTTTTCCCTATTTTCGAACGATTTACGTGGAATTGAAAATATTTACATTACAAGTAAAAGTGTCCTTAGTTTTATATATTATTATTACCCTTTGGTAGCAATAAACTTTGATAACAAAAAAATCATGAGATGTTTCCACTAGTAGACCCAGCAGATGACTATATCGCGTCCGGAAAAAAAAGACCCGATTAATGGGTTTCAAGTAGTTTTTTTGTTCTCTGAATTTTCGAGGATATAATATTAATTACGATAAAAAAAGAGAATTATAATTCTCTTGGTGAAGTTAACAAAAACTCCTTGGAAAGATGCCCCAGCCTCCAATGGTAACCTATTTGCTCTTAAAAAACTACTACCAAAAAAGAAGCCCAGCTTTTGACAGTAGGTTTTTGTTGGATACTTAAGAGGTAAACCAGCCTTCAGTGTTTCACGAGATGCCAAAACCAATAGACATAATTATATAAGAGTAGTAATTCAGCATCTAACATAAAAATTTTACCTTATTGCCAGCATCCCGCAAACTCACTTCACAATATTGGCCGCCTTTTAATACTTGCTGGCTTATCCATACCAATACACAAAAATGCAATTAGTTGGTTAAAATTCAAAATCTTACAGATTTGACAAATATTAATACAAAAATTATGAGGAAAAATACTTTTAAGTGTTATTGAAAATGGGCTTGATTTTTTTTTTTAATTTTAATGATAGTATTAAGTGTTCTTAATAGTATTTGGTTCACGTTTCAACAAAAATTTTTTTGGTAAAAGAAAAACCTTTTAATAAAAGTGATGGGTTTGACATTTTCATCAAAACGTAGAAAAATAAAAACCGATTATTTTGGATGTAGTTATTTTAAATTCTTGCGAAAAAAATCAAAATAAAATATGAACCAAATTATCATTTTCTTTTTCCGTAAGACATAAATTGTTTAAATTGTCAATGAAGAAAAAACAGTTTTTCCCCATTTTGGGCCATTTTACGTGGAATTGACCTTTTGCAAAAATGAAGTTTTCAATGGTGCAATTTTTCTTAATGAATATTTGTTAAAAAGGGAGGAGGCCATTTAAATTAATTTATTTTCGAAACTTTTTAAATTTAGTTTGATACAAATGCGATGACATGTGTATATTTTTTAAATTTTCAGTTTCAGAAGAAAAAATTTAAAACTTGGTTTTCTCAACACATATTTTTGGATTCACAACTTTGTAATATTATCAAGCGAAATGTCTTTGCTTTTGGAAAAAACTGCCACTACTGTTCCCTTTTACTGCATATGAATGAATATGTGTTGGAACTTATGGCAACAACTATTATAAATATTCCTCTTAAGATGGGCTTATGCTTTTAGTTTAGCTCTCATACAAATATGCTCTCAAAATAAGTATTTTTGGTCTTTAAGTGACACGACTGTTATTCTTTCTACACATTTTTTTCATATGTGTAGCACTTGATACCATCAGGCGTCGTCCCTGGGTGTGAATTTTGGGCCATAACCTCCAGATACGTTCTTCTAGACAGCTTTAAAAATATTTAGGATATTTTAACACCAATTTATATACAGAGCTTTAAAATTTTGGAACCACAGTTGAGTAGGAACCCCATATAAATAAATTTTCTAATAATCAGCATGTTCTGCAGTTTATGTTTTACATATACAAATACTCAATATAAAATAAATTGTGGTGCAGAAAATAATATGATCGGTATTGTTCTACAGGGTGTCTGGTGGAAAATTCGTATTTCAAAATACGATTATTTCAAAAAGTAATAAACGGTGCAAAGAGTGGGTGGCGCCGTTGCAATTATCGATTGTGTTTATTTGTCAGTAAAAAAGTCGCAGTGGTCCAGTGAGCTTGCGTGTTTGCTGTGGAGACATTTTTTAGGAGCAATGATTCTTACATATTGCTCGTCGATAATTTTTTTCAAAGTTTGATATTTGGCGAATACGTGATGCACCGATGGAAAATTTAATTTGTTTTTGGGTGCAGAGATTCCGCGCAGCTGCTTTAGCTATGAATGTGCCATGGCCAGAGCCCAGTCAGTTAAAAGCAGTTTGCGTGAAAATCCGCGACTTTCAATACAAAAAAGAAAAGCTTCACTGGAACTTCAAGGAGCGATTATAAATGAAATTTAAAAAAAAGACCTGAAGTTCCATCCTTTTAAAATTCAAATCGTTCAGGAACTAAAAAAAATTGTCTTTTATTTACGCAAAAATTTGGAGCGTTTTTGAACTGTAAGTTCTGTTTTTTGGAGCAACAAAGCTAATTTTCCTTTTAACGTCCACGTCGACAAGCAAAACTGCCTTTACTGCCCTTCAAAAACCCGCATCTCTCAATTAAAATAGTAAAAACTATTGCATTGCCCCAGGGTAACTATTTGGTGTGCATGAGATAATTGGACCTTTTTTTCCAAAAATTCACGGGGCCAGGCGACGACTTTCAACGGTGATATTTATCGACGCAGGATTACGGAATTCTTTTTTCAAAACTTGCGAGCTCATTTATTTTACTGTTCACGCACGTGGTTTTGATAGAATGGGACAACAGCACATATAGTCAGAGCTTCGGTAGATTTTCTTCATGAATATTTCTCCAGAAAACTGAACAGTCATTTTGGGGAAATCACATGGTCACCGAGTTTGCCCGATTTAAATGCCATGATTTTTTTATGTGTCTACCTCACAGAGAGGGTTAAAAATGATAAACCCTAAGCTCCATAGACTTAAAGAACAATATATGTCGAGAAATCAGCTCAATTGAACCAAGTTTACTGTAGCGTGTGACGCAATATACTGTCACCAGGCACCCTATATGTATTTATATTAAATGCAAAAAGCATACATTAGTTCATTGTATCAATGTAGAGCTTCACTAAATTCCATTAAAAAAATACTGATTCAACATTACTGACTACTAAATATTTTTTACGGACCCAACGTACAAGTTCATTGAAATAACAAACGGTTTAATTCCACCAGTGAAAGCATACGTTAATAAACAAATATGTATGCTTTTTCAAAAACAAGTATTTATTGTTTCAAAGTACCTGTCTATTACGTCCAAATTAAGTAAAATTGATTGAAGTAATTTACTTTTGAATTATGTTTGTATATTTTTTGATTCAGTGTATAAATCTAACTTGCTTCTTGAACTAGGTGTATGCATCGCTCGGCTAACCTGCTCTGACCTCTTCTTTGAATATTGTAAATTTTTTGTCAAAAAAAAGTTTGATTTTTTCAAAGAAAAAGTTTCATAATTTTAAATAATTATTTTATTTTAATTATTGGTTATTTTGAAGCTTTCAAAGTTTTAATTTAAGCATTTTTTAGTTTTGATAACAGCATTATCCTTTTGCACTTAAAACAAGAAAACTTCTTTAAGAAGTTTATCTTATAACTATTAAAGTTATTCAAAAACAAAAATTAAAGAAATCTAATTACCAAAAAATAAAAAATAAAATTTCTTTAATTAATAAATTTCACAAAGTCTTAATGAATAAAATTTTGTTAAGTTTTCTTCTTTAACTAAAAGTGGCAAAAAAGAAATAAAAACTTTTTATTTAATTTTTTTTGTTCATCCCATAATGAAATCAATACCAAAAACTGTAAAATTAGCTCAATAAAGTTTTCTTATCTTCAGAATTTTTTTTAATTCTTTTGCACATAGTGGTCATGAAAATCTAGCTGACGCCATATAATATCCTTAAGAAAAGCAAAGAAAAGTGTCATAAAAAGTTATGGAATGTTTTTTAACAAAATGTCAGTTAAATAAAGCGCAACTTAAATATTTATACTGTCTTAGTTGCAAGCATTACTTGCATAATATGCAATAAAAAAAGGATTCTTTGTTATATTTTAACTAGTTTTTGTGGTTATGGGCTCCCCTGCGCAATAACTTTCTTGTTATTTTTCTTTTGCGTTTTTGATTTTTTTTTTTTTTTTTTTTGGGTAACTATAGTTAAAACAATACAAAACTGTTTGTTTTTCTTTTGCCTTTTGATATAAACGAGAAATGAAATAAAATTAAAAATGAAAAAGAAGAACTTTCAAAAACGCATATGCGTTTACTGCCAAAAATAAATGTTCATATATGAATGGTTTTGGTAAATGGGTTTTACACACATATGTACGTATAAACACTTCTATGTGTTTTCATAAATATACACGAATGTATATATAAAGTTACATATAATATATCAACGTATATTAAAGCTTAAGAGTTTACCCCTTTTGTGCAGTTTTACTCGTGGCTTTTCACTTGGTTAAGTCATAAATTTTGCGTTAGTAATTTTCTTTTTTAACCTCTAAAAGAAGAAAGAAACAAAAATTAAAAGAACAACTATAAACAAGCAAGAAAGTTATAGTCAGTCAATCCGAACCAAATAATTCTCTACACCACATGTTAATAAAAGCTATTTATATGAAAAAATAGACCAACAAAATAAAGTACTTTTCGAGTCAGTTATTACACAAAATGCTTATTCCGGGAGGGCATTGGTATGTGGGCTACATATATCAAAATCTAGACCGATCATTGTACATTTTCAAAATGTGAAAATAAAGTAATTTTCGAGTCAGTTATTACGCTAAATGCATATTCCGAGAGGGCTTATTCCAGTGACAGAAATCTTATCTGTGTCAAATTCCGTCAAACTATCTTAAAAATTGCTGCCTGTAATTTTATTACAAGAATACATGCCCATCCAGCCCGACGGAGGGACGAACATGCTTAAGTGGACTCAGTAAGTGATTCTGAGTCGATCCGTATACTTGAAGTTGGATCTCAGACCAATATTCTATGGCGTTACAAACATCTGCATAAGCGCATAATACCCTCTTTACGTATGTATGTGGTGTGGGTATAAAAACAAAAAAGTACTTGATATACATAAGGAGGGGATTTAAATGAAACTTTTCTGTTAGAAATTTTATTTGAAAATTAAATTCCTTATACGCGTTAAAAGATTTATAAGCTTTTTTACATTCACAGGCAAAGGCAAAAATACATACACATGTACACCATAATCTTTGTAAAGTGTTTTATTCTTTTAATTTATCCCTGCTGGTATATAAAAATGCTTAAATAGATACGCAAGACTCAAAGAAATTACTTTAAAAGTATGAATTTTAAGAAACTTTTCAGAGCCAAGGCTGGTTAAAAGAATAACAATTTGAAAAGATTTATTTGTACCTACATAAAACATTATTTAAAAAAATGTAAAAATCTAAAAAAACCAATTAAAATTTTTTAATTTTTTAATTTTTTTAAATATTGCTCCTTATTTATATGTGATATCCTTTATTTATAAAAGAATAATTTAGGTGATTGTTAACGTTTTTTTTTTTTTTTTGCATTCATAAACTTTTTTAAAATAATTTTTAATATTTACAAAAATATTTTGTTTTTTTATTAATACCGATTTATAAATTTTTTTAAACTTTCATTTTTTCTTTTCTTAATCTGTTTGAACTTTCCAGGCTTTCAATGTGTAAGTTCTTTTTAACTTAAGCGTATGTAGATATGTATGTTATTAATTTCTTTTTTTCATAAACAGTTACAGTTATTGATTTTTATCCATATAATGTTGCCTGTTTCTGTATGGACACATTAAATAATATTTAAATATTTTGAAAACAATAGTTTTTATTTATTAAAAGATCTTTAACAAATTGTACAAAAACAAGAGGTAAAAGTATGTGTAAAAATTTGAAGAAAAAGTGGAATATTATAATCCTGTCAATATGACCCATAATTTAAACTTTTTCTTAGTAAACAAATGTGGTTTGTTTTATTTTGCTTTTTTTTGCAAAAATAGCTTTTTGAACACATTTCTTATGAAAAATAAAATATATTATTTATTAATTTAATGTATTTCATTATTCAACCTAATTTATACTGTCGATTTTCTTGGAAAATATGCTGTTTTAACTTTTTTTCACGTTCTTTCTTCCACTTTACTTAAAATTTTTAGTTTTCTAATTAATATTAACGGAAAATTCTTTAAAACAAGAATGTGTAAAAATATACTCATAGCTCCGAAAATGTTGCTTTTATATTTTTTGATTTCTTAAAACAGTAGTGTGACTGATGAATAAGACGTTGGATACCAAGCAACAGCATTGATTGCTTTTTACTTGGCAAACCTCAACTGCAGATACTGATCTCCTCATTGTGTCACCCGGAGTAGCTGCTTTAAGCACATATTTAACGTTAAATGCCCATTAAGCTTAAATTTGCTGCGTTCACCCACAAAAACAGTACAATGAGGCGTCGTCGAGGCTATTTATATATTGCGTATTTTCTAGTGGGGTTGCTACTATTTTGAACAGTTATTGATATAATAAAAAAACTAAACAGGCTAGGTTAGGTTGAACTGGCTTGCACTTAAAACCCCAGATAGACCAGGTGATCCCCTATTGTTACCAGAAAAAAAGAAACGATAGCCAGTCTTACGAATTTGATGTAATAAAATTCAGGGTGCTCCACACTCTCTTTTTAAATACCAATAGCCATACCGTTCCAGTCCCGGATATTTCTTCCAGGCCTGAAAACAGCTAAGACTCTTGGCAGTTTGCCCTAGAGCGTACAAGCGCCTTACAGTGACACTTACCATCCAGTATAAATCCTTTGGTACTCTTCGTACATTTGACGCCGCTACGGCTTAATTTAAGTAAAGATTACTTGGTTTAATTTTTTATGTAGGCACTTTATGTGTTCCTCTAATACTAGGTTGGTGCTATCCAGCCAGTCTTTAATATGAAGAACGAAAACTTAGGGGCCTGTTGACCTTCGGGCAACATTGATTACTTTTATTTGACTTCGGTAGAACTACAGCTCTTGATGTTCTCCAGGACAATGGCACGCATTTCCTGAATATCAAAGGCAACCAATGAATAATTCGGCACTTGCAATGTTGAAGCAGCAGCAAAAAGATGCCGTCAGGTACATGTGATTTTTAGGAATGAAATATGTCGTTTGCTAGTTCCATTTTCTGCTGGGAAACAATACCGCGATCTTAATTCCAACCTATATTATGGGGCTTATCTGGCGGGGCGGAGACAACCACGCAGCCTGAAAAATGGGCGCAAATAATGCCCAAAGTTTTCTCGCTGCATTCCGTCTACTCCCCATTTTCTCTTTAGACCGTAGTAGAAGCTTTGGATGTGCTAGGTCTGTTATCCTTGCTAAGGTGCTTCTGTCGTTAAGGCTTTTGGGGTTAAATTGCTGTTAGGGACCCACTGGTAACACTCTGTCTCTTTACATCAAGATTTGTTGCCACAGCTTTCTCAGTACAATTAGGAAACATAGCATATTTCTAGCTGCCAATTTCCCTAGATCCCTAAAGTGTGCTTGACCCTTCTTTATCGATTCTGTTGCCCGCTTTAGCAGATTCTCCTCATTGGCAATATAGGTTGTGTAATTGAGGAAATAATTTATCCAAATCGTAGCTTTATACTCAGAATGAGCTTTAAGACCCTCCTTCCTGCGTTTTGGTATCTACATTTACGATAAGGGATACTGGGGTATGTTTAATAACTTAAAAGTTTCTTTTTCCCTCTCTGTGTTAACGCTGTCAAGCTCTGAGTCTGACTTGACTGCAGAATCTATCCACGAATGGTTTTGAGAAGCGCCTATAGTACATCTGACATTTGATGCAACATCAGTAGCGAACGTGTTACAGCTGGCATTTGCAGAGCAGTCACTGCTAACAATGACGTTAAAGCGTATAATACAGCTCGGCTTTTTTCTTCAATTTTTTATTTGCTACATATTGTTTTTTTTAAGTTTTTACTTGGTCCAACGTTAATCTGTAACGATAAGATACCGCCGACCTTTCGATAAGCCGACGCTGCCCACAATGGGAAACGGACGCACCTTGATTTAAGTTGAACTGAGACAACTCCTTGCCCTAAAATTAGTATATAATCAAAACTCCTTCCGGTAATGTAGGCTATAAGGTTACACTGCTAAACTATTGTCATCGCCTTGATCTAAGCCATGTACCACCTGGTACACGTTTTCAGTCAGCACCCCTGTAAGATTCAGTAATAGCATTTAATGCCAACCTATAAATTAGTAGAAGCAAAATTAAAACAAAAAGCATAAAGTAATTATCGTTTCTGCCAAAAAACCAAATATTAAAAAAGTCAGAAAATAATTGTTTTTGCTCAATAAAATTTTTTATATTTTTTATTATTGAATCTTCGCTTTTGGCGAACTTGAATTCAAATCTTAAAGCTATTTAAATAATATTAGTCCAGCCATTGCCAGACTAAAATTTAGGTTCTCATAATATAATTAGTAAGTAGTTTCATCTAAGCGCAATAGTATCCCTTGTTTTCAGGCGAGTGTGTCCACCATGTTGAAGAATGTTTCGAGCGAGCGGATTTTGATGTGTTTCCTTCTTGTAAAATAAAAATCAAAAATAATTTTTTTTCCTGAAAAAAAAATTACAAAAATTAAAAAATGAGTGGCAGATTTTTATTATGATTTTTTTTTTTGCATAATAATAACGGCCCCAGGCTTAAAGGGTTAATTTTAAAAATTTTAATCTCATTTTAAAAATTACCAATTATATACTTGGCCGATTAGCCACATTTTCATTAATTCAATTATTTATTTTATCATCATTAGTAATTCTTTGTCATTTATTATTAATTTGTTCCATTAAATGTTTATTATTTTGTTATTTTTTGTAGCAAATATGACTTTGAGTTTGTGTAAATGATTTAACAAATCTTGTGTGACAGATGTTGTCATTGTGTGGTAACATAAAATCACACTTTACATGATAAAGTGACAAACAATTTATTATCATTTTGCTTGTTTTTTCTCCTTAACTTTTGAATATTTTTTTTTTATTATAACTACTATTTGTATTATCATCATAAACAATATCATGTATATTTCCCACAATCATAAATTTATAAAAGTTTTTTATAACACATGAGCACTACGTACACACTTGCATATGTAACTGCCTATATTACAATCGTAACCTTTTTTAATGTCATTTATAAATAAAAGAAAAGGCACGAGAGTAGAAATGATTTATAAACTATTAAAGAACAATTGAAATATGTAAATCAAAACAAATTGATATAAAATTTAATTTTTTTGTTTGTCAGTATGTTGATATTTTCACAAAATTATTATGCAATAAATTTACAAAAAGAATAAAATAAAAAATGAATGTTTGCAAATTAAACCACAAAACACATAAATAAAATTATAAAATCTGTTAAAGTAAGCTTATGTTGCCAAAAGAAGTCCTTAGTAATTCTAGAGATATTAAAAAAATTGCTTTGAAAACCTTTTGCTGGATAAATATGTATGTTTAATAAATAAAATTAAAAAAAAAGTTAAATATATAACCAAGTTAATTTATAATATATTATTCTAAAAGTTTTCTTACAAAATTGCAGTTTCCTTTCAAAGAATAAGGAGGAGAGCATAATTCTGGATTTGTTTTCTTGAAAGCAAGTCCCTTTACACTTATATGAAGGATATAAAAACCTCTTTCGTAATATGGCAGGTGCCACCACCTTTCATTTCGTTACGCCTATTCTCAGCCCAATTATGCACATTATCATAGCAAACGCTCGCACAAAATTTAAAGAACTTAGCTTTATCTGTTATTGAGATATATGTAAAAAGCTATTATCGTTTTATGAGAGGTGACAGGCTAATTTTTCCCTTCCCGCCAATTCTAAGATCAAATAAGCACTTCAATAACATATACCAAATATGGAGACTTTTGAAATATGTGCAAAAGCCATTCAATTTTTATGGAGGTGCCACGCCCAGTCCAGATTTAAAAAAAGGATCCTATAGTATTTTCCAGAATATTTGATTTGTTCTTTTTTTTTTTTTTTTGTAAATTTCATTTAAATCGACCCAGCCGTTATTGAGTTATACGTGTTGTAACTAACCTCCGTTTTGCTGAAGCTTAAATCGACAGTAAATCTCTTTCGATGATACTTGGTAAATTAATTTGGTTTTGATAAAAACTGGGTTTCACAAAAATTTCTTTTTAAGAAAGTAGCATTTTAGAAAATATTTGCTTAAATAAAAGCAGGGATAGTAGGCTTTTAAATGTTAATAAAATAGACTTTCCAAATCAAGATTTAATTGTAAAAAATAATTGGCAAACACAACCAAATTGGCATCACTGATTCAAAACTGTTAACACTCACGCACATGCATACTTACATGCAAAATGTATTGACAATAATTTCAAACTCAGTATTTATTAGAGAAAACTTAAAAAAGACAGCATTTTAAAGAAAACAAAAATTAATTGTGACAATAAAATTCTATTCAAATTTGTCTTTACTCTTATGTGAAATACGTACATATGTACTTAAACAACCACACTTGTAAAACACGTTTTTATATTTACTTACAAATATACATATGTGTACTTGTACATACAATTAAATAAATTTATACATAAAAACCTCATATTTAAAGTAAGTAAAACACGCATACTTATGTAAGAATCCATTTGTTCTATGGGTAAAATGTTTTGAAATTGCATATTCTGTACTGTTGCACAGTGGGTTGAAGCCGCCTAAAATTGAAAACATTGTTAAAATTTAAATTTTTTTTTAAGGCAGCCTTTTTCTATTAATTCTAAGTAAACAGAAAGAATTGTTTAAAAATGTTAATGGTTAAGAATGTTACTGCTAAATAATTTAAAGTTTTTGATAAGTACCCAAGGTATCATAAAATATGCAAAGTATTGAAAAATATTAAATGGGTAATTAAACAAATGTTTTCAATAAATTATTATTATTATGTCTTAGAAATATCGCAAACCTATTAGCATTTTTTTATTTATGTGCTGTTTATAGAACACGGAACGTCTTTGACGTTTTGTGTGTATTTCGTTATTGTAACAAAAACAAAACACACACAAAACGTCGAAAATGTTATGCCTTTTGTGTTCTAAAAACCACATATTATAGTTGAACAATTTATTTTAGGAGAATTTTCTTAATATGTTAGACTCAAGTTCGATCTCAAATGAAGCAATTCAATTTTTCTTTGTTATTTTTCACACATACAGGGCACGGTGATAACAATTTTAAAATTGTACATAAGATGTTATAGCCTTTCAATGCCAATCTGATAGATGGTAAGAGCGCTATATACTCTAGATACGGTTATTATCAGAATTAAAAAAAAGCTTAGTCTGCTTAGTTTTTAATGGAAAAACTTCGTTCTAACTAACCACGTCACCTAGACCAATGGATAAAATAGCTAATGTTTACAAACAAATAACTAACAACCAATCAAGAAGTATTGATGATGAAAATCTCAACAGATTTTGAAAAACTTGCTTTTTAGCAAAGATATGAATTTTTTTCGTCTGCAAAAGATAAGAATTTAGTAGGGATCGAACTTGAACCTTAAGTTTTAATAAGAAATTTGTCGCAAACCTATTTTTTTTGACGATACAATTATCACATGTTGGTAAAAATATAAAGTAAAAAATGAATCAACTTTGCACAATTACGTGTAATTTTTGTCATATTGGGCTAACCTTCAAAGCTGCCTACGCTAACATTACAAAGGTTTTAGTGGAAAACTTTCAAGCTGTGCTATGGTAAAAAGATTCCGGTATCCATTAGTTTATCTTCTTTAGTATTTCGTAGTAAAATATTTGTGCTCAATTGAAAAAAAAGGTATTTTTTACTCCTCTTTATTTTAGTTAAGGCGTATCCTTATTTTTAGCTAATGGGAGGATGTACGGACAGGCCATTAAGCATGCTAACACTAATATCTGTAAATAAAACTATTAAGCTATCGACATTTTTTATTCCATTACGGCATATATTATTGTAAGAATATATAGCAAAGATACAAACTCTTGGAAATTTAAGTTATACAATTAAAAAGTTTTGATAAAGTTTTATCAATTAAAGTATTTGAGCAAAATTAAAAAAGAAAATTCTAATTTTTTTTACCCCGGTAGGTCAGTGGTAAGTGCACGAGTCTACCAGTTAGGGGGTTGTGGGTTTGATTCCCACCAGAGACCCTGGTAAGTTTGCTTCATTCTTCTGTTCTTTCTTTCTTTCTTATCTATCCTTCTCTAAATTTCTTCTTTCCTTCCGTCTCAACCTATTCTATCTGCTTCTCCAGGTAAAACAATGGGACCGAATTAAGCGGACCCAAGTGAGCTGTATCTATTCTTTCTACGGCTGCCTGTTCTACTTAACCTAGCCTAACCTAACCTACCCTTTTTTACTTTTTTGATAAATCAGACTTTTGAGGTACACAAATCCTTGCTCGCAAATAAAATAAAATTAAACAGAGCATAAAGCATGTTACAACTAATGTTTGTACAAATTTCTACTCAGCTGTAATTTTTTTTGCTATGGCAATTTTCCTTTAAAAGATATAGGGGAAGGACATGAGTCCTTAGAGTATAAGTTAAACAAATTGCGATTTAACTTTTATATTTCCAACTAAAGTATTCGTGATATTAATAAAAAGGAAATATGTTTTTTGCATGTTTTTTGCTTTCGTGAAAGACGACACTTTTGAGGTATATTTCTGTTTGGAATTAAAGAAAAATTTTGACAGATTATAAAACATAACAAATCTAATATCTGTTCAAAATTTAAATGATCTATCGTTTTTTTTGCGCTATATTTATTTTAGTTTCAAGGCTTTAAAGCTAAGTAATGCAATTTTAAGTCTGATCATATTTTATCAATTCTTTATGATATCTCCTTCTATTTTTGGCAACTCATTTTTCAAAATCACAACACTGTGCGTAGTAATATTGTTGTTCTTTTTGTTTCCCTCACAAAAACAATCAGTTTAGAGTTGTATCTAAAGATAAATAAACAAAATGTTCAGTAAACAATAACATTTATTGTTTCATTTTATTTAGAATTTAAGTTTACAAAAACAGTTTTCAGTAGATTACAAACAGCAAAAAAAACTCTGGAAAACTAAACAAATCAAACTTTGGAAAAAAACACATACACACTTTTACAAAAATTAAATTTATGGACAAATTGAAGTCAGTTCGTTCATAGCAATTTTATTACGAGGGTTCTTATACAAAATAATATATTCTTTTTGCTGAAGTTATAAGACTTTCCTTCAATTAATGGTTTGGTTCAAAACCAGAATTAAGGGACCAGCTTTTATCCATGTACGTTGTAGAGGTATTGTGAAGCTGGGTGCTTAAGTATTTTTGCAAAATTTTCAAACATTATGCTTCAACTCTCGCTTAAGCTAAAAAAACAATATAAACAATTCTTACAAACTTAAAGACAAACTCAATAAACAAATACAAGTGACAAGTATGTTTGTTTGTTGATCCAGTAAAGGTGATGACGACCAATGATTTAAATCATTTTTACATTTATTTCTGTAAGGACTGAAAAAACCCAAATACACTAACTCACGCATTAAAACTGTTGTTGTTTAATTGTGTGCACTGACATACATGCAATCAGAGATTTGTTTACATTTGTAAAATATTTCAAAACTATATGGCAACAATTGCAATGAAAACAAAAATAGAAAACAATTTAAATTACTTTGACCAACTAACTTGCTTATATTTAACTTAGCGTATGTGTGTGTGTGTGAGTGTGTTTGTGTTCAGCATTGAGAGAATAGTGCGTATGTGTGTAGCTAATACAGTTGTTAATTGCACTAAAATTTTATTAACATATTTTCGAATAACTCTGCGTGTGAACTAAGTTTTTAATTAAACAACAAAAGTTATTCTCTGATTTTTGTTTACATTTTTGTTATGTAAACACAAACTGTAGTCAAATTGTTTGTTGTTGCATTTAATAAATATATACATAAATTGCTTTAAGTTTGTTGTTAATGTTCAGTAATATTTTTTGTTATTTTTCTATTTTATTATATCCAAAAAACACATTTGAAACATGTATAACTTCTATTTTAATTTTTTTGTTAATTACTTCCGTTGTTTATTTATTTATTTATCTTTTTTAATATATATCTTCTCTCAGAACAAATTTTATTAAGACAAATATTACCGTTTTCCAAATACTATTTCGGATTTGATTTGTTTTTTGTTTATCTGTGGGGTTTGTTGTAGGCTTATTGTGTTATGTGCATTTAATTGGATGCTACATCATCCAAATTCATTAGTAGACTTTAGCAAAAATCTTGGAAACCTTATCAATATTTTCTGCTATTTTCTAATAATCGCAGTAAATTTATTTAGAATTTCCATAAGTAAACCAATACATTTAAAGGCGTTTTTCAAAAACCCACAAAAATATATTTTTCGCTATTTACTGTTTTGATTTCCTTTTTCCTTTATTCATTTGTTCAGCCACTGTTTACCACTAAATTTGTTAAAGGGATATTAAAGAGTCCAGTCTAATCTAACTTTACCTATAGGGCATTTTTTCCTAAAACTTACTTAAAGTCTGATGATTTTAAGAAAAAACCAATAAAATGCATGCATACTAATGACATTAAATTTGTATCGTAAGCTGTTGCATTTAATTTATAAGTTTACTATCGCATATATTTTATTCACAATTTTTGTAATAATTGAACAACTTTTATATTGTTTTGGAGTATACATATCTCAAATTTATTTTTATTTATTTTCGCAAATAAATTGGTTAAAAAGTTTTATCCAATTTGCCTTGTGGTCTAGGCTTGTCACCGGGACAGTTATTTTAGCGTCGATTTTGCATAAATATACACCGGTGGAAAGTTGGCGAAAACTATTGCCACCAATGGAAAATATTTTAAATTTTTTAACATTGTATAAATATTTCTAATTAAATCTAAAAGTTTTAAAAAATTGGCAATCTGTTTTTATTGCTCTACACAGAGAAAACCCCTGTAAAAGACACAAATATTTACACCATTCGTTGTCAGAAGTAAGCTTAGCACGTTTGTTCTATATACGACAACAATTTTTTAGAAACCCTTGGTTCGAAAATTAACAACTTATGGTATTTATAAAACTTTCGTTCTTTATTTTACTACAAAGTATTCTTGATTTGACAATGTCTGGTATTTGTTAAAATATGTTCTTGAAAATCTGAGAACGATTTGTTTCCATTTTAACACTAGCCATTCGTGATTTTAGACCACCTTTTTCCCCTCTCTGTACAACTTAAATTTCATATAAATCCTACTGCCAAAACATCATTCAATGACCTTAAGTGCGAATTTGCCAATACAAATTGTCATATACCAATTCATACAGTGCGTATGAGTAATACACAAACATTTAAAATAATTTTGTTTAACCACGCGTAGTTCACTAAACTTTTTTAAAATAATTATTATATAATAGCAAAAAAATATTTTGTGATACATTTTTTTAAACTTTTAATGTTTGGTTTTTTATTTATTTTTTTTTTGTGATATAATCATTGAAACACGATTAACGCAGTAATCAGAAATGCCTTAAAAATTTATTGCTAAATGCTTTTATTTACATTTGTTTAACCGCATTATAATTGAAAGAGGTGATAGTTTAAATATTTTTCAAAACATTGTCATGCTGTGAAATCTCGATAAATTTTAAATTGAAGTCAACAGCGAAAAGTTTAAAAATGAAGGTTTTATGGTAATAAGAGCTCTTACTAATTAACTAAAGTTTTATTAGATGTTTCAAGGCAACCAGATTATGGATATCTAGTATACTTAATACTCCGGGAAGATATTTAAAAAGGGGATTTGAGTAATATTCGAGCCATCTATATCTCAAAATGCTTATTTCACACTTGTATGCAGCGATGTTGAAAAGGGGGCCGTTCATCACTACAAGCGAAAGGCTTGCTTTCAGTACCAAAAAACTTATTTTTACCAAATTCCTTCAAAATATTTTTTTTTAATTGTAACCTGTAGTTTGATTATTATTAACTCAGAAAGTGATTATGAATGAATCGGCATACTTTTAGGCGGGTCTCAGACAATTATTTTTGGGCATTATAAACATCTGCACAAACGCATAATACCCCCACCACGTATGTGGTGTGGGTATAATGATCCATTATATTTCATTAAGCAACTAAAATATATTGCTTTTGGCAAAAGCATTTGCAACAAACCCTTTTTTGCAAATAAGCAAAAGCGAAAAGTAAAGCAATTACAACAAATTTCATAGATTTTTCAGATATTTGAATATTTTTCAAACTAATGAGTTTTAAGTTATCAAGAGTTCACTGTACTTAAATGGTTAATAAATTAGTAAAAGTGGAAAAATATTAATTTATTCATTTTAATTAATATATGTGAACACTAGAATGATTGTTCAAATTCTTTTTACAAATAATTAAATATTAATCAAATTTGCATTTATGTTAAAAAATTTATAGAGTTTAAATAAAACAAAACTTATATAAGTTCAATATAAAATTTTAAAGTTATCAGAAGTCAAATATGGAAATTATGTATCATTATAAAATGCGCCATGTATTTTGAAACATAATTCTAAAAATCGCCAAAGAGACTGTAATACAAAAAACATGGTGTATTTGGAAAAATTTAACTTTGTTCTAACTTTAAAATAAAATATTTTCTTTAAGCGTTTTGAATAGCGTGTAAGATGAAAATGTGATGTTTACAGCTAACAACACTACTACCGTTTTAAGGGTACTGATGGTTAAACTCCTTAGCTGGTTTCTAAAATTAATTCTAATTGGCCTTTTTTAAGGAAAGCTTTCTTTTAACATTAATAAAAAAATATTAACTTCCTCTAAAAAAATAAATTAAAAAATGAACTAAGCCAAAATAATAAAACATCATAAATTAATAAACAATTTAAATTTCTTTGAAATAAAGATAAGCTCAGAATATAAACCAAAGCTTAAATAATAAATGAAAAATGTATATTACACCATTCTAATTTTGTTAGTAATATTAACTATTTTTTTATAAACCCGGTTAAACTAATTTTTTTTTTTTTGTTATAAGATTTTCTAAAAAAAAATAATTTTCCTAGATATTTTAAAATATGTAAATTTTTCTTTTCTATTAAAAAAACAGAACTTTTGATTTGACCATTTGGAGGATTTAAAAATTAGAAAAATTTGCCGCTGCATTTGTTTTTATTTTTTTTAATAAATTTTATAAAAAAACAGGTTCTTTTTATTGCCTACAACAAACTATAGTATCAATTTTTGTTTAAAGATATACATATTTTTTATAAAATAAACAACTATGGTAAAAACCTTTTAAAATTATGAACTTAAAATAAACAATGTGCTAAGAATGACATAAGAAAAAACTTAAAGGGAAGGCACTCAAAGATAAAGATTTGCAAAAATTATTGCAAGAAAAAAACATTTCTTTTTTAAGTTATTTTATTTTATATATAGAATCCATTGATTGCACAGGTCAACAATATTACATTTTTTTATAAGGTCGAAGGTTTCGTAGTCAGTTTGAATACATGTGGTACTGAGCATAAATGCCTATAAATCACTTTTTTCGAATTGACTCTGTATCCCGAGATTTTTCATTATGAAAAAAAAAAAATAGGATGCTGCATCACATAATTGCCAGCTACTGGAGAACTAGTTAACCGATCAAATTGTAAGAAACATAAAAAAAATAGAAAACAAAATAGTTTTTAAATTTTGTTTTCATAAGTTTTTTACCAGTACGATACTTTCAGAGATATTCTGAAAGATTCATCAGAAAAATACCTTTTTTTATATATAATTTTTTTTTTTTTTGTCTAAAAGACTTTTTAAAACTTTAAGCTAAAGAAAATTGTTCTATTTACTTTATAACTATGATAACTTAGTATGTTGCAGATAAAATGACCTAAAATTTATTAAAATCATTTTATTATTTTCAGAGTCAGAGCCCTATTACCCCTTAAGCATTTTCCAACAATATTTTGAATATTGAATATTTTGAGACGAACGACCAAAGAGACCCACAGAAAAATACTAGTCATAAAATAGGCTCCAAAGAAAAAAAAATTATTTTGCGCATTTAGTTGATACCTCTTAAGTTTAAAAATGAGTATGATATAAAGGCCTTTTTATTAAGGTAAAGAAAAACCTGCTGGTGAATTTCAACGACCTCTAAGAAAATTACACACATATCTGGCCGAAAGCTTATGATCATGGAGTTTTGCAAATAATAGAAGTAGTAACAAAGAGCTGTCTTACAACGAAAATATTGCTCTTTAATCCACGTTAAAAACCAAATAATGCCTCACCTTTTTGAGATTAAGTGCTTAGTGTTTACCTTAAACGCTGCAGCTGAGTTGACACAAATAAAACCAAAAGTAGTTCGAATTCATTATCTAGTAGACAAAAACTTTGCACCTTTTTTTAATTCTATTTTACAAATCTATTTTGATATCAAATCGTTACTATATGATACAATTATGGGACACCGCTGTCACCTCCACGATAGGGAAATTTCTACATCGTGAAAACAAAATCCTTCAAATGATAGTTGCTGCTCAAATTTTACTAGTTAGTCAATCAATGGTAATGGTGCATGTCGCATGGTTGTCTAGCTACTTCATTCTTCCCTTTAGATATGGTGCACCTGTTTTATTAATTTCACTGATTAAGTCTTTTATTTTATTTAACGAAAAAAAATAAATTTTGTATTAGCATTACTTCCCCTAAATGCAAAATAATTCAAACACGCTTTTAAAGCTTTTGCCTTGAGACAAAAGAAAAAACAATCGTTGTAAAATGCATATTGTTACAATAACAAAGTCGAATAAAAAACACTCAACTGCAGATAGAATGAATTGCAAAGCATTTCGCTTTTTCTACTGATTGTTATTATAAGAAAAAGTGGTCAAAATAAACAACAACGATTATAAAGTCAACAATATGCAATTGTCGGGAATAAAATAAAGAAAAGGGCAACAAAAATCTACAAACAAAAAACAACAATCAAAATGATTTAAGTAACTTTACACAAAAGAACAATTGAACGAATGACCTCCTTTATAAAAGAAGAAGAAACAAAAAAAAAAGAGAATAAAAAAATAAAAATATTCACATTTTAAATTTAAGTAAAAAACAGGAAAATTCAAATTTTCCAAAAAGTAATGAATTAAGGGACCTCTGCAACCTGGTGACCAAAATAATAATGAAAAGAATGCAAAACAAAAATAAAGAACAAACACAACAAGAGAGACAAAAACTAACAATGAACTTGATGACAATAGACGGCAAAGGTAAACAGAGAACCTGTTAGTTGCAAACAACTACAGTCTGGTTAAATGACTGCAAACTCATTTTCAAGAAAATTCTAAACATAACATAAAGTGTGTGTACTTGTGTTTTCTTTAGGAAATTGCAAATTCATTGTTGATGCAAAACACGACTTTATTGTTAAAATCTAATTGGGACATTTGTGTCTAATACAACAGCATAAAAGAAAAAACAAAGGTCAGTAATAAATTTTATGTCTAAGCTAAAATAAATTGTAACCAAGACTAATGTCTGAATATACTTTGAACTGGTTTTTAATAATTTGATTTTCATAATCATAATACTTTTAGTAAATTTATTAAAGGCTTATTTGACAAATATATATGGCATAGTTGCCAAATGGGCCTTAATAAATCTTCTATAAATATTACGAACATGGGCATTAGAATTTAATAGAAATATTTATATGTTAACCTTTTAAATAAATAAATAAATCTATTGTACTCAAGTGTGTTAAGGTAATCGCAATTCAAAATTTATGTTGATGTGTAAAATCAAGGCGTCTGTAATTTTCTCCTGACGCACTGTGGGTCGAAATGGTTTGAAAGTGACGCTTAATTGAATTTTTAATATTAAGTTTTTGCTTTAATATTTGGTATCGGATAAAACTAGATAAAATTCTACATCACATCTAATATCCAAATTTTACGTTAACAAAGTGTTATTTTAAGAATAGAATCTTCAATCTTAGGTTTTAAAATGTATAAAAATGATAAAGTGTTTTTGAAAATATGTGTAAAAATATTTTTGACGATTTTTTTAAAATAGGTCTAAAATTGGCCTATTTTTGATGTTTCGTGAACCATTACTTCCAAGTTAGTTAAGGCTGGGTTTCGAATCATATATTTTCTAAAAGTATGGAGTCTTAGCTTGTTAATGCAAAAATGAAAGTTTGTGGTTTTGTTGCTCCATTTTTTTCTATTAACATTTTTCTGTTTGAAGTCGTTTTTTTAAAGTCATGCTTTTAACAAAACTAACATGTATTTTGTTTTGCCATAGTTATTCGTTCAATGTTTACTATTGTTGTTATTGTTGTCGGAGTAATTTAATTTCAAAAGAGATAGATGCGTGAACAAGTTTCAGTCATCTTCATTCAAGAGAGTGTTAAAATGGTTTTGTATGACTCCTACAATACATAAATTTTTAATTCATGGTCCCGAAGTCATAAATTAAGCCCTTTTACCGATTGGAGAACTTTCAGCAGAAGCTCAGGAAGCCAGAAATAAGGATTTTAAAAAATTATAGGGAATACTTTGCTCGCAAATGCAGCCAAGAAAAGTCGAATGAAGATATTCTAAATAGATTTTTTTCTAAGCTTAGATACATTCATATCTAGTATTAATAAACAAAATGAGCGCAAAGAAAAGCAACAATTATTAAATTCCGAACTACAACATTTGCGATCCCCTATTATTTTTCAAGAAATTCATGATAGTGAGAGTAATGATAGCGAAGAATATGATGATGAAGGTGAGGATGAACATAATGTGGGTTTTTTTAAGTGTATGAAAATTATTGATAAACAAAAAATAATTATAAAAATTTATTTCGTTACTTTTTTAAAAAATTTGTAAAATTTTCGAATCCCTTTAAAACCCAAATTCAGACTTAAAATTAAACTAATATTCATATTTATGCAAAATATATACTTTTTTTTTTGATTTTTTAGAAAGAAGACAATATAAGCTTTTGTTTGCTTCTTATTTTTTAAAAAAATCGCTTTCCGTTTTAAAATTACGGCGAAAATTCTGAAACAAACTATAATTTTCCGAAAAATAAAAATGTCTATAAAATCGTAAAAAAAATTTTTCCGTGTATCTTTTTTTCAGAATATGCCTCTTTATGCATGTTTAACGATTTGAAAAAAAATTTTCAAAAAAATTTAAATTACGGCTGCTAAGAATTAATCGTCACTTTCGGTGTCATCTAACCCACTGTGTGACGTTAAAAACATTGGTTTCTTTGTAAAATAAAAATACAAAATAGACAAAAACTAAAATAAAATAAAATTCGTTCAAACTACCTCATTTTGTATCTGCTTAAAAATCAACGTAGTCTCCCTCTTTTATCATAAATTGTCACCTGGTTATCTACTTCTGTAAAAGAAAAGAGAATTCTGGGCAGGTTCCGCTTCTTTTTAGGCGTAGACGTTTTCAAAAGCTTAATAAACATCAATAAAAGACGGAGAATAATACATACATACATATATATTCTCCCCAAAGGCCTTTATATGGCCTGTGCAAATTTTCAGATTGACAGGAATTATTGAACCAACAAAATTGCCCATAAAAAATAAACTCAGCAAGTTAGCATAAGTAGCATTTTTTGTAAAAGAAAATTAAAAATTAAGAGAAATAAAACGTTTCTTCAAAAATTTATTACAGTTTTCAAATTTTTTCTAACTGAGACCAACTACACCATTTCCAATTGTATTTCAGAACTTTCTAATTGTATTTCAGAAATTCCTAAATCAATTTCAGAAAATTCTATTTCAATTTCAGAAAATTCTATTTGCATTTCAGAATTTTCTATTTGCATTTCAGAATTTTCCAGTTGTATTTCAGAATTTTCCATCTGTTTTTCAGAAATTTCTATTTGTATTTCAGAATTTTCTATTTAAAATACAAATTAAAAATTCTGAAATTGAAATAGAAATTTCTGAAATTAAATTAGAAATTTCTGAAATACAATGAGAAAGTTCTGAAATACAATTGGAAATGATGTAGTGCATCCTTGTAATTCTTCCCGGCTTACTTCTGATAGTTTGGCCGATTCAATCCCGATTTCTATGTTGTATATACTAAGGTATATGTTGTTTGTTAGTCTCCGCCCGGATATCCATGATGTAAAAATATATTTAAGCTTCAATATCCTTAAGAATCATAATAAAGGCACTTGTTGAAAACCGTGTTCAATATTTCCGAGTTTCACTGTCCTCGCGCATCTTTTTAAGGAAAAGTAAGAAGAAGTAAAACTAATACATCAAGTTAAGAAAAAAAGAAGTATTAAGACCAACAAGAAGGAAAAATATGCAAAAAAATAAAAAACAATACAAATACTTTCTGTTTTTAATATGCCAAGAAGTACCAGTTATCATTCTTAGAATTTTATTTTAACGGCGTTGGGTTTTTTTGATGTTAGATTTTTTCGATGTCAAAGTATATTACAAATCCAATTTTCCTTATCAGCCACTGTTACCATCGCAGCCTTTTTTTTAATTAAAAGGGTTAAAAAAATTTAGTTTATTGGGATCATATTTTTTAATACTTATTTTTAAACGGTTTATTTTTAAAATTGTTACTACTAACATATTTTTTTTCTGTAACTGATATAAAAATGTGTAGAAAAGTTGAACCTTTTAGGCAAAGAAACATATTTAATTAATATATGAATTAAACACTTTTTTAATTATTTAAATCTATAAAAATTTTAAAAAATAAGAGATGCAATATCCTTTTCATTTATTTTTATAATTCTATTTCCAAGCACCAATTTCCTAAATATATAAACGAAATTTTCCTTTAAATTCGTAGAAATTAAATTTAACTACATTTTAATTTAAACACTCATCCCCTTTCCTTACCATTATAATATAATTTTTTTCTTAATCTCTAACAGTTCCTTCTAAAGCAATTTATTTATTTTTATTTTGTAATTTTCTCTTTCGAAACAAATTAATATTTTCAGGTTTTGTTAGAGTTTGTTGTTTTAAGCAGTTATTTTGTAATAACCATAAATTAAGTAATGCGTGAACATTTATTATGTGATTAAGTTTAAAGTAGTAAGAAAAAGCCAGAAATGGTAAAAGAAAAAGAAATAAAGCTTCCAAAGAAAAATTTCGCTTTTACATTAAAATGTTTTCTTAGCAAAGGTGCTATTTGTATTACGGAATAAATAGCTCCCATACACACAAAAAATTATCTAAGAAAACTTTACTTAAATCAAGCCATAGCGGTGTCAAAAGTACGGTGAGTACGGTTTTTCTTAAATCAAGTACGAAATTTCTTACTCCAAGTAAAATTTTTCAAGTACGAATTTCTTACTTTTAGCCACAATTAAGCCTAAATAGGAGTGATTTAAGTTCGGAACCGTACTTAATGTAAGCCAAAAAAAGATTGATTTAAGCCATAAACGGGATTAATTCGAAAATGAAATGTCATTTTTTTGACTTATGGACCTTTAATAAATAAAGAAGAAGAGCTTTCTTTATATTTCATTTTTATTTTATAATTAATTTATAATTAATTTATAATTTAAAAATTTCATTTTTGTACTTACCGAAGCTGAGATTCGAACCAGGGATTTCTGCACTACAGCACAAGCGCGTTACCTCTAGGCCACCGAGACACTTTGTTTTGAAATGTAAAATAATATATTTAAACAACAAGCTTTTTTCTGCTTGATTTGTTGAAGCAATCCGGTGAGTACGGTTTTTCTTAAATCAAGTACGAAATTTCTTACTCCAAGTCAAATTTTTCAAGTACGAATTTCTTACTTTTAGCCACAATTAAGCCAAAAGAGGATTGATTTAAGTTCGGACCGTACTTGATGTAAGCCAAAAAAAGATTGATTTAAGCCAAAAACGGGATTAATTCGTAAATAAAAAATGTCATTTTTTTGACTTATGGAGCTTTATTAAAGAAGAAGAATTTTATAGTTTATTTTTATTTTATAGATACTTTAAATTTATAATTTAAAAAATTAATTTTTTGTATTTACCGAAGCTGCGGTTCGAACCAGGGATTTCTGCACTACAGCACAAGCGCGTTACCTCTAGGCCACCGAGACACTTTGTTTTCAAATGTAAAATAATATATTAAAACAACAAGCTTTTTTCTGCTTGACTTGTTGAAGCAATCCGAATAGGCTTGATTTAAGAAAATGTAAGTAAGGATCGTACTTGAAAATTTCAAGAAAGATTTTGGATAAAATCAAGAATAAAATTCTTGATTTTAGAAAGCCGTTTTTCGTTCTGTGTACAGCCACCATACAGCTACCGTTTATTGTTGTTGATCATTTTATGTTTCAACGCCAGGAAAAGAGTTAAAACGTTGAGAAAAACGACGTTAACAAAGACGACTTTTACAAGATTTAACAAACCACCAAACCAACCAAAAACAAAAGAAAACGAAACAATCTGAACTCAAGTGAATCAAATAAATGTAAAGACTAACACTGGCTCATAATGCTTTAAGGTGTAAATTTGTTTAATTTTACAGGTAGTTATGCACAAACACATATAGAAACTTCTCAATAATATACTGGCATTTGGTTATATTTAACATTCTTTTTACTTCACCCAGCAAGTAAAATTGATTGACAAATTTCTGGCTTGATTTATGTACGATTCATTGCAGATTTCTGTCAGACGTCGTTGAAATTTAATATCCCACATGTATGTAAGACTTGTAGTGTTTTTATCACCATGTAATTTGTTTTGATTTATTTTTTAAAAGGCATCGGTGATGTAGTAGCGCGCTTGACGAGCAAAGTGGAGATCGCTGGTTCGATATCAGGCTGAGTTTTGTCAGAAATGTCAACTTTTGGCAACCTCTTCATAAATATGTTTTGCTGTTTAGACTCTGGCAGAAATGGTTAAGAATTCGTTCAATAAAGTCAACTTTTCTGTCAGATATCTGCAAGATGTCGGTTAACTTTATTGGCTGGGTAGTTATTGTTTAAACAAATATATAAACATATAAATATATATATGTGTGTGTGTGTTGGTATAAAGAAAGAGCTTTTGCTTACTTAACATGAAATAAAAATATACGTATAATACATGGTATGAACAAGTTTTAAAATAAGTGATTACCCTTGACTTTTTGACTTTTACCTTCTTCTTTACACCTTATGCACATACACAAATACACAAACAAACTCAAACACGCTCATGCTTAAAGGTTTAAAAGTTTGTTTAATGTATTTTTGTTTACGGTTTGATAATAAACGTATACATGTGTGTGCGTGTTTGATTGCAAGTGTATTTAAAAGAATCCCTTTGGTGTTATTAAGTAATTTACAAGATACTTAAAACAAGAAATATGTTTAACATTTTTAAAATAATTGCACACGAGTGAAGTGTTGAAATCCAACGTCACAAAAAACAACTACACAAAATTCCTACATATGTATGTTGAAAAGACAACTGAAATTAAATTTTAAATTAAAAAAAACATTTTTTAACCAGATGAGAGAAAATCAATTAGTATGAAAATCGTTGGAAAGGGGGCTGAGCTGGTGATAAAAGTATTTAAAAATTGCCTTTATTTAACTGTTAATATTTTCCTAAAAAACTAATTTTTTAATACATTGTTAAATGAATTTTGTAGAAACATTATTCATACAATTTTGTATGTAATTAATTATTTAATTATGAGAACACAGAAAAAAATATCAAGCAATGCTTACCTAAATCAAGCCGTAGCGATGTCAAAGTACGAATTTTACCTAATACTTTAAGTAAGCTTAAAAATTAATTTAAGCGTAAACATTTAATATTATTTTTTTTAATACTTGCCATAGCTGGGATTTGAACCAGGAACTTTGCGAATGGCAGCATTAGCGCGCTACCATATAGGCCGCAAAAACACTTTGTTTTTAAACATAAACAACAAGATTTTTCTGCTTGATTTTTGGATTTTTTAATAGTAATTAAAAATTTTATGTACGATTTTGGATAAATTCCGGAAAAAAATCTTGAATTTAGAATATGTTTTTTATTTCTGTGCATTTTACCCGCATTAAGTTTTTTATTTTTTTGTGTTTTAAAAATTTATTTTTATATTAATTGTTAGTTCGCCAAAGGCAAAGATTTAATAATAAAAATATGGAAAAATAAAAAAATATTTATAAATTATACATATCTGTCAGAAAGTATCGTACTTTAATAAGTTTTCTACGATTTCTCGTCAGCAACCTTTCTCTTCGGTACTTCTGAAGGTTTAAAAATCTGTTTTTAAATCTGTTCTTTTTAACTAACATTTTTACTAGAATTTAAACACTGGAATTTTATTCATTTTCAATATTGCTGATACTAAACTAAATACTCATAACAATTTTATGTTCTCTTATTCTTAATTATCATTATTAGCTTCTATATTTTCCTTTAGCTTTGGGCTTTTGCTTTTTAGCTATAGATCTGCTGACACGAAAACTGTTGCTTAAAGCTCTCCAACTTTAGTTTGTTCAGTAGCCCCATATTACAGAAGTACAAAACATTTGGAAAAAATTGTTTTTATCGACTATCAGCTTCAACATAAGTCTTTAATTTCATACTTTTAGTCTCATAATTTTAAAGATATAAAAAAACGTATAATATAGTATATTCTAGTCGGCACGGCCCGACTCGAGTCAGGTAAAGCCCAAAATGTTTATTCCGGCAAAGAGGTTATGTCAAAAAATAGATTAATCATCACTAAAAATCATAGGCTCTGCGGTTGGGGTAAATTTTCTCTTTATCTGTGCCAATTTTCATCAAAATATCTTTAAAATTGCGATCTGTATCGTGTTCACAAATAAACATGGACACCCGGCTTCATAAATTAATTATTTAACGAACGGGCTTAAATTAATTAAGAAAGTGATTCTTAGTTGTTCAGTAGTATACTTGTAAGTGGTTCTCAGTTCATTATTTAACGGCGTTACAAACATCTAAGCAAACGCATAATGCTCCTACCCTGTATGTGGTGTGGGAATAAAAATATGAAAAAAATGTACTTTAGAGCTCAATCAGTTAACTGTTTTGCATGATTGCCTTAAGTCAATCAAACTTTTCAATATATAAGAATCCAAAATAAATTTATGTCATGCAAACTAAAACAAAAGAAAAAATTTTAATGCAATTATATATGTTCTTCTGTCGCTTAAAATATTAGGAAAATATATCTATAAACCTTTTAGTTATTTACAACCAACCAGCTATTTTGTAATGAAATAAGTTAATGCAAAAAAAGTACTTAGAGCATCAAACAGTAAAATTTTCTTGATTTTTTATACAATTTTAATCCAGACTTTCCAAATTTTTACTTTTAAATAAATTTATAATGAAAGTTCTTTTTGTTTAATTATTTAACTTCTTATCTGAATCTGGCTTGAAGGAACATTTTTCTTACATTTTAGTTTTATTCACCAAAAAGCTTCAAAACGGCTTTCATTACAAAACATCGGAACATATATTTCATCTTTAAGATTTTCCATTTTTATCAGTTTACTTCTGAAATCAACAACGCACATAGGGGTATTTTGCCAATCTAGCCGGACATTAAGCCATAACGAAAATCAAAGAAATGTTAAAATTTAAGTGCACAGCTCGACAGATAACAAAATTCTCAATCGGAAAGTGAATTTTTAAATCTTTTGCTTGAAATTTGTCGTTTAGAGGCACTGTCAAAGTCAGGGAAGTTAAGTAAATTTGCCTGCAATTTATTAACTTTTGATTGTTTTAAGAGGCTTACAATATATTTTTTGTAGCATAACAAACAAAGATTTTACATTGATTTTTTCTTTTTGCAAAAGATTATATAAGCAACTACTTTATTTTATTTTTTTTTTATTTAAAGTTTTATTAAAAAAAAATTCCTTCGAAATTTAAAAAAGAGGTTTTTTTGTTCACTTTTTGACTAAAAAAAAAAACCAAAATGTGTTTAAAAGTGTTGGCAGTCATTATCCTAAAAATCTTTATTATCACAATAAAACCTCAAATCTATACTTTTAGACGAAAGAAGAAAACGTTGCTCGTTTTTGCGCCATTTTTTGGCGATTTTTTGAAAATTTCACTTTTTTCTGTTTTTTTTTTATCTTGTGTGTTAACATATGAGTAAGAAACTTTTTGGTGTGTCACAAAAAATTTGATAATTAATTTATAATAATAAAGGATTCAGATTCAGAAGGTGTCCTTAAAGAAACAGCCGAAGAAGAACAGTAGCACTCCGGTTCTTAGCGCAAAATGATATTTTTTTTAAATTAATTAGTTTTTGTTTTCATACTTTAAATTAATTGTTACTTCTGTAAAAAAGTTATTGTTATACATAAATTATTTATTTTCAGATAAATGTAATACATTTAATTATAAAAAAGCGACAAACAAGCTTAAAAATAATTTTTTGGAAAAAATTAGCAAAATATAAAAAAAAATTTTTGTACAGGGCTGTTTCGGGGAGTGGGGTCTTGGGGCATTTCCGCCCCTACCCATAAAAGCTTATATATTTTACTTTTATAGTATTTGGGCGTAAGTTTTCCATTATTTTTATTTTATACATTATTTTTGCAAATTTTACTTTATGCCACCGCCCACGAAAGGGGAGAGGGCGACACTCTCCAAGTGTAGATTATTTTAGCTTTCGCTTACGTTTAAAGTTGCATTTGCCTAACAATAGTACTAAAAACTTAAAAAAAATTTAATTTTTCAGAGGTGGTATTAGTTCTTCTAAGGGGAACTTTTCCCCCTTGGTTCGATTTTCATCAATCTAGGAGCACTCAGTAATTTTTCAGAAGCTTTATTGTAGAAAATAAAAAGCAATGTCTGAGTAGAATGGCAAAATACCCCTATGTGCAACGTTTAAAGGATTTTAGTCTCAAATTCCTGCAGGTATAATCTAAAAAAAGAAACAAATATAAATATTTGGGGTATTTAAACGGTATGCTATCAAGTCATATTGTCTTAAAGTTTTAATATTTTACAATAGTTTAAAAAAATTGTTTTTGTGCTTAAAAAAAAGGTTTATAATAATAAAACTTTTTTAAATGTGTTTATTGTTTTGTCATAAACAGTAGAAACCTGAGCCGGGCGGTCGAAACTCTTTAGTGAAGCCGTTGATATAGTTAACAAATCGCACTCATTAATCTTAAAATATTTTTGAAATTACTTATTTTTCTGTTTTCTCCAGCAGCTGATTCAAATTTAAAATAGCACACTTAATTATGAGTGGATGCTTACAACAGTAGTATTTTTTTGTTTTATTTTTTAAGACATATGGCTTTATGACTACTTTGTGAATACCCTAATTGATATTTTTACCTTTTAACGTGGAAATTTTTTTAAAATTTAAAGTTCATATTTTTTCGAAAGCAATTTGAAATCAATTTCAACCGAATTTTAGTAAAATTCTAGACTTATATTCATTTATTTTTTAACAGAATAAAATTCCTTTTTAAAGCGCTATCTATCGTTTATAGTTAAGGAGATAGCCAATTATCCAATTTTTTAGTAATATTTTAATTACATTACTCTATAAGAAAAACTAAATGAGTATAATGCTAAACGCATTCACAACTAAAAGAAAAAATATTTTTATTAAATATTTTTAGTTGTTAACATTTAAGTTCATTTAATAAAATTAAAAAATAAAATAGAAATAATAAAAGTATATTATAATAGTATATGAACATTAAAATTCAGATATGAAAAATACCGGTATCAATCCAAATTTGACATAAATAAACTGAAAACTTTAAAGTAGCACAAAATCGCCCTATGGTCAGCTCACGTGTTGTATAAGCCCTTCTTTAATTAATTTTTAAATAAAATTTTGTTAACGTTTAAAAAATAAAATTTCATATATTTTTGTGTTCAAAAATTTTTATAATATTGAAGGATTTATTGAAATTGAAGTTTAGCAGGGTTTGTTGTGGGGAAAAAGAAAATCAAAACAGCTAAAGGCTAAAAATGGTTAATTGGGTTTTAGAAGGAGCTCTTGAATATTTTTGTTTGCTTATAGCAATTCTCAATAAGTTGATTAAAATCTCAAATAAAGTAATCAAAAAAGTGAAAAAAAGTATATTTATTATATTTTTCAAGAATTTTGTTGAAGTCTACTAACGATTTGATGAAGGAACCCATTAAATGGATAAAGACAGATTTAACCAACAACAAAACCCTAAAGTTTTTTTGCATATCATTTTAATAGTTTTGCATAACACATTTATCCAATCGAGCATTCATCTGATGTGCGGCGGTTTTAAACTAAAAATTTTTTTAACATCATTTAATTTATTTGTGTATCAGCTTTCTTCCCTCCTTTTTTGAGTCGAGTTCATTGTAATTTTTGTGCAGAAATAATAGTTTTGCAGTAAAACTGTGTTATATGTTTGAATGCGGTAGCAGTAGTTCGTTTTTTTAATGTCGTTCTTTGAATAATTTACGACTTAGTGCATAAACATTTTAACACATGTAAACACAAACATACGCTATAAACTACAAAACGACATTCCCTGCAGAAAACAGGACTAGTCCATACATGCGTGTATGGACTAGTCCATAAAGGAGTAGGATTACTCCAAAACTAACCCAAATGCATGTAAAAAACATGGTCTTTTTAACATTATGATGTCCTAGGGCCGGACCACTTAACCCAGATTTGCATTACGTCGGAGTAGTTTTAAAACTACTCTATCCTACCTACAAACAACGACAACTCGGTACGCAATCGTTAAAACACGAGCGCATATCACTTAAGTAACTACAAGCTCTTGTTTGACAATGACATGGTCCATGACTGCATTACATAAGGACCATGTTGTAACTAGTCCATTTCAGCTAAAACGGACCATGTGGTCCAAGATTTTTTGCAGGGTTGAAACAAACAAATACTATAAACGAAAATATATGCAAAAAAAATAGAGGGCGAGAGAGGGAGAGAGAGATAGGAAAATACAAAAAAAACAAACGAATTCCTTGTAACTGCTACTAAAACAACAAACAACTCATGACAAATTCACATAAATACATTTCAACAAACAACGTTTTTAATGTACAAACATGTAAGAAAACAACAAATATAAGGGGTAAACCGCATGTTTATACGTCAGTGTTGAAAAAATTAATACGATCGTACTTTTATGATACTATTGGATGGTGGAAAATACTTTGTCACTCCTCTGGCTAAATTGATAACGCCTTTTTCTTTTTCTACTTATTATTTTAAAGGATTTAGTTTTGCCTTTTAGCAACTATCTTTTGCTTTCCATATGCTTTACTTTAATACTTAAGTACGTAAATATGCTCTGTCTATCCTTCTGTCCGTGTTATGGTTGAAATCAGCATTCTGAAGCCCCCCGATGACGCATAGACCCATAAGTGGTATCAAACTGTCAGAAATAAAAAATTAAATATGAAATCCTGCAAAATCTTCCAGTAACTGACCGAGATATAAGCCAAAAAACAAGACTACCTCTGTTTATTTGTTTAAAATTTGTACATAAAAACCTCTTCAAATGCACCGGAGTTGCCTTGTACAATGTGCAATGTCAGACCGATTCCCAATAATTTTTCCCCACGAAAATTTTTATTAGTTTAATAATTCATATTAGTTCAGCCAGTGCCAGACAAAAATTTAAAGGCAGTAGTGTCCCTTATTTCCAGGCGAGAGTGTCCCTCATATTGATGCTTCGAGCGAGCGCCTTCGGAAGTCCTTCCAGCTTATTTAAATGCGTGTCCACATAGTTTAGAAATTCGCATTTTACTAGAGGAACTTGTAGGATATTGCTCATGTTGCTGTTTTTAATTTATCAAGAAAAATACCAGGTAGCATTCTTAGGATTTCTTTTTTTGATGTCGTTGAATTTATTCTATGTAGGAGGTGAAAGCTGTAAAGCAAAAGCTTGCAACTAAGACGCAACATAGAGTATTTACCAATCAGACAATGAATTTGGGCCGTTTTTAGTTTCATTTGTGCCATTTCTGTTCATACAATGCAGCTTCGTTTTAATAGAATGTATAAAATATATAAACAAAATACTTTTTGTTAACTAAGTTCACTTCCGGTCTTAAAAAACTTTTTTCAAAAAAAGTATTTACATATTTTTAGTACCTAAAGCTTACCCTACGGGGATGAGGACTGGTCTAAGACTTTTGACGTGGCCGGTTCTTTGAGGGACTGATTCTAGTTCTTGCACATAATATGAAAGGAACCCATCACTTTAACATTGCGTTGTCATTGGAGTGGGCAATTGGTTAAAAAATTAATGCCTCAGAACGTGTTACAAGCGAATCCTATTTTTACATTAATTGTTTAAGATAATGTTGAAGCTATATATACATATGTACATATAAGCAATATCTACAAATATTTACGTGTGTGTGTGTTTGTGAATGTATAAACAGACGAATGTATATACACTCCGGTTCACTGATTTTAAGGAACTTAAAATTTCATATTCAGAAGCCTGTATCTCTTGCAATTTTTAACCGATTGCAGAGTTTTGAAAAAAAAATGGTAGATAGACATCTTGAAATGTAAAAAAACATCATGCCAAAAGTGGTTTCTTAACTAAAGAACTATTTCTGGGCAATTTATAAAAAAACTCCAAAAATGTGCTTTTTTTGGTTCACTTAAATTAAGGCACTTTATTATTTTTTTTTATTATTTTTAAGTAAAAACCGAACGATTGTTCATTACAATTTATTACATCTTAATCATATTGGGAGTCAAAATGGCAAAACAAATAAATTTTAAATCTATCGGAAAAAACTGAAATCGATGTTCACCGTTCTGAGGGATATTCTAACTGCGCAAAAGCTAAAAAAATTAACCGAAGCCCAACAGTTGTCGACAATTACATCAAAGATCCCGAGAGGTATGGCAACAATTTTAAAGAAAGGGTTTTACCGTCTAAATCTGCGTATAAGAAAAGAAAAATCATCAGAATTGCATCCTATTCTGCACTATCCTTGTCAAAAATAAGAGCTCAGGCTGGAGTGCTAGCGACAAAGTCATCAGTACGCAGAGCAATTAAAAACTATAAAAAAAAGCCGCCACTTAATGCTCCTCGTTAGGAAAAGCGGCTTCAGTTCGCAAAAGACCACATGGCATGGGGTGTGCAGCAAAGAGGTCATGTAAATGATTGAAGAATCGTTATTTTTACAGATAAGAGGAATATTAATTTAGATGGACCTGATGGCTATAACTATTATTTCCATGATTTGCGCAAAGAAAACCGATTATGGTATAGGGTGCTATTACGTGCTATTGCACCATCGATCTTGAGTTTTAAAGTGCAAAAATGACTGGTGCAAGCTATATATAAGATATTTGGTACCATATCTTGGATATTGCAACACAACGCCAGAGTAGTAAAGGAGTTCATTACAAGCCAAAATGTTTATATTTTTGACTAGTCATCCTATTCGCATGATCTAAACATTTTTGAAAATTTCTGGGGTTGGTTATATCGTAAGGTGTATGAGGGATGTAGACAAGTTGATGACAAACAGTCAATTATTCAGGCCACCAAGGATGCTTGGAGTCAAATTTCGTTATATAACATAAATTCTCTTTATCTGTAAATGAAAACTCGTATATTTGAAGTTATTAAAAACAAAGGGGGTTGTACACATTACTAATCATAAATTAATAAAGCAATAATAAGGTAAAATGAATTTAAAAAACAATCAAAACAGTTTTTCATTAAAATTAGTTAAAGTACTTTCATTCAAAAAACCAAAAAAAATAGTTTAGGCTTTTTTTATAAATTTCACAAAAAAAAGTTTTTTAGTTAGGAAACCATTATAGGCAAAATTTTTATATATTTAAAGATGTCTAGCTTCCATTTTTATTTTAAAAATCCGCAATCGATTAAAAATTTCAAAAGATACAGGCTTCTG
The DNA here is from genome assembly GCA_963583895.1 of Melanophora roralis. Taxonomy (NCBI): domain Eukaryota; kingdom Metazoa; phylum Arthropoda; class Insecta; order Diptera; family Rhinophoridae; genus Melanophora; species Melanophora roralis. The sequence goes on along the minus strand of OY757190.1, from coordinate 47,605,236 downwards.
AATATGGAATTTTAAGTGCCTTTAAACCAGTGAACCGGAGTGTATGTAGGGGCCAGTTGTCCTATATTTTCCTTAACTTCTTTACCACCTTTTAACCATTTACTTGATGTGTGCCTTTTGAATCGATCACGACCAATAAGTTGTTGTATAATTCATGTTTTTTTCAGTAACCGCATGAGTACGCCGACCAATTGGCACACATTTCCTGCAGGGTACCTTAACGTATGCTCAAAAACTTAAAACAAGAAAAACACAACTATTTATGTCTTGTCGTTTTTCTAAAAACAAAACAAAAAACAGTTTTCAAACCTTTTTTAAAATGTTGAAAAAGAACCTTGTCTGTTTATTTTGTCAGCAAAATACGCTGATTTTAAATTCTCTATTTGCTATAGTTTAGAAAGCGCATAGTAACTGATTTTGTCCTCCTTGATCCCTTTTATGCTTTAACGGTCTAAATTTGTAAAAGTCCTTAGCTTTACGTATTTGGCCTGTCCAATAAATAAAATCGTTCGGTCACGTTTCTCCTTTATACCATTATAATGTATGTAAACGAACTTAACTCTTTCATTACATAAGTAAACATAAATTTGCCAGTTTTACTGGCAAAAAAACCGTACCGAAAATTAATAAATTGAATTAAGAAAAGTAATTTTTAACACATTTATATTTATTTTATTTTAGACGTCAAAGAGAATTAACTCGTCATCAAGTAATTTATTTATCTTGTATCTTATTTCATATTTTAAACTCGCAACTCATTATATTTTGCAGATATAAAAAGAAATATTACTTTTCAACAAATACTTAAGTTGTCTATGTATATGTATATTTTCTAAAGTTTGTCATTTTGTTTATTAGTTTGCTTTTGCTGTCACAAACTTAAGCTCTAACAAGCTGGCTGACTTGCGTGTATAATGTTTCCTTATTTCGTTTTTAATCTTTGTTGAATATTTTAGTTGGTGTTGATGTTATATTTGTAGCTCTTTTGCAATATTTTAATTGAAATTAAAAACTTTATTTTTTTTCTTGGGTTCTTAACTTATGCTAAGACCATATTTTTGAAATATTAATTCGCACAAAACAAGACACAAGAACTGAGTGTCGGAGTGTATTAAGATGACTGAATGTTAAAAGTAAGTTGCAACATTTTGTTAAGTCAACACTAGATGCATGATGTATAATTTTATGCTTTAGTTTGTCTCGTTTTTCTTGTTTCTCTTCTTTTGAATGAAACTAATAATTTAGTCTTAACGCATAATAACTTAAGTTTATTTGATTTCATGCCTTTTTTTATTATTTTTAGTTCATTTGGAATGAAAAAATATACTAAATTGGAAATTTCTATAAATAAAGAAATAAATAAACTGCATAGGATTTTTAACATAAAATTTGCAGCAAAAATTTTTCTTGCATATTTTTTATTATTAAATCTTAACTTATGCGAATTAACAAAAACTATTCAAAACTTAAAATCTTATATATAAAAGAACAATTTTTTTTTGTTAGTGACACCGCTTATAACTCAAGAACGGCTGGACCGATTTTAATGAAACTTGAAAAAAAGACATACCCGATATCTGGGAATGCGTTTAAGGCTTATTTATTTTTTTAAATTCCGACTGGGCGTGGCACCTCCCATACAAATTGAACAGTTTTTTTCACATACCTCAATACCTATTATAGCTGAAGTCTCCAAATTTGGTATAGGTAAATTATTTACTGATGTGCATAATTGAGTTGTTTATGGGCGGAAACAAATAAATAGGCGTGGCACCTCCCATACAACAAAAATAGTTTTTTGTGTATATCTCAATACCTGTAATAGCTCAAGTCTCCAAACTTCGTACGGATGTTGATAGTGCTAATATGCACAATTGAGCTTTGTATGGGCGGGAAAAAATAAATAGGCGTGGCACCTCCCATACAAAGAAAATAGTTTTTTGTATATATCTCAATAACTGTAATAGCTGAAGTCTCCGAACTTCGTATGGATGTTTATAGTGCTAATATGCATACTTAAGCTTTGTATGAGCGGAAAAAATAAATAGGCGTGGCACCTCCCACACAACGAAAATAGTTTTTTGTATATATCTCAATAACTGTAATAGCTGAAGTCTCCAAACTTTGTACGAATGTTTATATTGCTAATATGCATAACTGAGCTTTGTATGGGTGGAAAAAAAATAAATAGGCGTGGCACCTCCCATACAACGAAAATAGTTTTTTGTATATATCTCAACAACTGCAATAGCTGAAGTCTCTAAACTTCGTACGGATGTTTATAGTGCTAATATGCATAATTAGGCTTTGTATGGGCCGGAAGAAATAAATGGGCGTGGCACCTCCCATACAACAAATATAGTTTTTTGTATATATCTCAACAACTGTAATAGCTGAAGTCTCCAAACCTTGTACGAATGTTTATATTGCTAATATGCATAACTGAGCTTTGTATGGGTGGAAAAAAATAAATAGGCGTGGCACCTCCCATACAACGAAAATAGTTTTTTGTATATATCTTAACAACTGTAATAGCTGAAGTCTCCAAACTTCGTACGGATGTTTATAGTGCTAATATACATAATTAGGCTTTGTATGGGCTGGAAGAAATAAATGGGCGTGGCACCTCCCATACAACGAAAATAGTTTTTTGTATATATCTTAACAACTGTAATAGCTGAAGTCTCCAAACTTCGTACGGATGTTTATAGTGCTAATATACATAATTAGGCTTTGTATGGGCTGGAAGAAATGAATGGGCGTGGCACCTCCCATACAACGAATATAGTTTTTTGTATATATCTCAATAACTGTAATAGTTGAAGTCTACAAACTTCTTACGGATGTTTATAGTGCTAATGTACATAATTAGGCTTTGTATGGGCTGGAGGAAATAAATGGGCGTAGCAACTCCCATACAACGAAAATAGTTTTTTGTATATATCTCAATAACTGTAATAGTTGAAGTCTACAAACTTTGTACGAATGTTTATATTGCTAATATGCATAACTGAGCTTTGTATGGGTGGAAAAAAATAAATAGGCGTGGCACCTCCCATACAACGAAAATAGTTTTTTGTATATATCTCAACAACTGTAATAGCTAAAGTTTTCAAACTTCGTACGAACTTTTATAGTGCTTATATGCATAATTGTTCTCTGTATGGGCGGAAAAAAATAAATGGGCGGCGCATCTCCCATACAACGAAAATAGCTTTTTTTTTATATCTCAATAACTGTAACAGTTGAATTCTTAAAACTTTGTAAAGATGTTTATAATGGTAATATGCATAATCCAGCTGTGTATGGGTTAAAATCTCCAAATTTTGTGTAGGTGTTTACGATGTTGATGCTTACAATTAGGCTGAGTTTGGGCGTGAAGATAATAATAGGCGTGGCACCTCCTTTACAAGAAAATATCTTTTACATTTATATGTCAATTAATGTAACAGCTGAAATCTCCAAATTTAATATGGGTATTTATTATGTTAATATGCATAACTAAGACGAGTATAGGCAGGAAGTGTATTATGGTTGTGGAACCTATAATAGCAAGGAAATATTTATATGTGAATCTCATTAACTGTGACAGCTAAGGTCTCCAAACTTTTTGGTGTGGCACCTCCCATACAATTGGAATTTTTTTACATGTACTTCAATAATTCTTATACCTAGAGTCTCAAAATTGTCTATGTATGTTTATGTTTGCTAACATACATAATTGACGTGAGTATAGGAAAGAAGGGAATAATGGGTATGGCACCTTCCATACAACAAAAATGCTTTCTTATATATGTACATAAGCCTCAATAACTGTAAAAAAACTTCAAAAATGTGTTCATATTTTTCTTAAACCAGTTGAACGCAATTTAATTTATTAGTTTAAAAGTAACAGAAATAACCTTAACATTACCACTAATTTTTTTTCCTTTTTACCCCTTAGGATCAATATTATCAAAATTTTACATTCATATTTTTCGAGGTCTGTCGAACGAAATTTCAAAATATAATTTGAGCCTCTTTTTATATTTTTCGGTTCCGAAGGTACAAAATGGATATAAGCCGTTTCAAAATATGGTTTTTTATCCTGTTTCGCCTCTGGTGGTCTAATATTTCAAAAAAAGTACCAAAAAGCATTCAAAACTTTGAAACCTGTCGAGCGTAAATTATATTATAATTCTATCTTTTTTTAGTTTAGAAACTGCAAAATTAACCAATACATATTTTAATTCTTGCCCTAAGCATTTAGGCTGTGCAATGAATGATGAATCTGTCTGTCAATTAGCGAGTCATTAACGCAATTTTTTTCTATATTTTGTTTTGGTAAGCACAACAAACATTTAAAAAAATAAAAAAAAACTATTTACAAGTGGCGGATAGGGCTACAAAATAATGAAGCCATTATAGACTGGACTGTTTGTGAAGCTTTTCTTGGTAATAGCTTCCCAGCTTTTCTATTCACGCTTTATCAGTAGTTTTCAGTTACAAGAAACAAAACATGTTTATAACAATACTGACATGCTATTAAAGATATTATTTTGTGAATTGTGTGTGTTTAGGCAAAAAATTCGTTTGCTGATTATATATATTGTTAGGCAATACCTGTTCGGAGATACTCGAAGCTGGATGGTTAGTCGAAAAAGTTCGACCAGACCAGATAGATTATACTGTAAGTGCCGAGATCTCTGATCCCGAAACAAATCAAGAACTACATAATGTTGTAATTACATATATGGTCCATGGACTGTGTGGCACCATCAACCCCCATGGTGCATGGTCGACGGCAATCTGAAAATGTGTCACGAAAGGCAGCGATATGGCTGTTTTAAGCCTATAAACCTTCAATGGCAACGATAAAATTACGCGTTATCAAGTTGGGCGATATATGAGCTGCAATGAGGCGGTTTGACGTATACTCTCATTTCCTATTCACGAACGTCATCCCGCTGTTGCACATTTAGCAGTGCATCTGGAGAATGGCCAACGAGTATATCTCACTGCGGCAAATATTGTTCAACGTGCTGAAATACCTCCAGCGACAACATTGATAAGTCGATAGAAAGGCACTATGGTTCCTGGGCATCCGGATGTGCGTTCAAGTGATGCTATTGGCCGCATTTGTACAGTTCATCCGAAGAATGATGAATGCTTTAATTTGCGGTTGTTGCTGGTGAATGTTCGTGGTGCAACATCATTGGCAGCATTTCGTACAGTTAATAGTATAGTCTGCCCAACATTTCGTGCTGCATGTCAAGAACTCAATTTGCTTGAAAACGATACTCATTGGGATACGATAATCGATGAAGCAATTTTTTCTGCATATCCAAGCCAGATACGAACATTACTTGCTATTACCATTTCGACATGCTTCCCGTCAAATCCAAGTGACCTGTGGAACAAATACAGGGACAATATGTCAGAAGTTATTTTACATCAATATCGTGTCAGCTCGAGAAATCCAAATCTTGAAGTCAATGCCAAGATGAATAACCGGGACTTGCTTTTAATTGAAGTCATGTGTTTCCTTATTTGCGGCAGTTTGGTAGTCAGGTTAGGACTGTCAGCACCAGAACATGAAATAAATGGAGCGTGAACGTGAATTTGATCGACATGAGTTGAACCAATTAGTTCAAACCAATGTTTCCATCTTAAACCTCCAACAGAAGGAAGTCTATGATATAACATTGAAGGCAGTTGATGATAGAAATGGTAGTTTTTATTTCTTGGATGCCCCCGGTGGAACTGAGAAGACATTTGTCATGTCATTGATTTTAGCCACTGTTTGTGCGAGATCCAACATTGCTGCAGCGGTAGCTTCATCTGGAATAGCGGCCAATTCGTAAGAAGGATGCCGCACAGCTCACTCAGTGTTAAAATTGCCATTAAACCTTCAAAATATAGAGCAACCGAAATGCAGCATTGCGAAAAACTCTGCCATGTCCAAAGTTTTAGTAGCGTGTAAAATTATTATCTGGGACGAATGCACAATGGCACACAAACGCGCAATAGAAGCTCTTGAAAGAACACTTAAGGATCTGCGATGTGACTCAAGATGTTTTGAAGGTGCTATGATTTTACTGTCTGCCAGTCATTCCAAGATCGACGGCGACTGATCAAAAAAATGCTTGCGTTAAATCCTCAAGTCTGTGGCGTTTTCCAAAGATAATGCAGATGACAGAAAACATGAGAGTTACATTGCTGAACGATCTATCACCTCAAGATTTCTCCAACCAATCGTTGACTATCGGTAAAGGCCGTATTCCTGTCGACGAATCAAACGGATTGATTTCGTTTCCTCAAAATTTTTGTAATTTTATATCGTCAAAAGAAGAGCTCATCCAGAAAGTATTTCCCAACATAATTGCTAACGGGAAAAATATAGATGTGGATGATTTAAACTTTATAGTTCAGAATCAAATCGTTGGTACTCTGCGTTCTTTTAAATCTATTGATTGTGTAACAAACGAAGATGAAGCCAACTATCCAACTGAAATTCTTAACTTCTATACACGCAATTATACTTAGAGGAAAATTTAAAGGTGAAGAAGTTCTCATTCCGAGAATTCCGATGATACCAACCGATATGCCTTTTGAGTTTAAGCGAACTCAATTTCCTATTCGTCTTGCATTTTCAATGACAGTCCTTGAATATTTTTGGTCTTAATTTAGAAAATTCATGTTTTTCTCATGGCCAACTCTACGTTGTTTGTTCACGTGTGGGCAAACCATCTGCTTTATTTGTACTTGCGCCTAATAACAAAACGAAAAGTTTCGTATATCACAAGGTACTGCACTGAAGGATATTAACCTAAACATAACCCATGCACGAAAATACATAGCTTCCTTAACAGCTTTTACCTGAAACGCCTTATTTTTGTAATCGTTTTGAATTTTTGTTTTCCTTATAAATATATTCCAATGACCTTTTTGACTAAATAAACTTTGTACTCTTTTTAAAAAATCCATATATTCAATAATTGGTAGGTGGTACGAAGTTCACCGGGTCAGCTAGTTAAGTATAATTTATATTATATTAGTGACACACAAAAAGGTAAGTTCTCAAAAAAAGTCTATTAATTTCAATTGTTTCATCTAAGTGCAAAAGTATTCCTCCTTTTCAGACGAGTGTGTCCACTATGTTGCAAGATGTTTCGATCCAGCAGATTTGGATGTGTTTCCAGCTTATTTAAATACTTGTCAACATAGTTAAAAACTTCACATTTAACTAGTGAATTGGGCAGTTTTATGTTTAATTGTATTAACTTTGCATCTTTATTTGACTTTCACGTGAGGCTACGATCCAGGTTAATACCGAAATTACTTGTCTCTAGTTGTTGAGGCCCCGTATGGTTGTAATTAGAATTAGGGGTCACATTTACTTGCGAAAAGTAAAAGTAACGTGAGTATATATTTTTTATTTAATTTTTTCATCCCTTTTTTTGCCCATTTTTCTACTTGGGTTACGTGATGTTGCAGTTGGGTTGCAGCCTATTTAGGGTATTAATGTGAATTGAGAAAAGCGTTATCATCGGCTAATACTTCTTTTGGGCATGTCTGCAGTGAAAACAAGCAAAGAATTAACACAAAGATAGTCTCTTGGGGCAATCCTGCCCCTATCAGCTGAGGGCAGTTTAAGTAGTTTCTTCTTTTATCATAAACTGTCGGCCGGTTATATACTTTATAAAAGGGATAAAATATCAAATGACGAATTTCGCTTAAGCTTGTTTAACAGGCTCTCATGCCATACCTTGTGGGAAGCTGAAGAGACCTAAATGAAAAATGGAAAGCAGTACTTCTTTTCTTTAAAATCCTTTCTTAAAATCTGTACTAACCTGAGGGTTTGTTCAATGATACTATGTTGACTTCTAAGGTCAAATTGGTGTTTAGAAAGCAGTTGTTGTCATTCAGGATGGGGGCGATCCTATTTTTATCAATTCCTGTAATAATAACGAATTAGTTGGTAACAGACTTAAAGGCCTGTAAGACCCCACCCAAAGAAACTTTTTCATGCTTAGGAGTCATTTTTACTAAGGCAACTTTCCATATTGGAGAGAAATGTAAAAGACGTAATTCGGCCTTAAAAATTAAAAAATAACTGGGTTATTTAACCCTAGAGTACGAATGATCGACGATTCGACGAGTACCGCTCAAATTTTTCTAACTTACTTTTAAATTAACATGTGTAACGCTCTTAAATTTTGTGTGCTGTTAAGCTGGAGATCCATACCATACGTTGTATGCGCTGTACGTTCTCTCCGTCTGTCAAAAAAGTAGAACCAGTGTGTTTGTATGTGGCAAAAAACATAACAAATTGCATAGAACGGATCTGCGCAAGTTACATATAAAGTAGGTTTACTTTCTACTTTTTCATACGTCGCATGCAAAATGAGAAAATGACAGATGGTTTTGTTATCCAGTGATGACAAATTTTAAATGCTATCAAAAAACATGTGTGTGTGGTAGATTATATTTTTGGTATATATTGTGTTAAAAACAGTATGTTATGAAAGAAAATGCTTTTATTATAAATTTTGCAAATAATTTTAAGAATAAATTTCCTTAAAAATAAGTTTTTAACACAAATATTTTGTAGCCAAAGTTAATATTGTTTTTATCGACTACTTTTATATTTTAAGTGTCATCTCTGTTGTGTTTTTATTTATGTAAGTGTAATGAAGAAAATCTGATTTCTCTTGGTTAAGGGTTTTTAATTTTTTAAAAGTTGCCGCAAAAATACCACTGACTTCCCGCTCTAGATGTAAGGGATGGACCAAAAACCTTGTAACACAAAAGATTATACGTATTAACCCAATAAATTCCATAAGTTCGGTAAAAAAACATAATTTCACTTTTCATTTTGCTTTAGTTTGTTTTTATTTTACACAGTTTTTTTACAAAACAGCTGATCAAAACAAATAACTTTTCGCACAAAACGTATTGCATGTAACTTGGCAAAAACAAACGTATAAAACGTACAGAAATATGATACGCATAGAACGGAGCCACGCATATAACGTATGGTATGGACCTCCAGCTTTAGTAGGTGATATACATTTGCTGTGAGTAGTCGTGTTTTTTAATATGCTTTGCTGGAACATTGCTTTTTTTGTTTTGTACTCGTCGAATCGTCGAAGGTTAGTGTATAACGTGGCAACGTTGATAAGCAAAACAAGAGCACATATTTCAAATATTGTTACTCCAAATAATAGCGACAACAATGACCAACTGACTAGAAAAGACAAAAAAGAAAACAAACGAAGTATGTACAGATCATGCCCTTACCAAAAACGCCGGATGACAAAGTCAAAGTGTGATAAATGCGAAAAACCAATCTGCGGAGAGCCCAAAGTTGAGCTTTGTGACTCTTGCTCAAAGTGATATTTAAAACTTTTTATTTACTATTTTTTTTTAAGTATAGAATGTGTTTTTTGAGTTTTTACTCTTTTTTTGATTTTTTAGTTTTACTTACTATAATTTTTCGTTCCTTTTTTTATGATCTCAAAAATATGTGCAACATACAATGAAGTATAACAAATATTAAATAAATTGTTTTCTTATATGAATTAAACTAAACGAGTTCTTTATATAGACTTATAAGGAGCCAAATTGATTAATTACATTTATAGAGAAAGTGTATTTGGTTTTAAGCCATAGTTATAGGCAGTTAAATAATACATCGTCGAATCGACGATCATTCGTTACAACGTACAAAAAATATGGTTCGTACTCTAGGGTTAAGATATTTAGCTGACTGCCAAAGTGAAAAGTTCGTGTGAGAAGTCGTAGCTAAGTGTACTTTAAGTGATGTTGTTCTGTGTACCTTCAGCAAATTTTTCTTTCAGCTTAGTTTTAATTTGGTGCGATCTTTGCTTTTGTCATTCTTTTTTGGCTCCCCATTTTTTACATAAAAGTTCTTCAACATTGGCAGAACCAATGTTCTTGTATTTAGCCTGACGGTAGGTAGAAGAAGCATGTCCAACGGATTTTTTAATGTTTTCATTAAGGCGACTCAGACAATCAGCGATGTCTACGGAAGTTTTTGCGGTAGGTTTTCCAAGAAGTGAGTGTTTGTATAAATTTTGCTATATTTCAACCAATTTAATCTTATAGATAAGAAAAAATTGCCACCTGCAAAGTGGTTAGAACTGCAAATAGTAAGTGGTCAGAAGATAAATTAAACGAGGCTTGAGTTCCAAAGAGTTTCGGGAATATAGTTTTGGCTACGCCGAAATCTATAACGTCTCAATTTTTATTATGGTCAGAGTGTCAATGGGTTGGTTGTCCAGTTGAAATAACACAAATTCCCACTTAAGACACGGAATCACACAAGACACGACCTCTGGGACTAAATTGGCGAGAGCGTTAGAATGTGTGCTTAGCGTTATAGTCTCTACACTCAGAACATTATTTATGTAAAATTAACTGGAAATCTATTTAAAATAACTGAATATTCATTTCAAAACCCTCCAGAAAGATATTCATTACGAGTTTTCGTTTTATTTATTAGTGGAACTATTTGTTTTAAGACAATTTTATTTTCTTTATCAGGCTCAAGTTCAATACTATACTAAATTCTCATTTATTTGCAAATAAAGAAATTAATATTTTTAGTTTTTACTACTTTATCAGCGTTAGTTAAGAAAGGAAATTTTATTGAAAAAACAAGATTTTTACCGATACTAGCCGAGTAGAATACATTTTCGAAAAACAGCTACGATTTTCATCATCAGTACTCTTTGTTTGGTTGTTAGTTATTAATTTGGTTGTAAACATCAGCCATTTAACCCACTGATCCATGTGGCAAGGTGAGTCGGCACGAAGTTTTTTCCACTTAAACCAACTAAACTAAAGCTTTTTCTTTTTTCCATTTCTTATTACTAACGCCATCTCTATTTTAGTTTTAACACTAATTAGCGTAGCGTAGCCTTAACCATCTATCAGATGGTATTAAAAGGCTACCATATTTTTTATATGTACAATTTTTCAAATCACTATTTATGTTTGACTGAAGCTTTAAATAACCCTTCAAATCAGTTTAAAAAATTTTTGTAATTAAATTTAACTGTTTTTTCAATTGAAAACTACTTTACGAAATACTTTCTAAATAACTTACAGTCAGTTACTGTAATAATTTTTAAAGTATAGCAGCTCTAAAGCGAAAACCTAAAGATTTGTAAAAACCGCCTGTTTTTATTCTTCGTTTCTGGGTTGACAATGAATCGATGAATTTCACAAATGAAAACTTATTTTTTCGACTTACAGACCTTTATTAAAGAAGTACAGTTTTTTTTTTTCTTTTTATTTTTCACATATTTATTTTTATTTAAAAATCTTTTTTTTAGCTTACTGTAGCTGTGATTTGAACCTATGACTCTCCGAATAGCAACACAACCGCACTATCTAGGCTTTGTTTTTTAAATGTTAAAATAAATTCAAAAACAATTCTTTTCTTCTTGATGTTTTGATGAAAGGGAAGCTAAGCAGTAATTTTTCATAATGTATACCCACTACCCAAATTTTAAAATCCTCGTGCCTTTGAGCTGTGCTTTAATACACAGTAAGAAAACTCGCTCTCTAAAATCAAGAATTTTATTCTTGAATTTATCCAAAATCGGTCTTGAAATTTTTAAGTAAGATCCGTACTTACATTTTCTTAAATCAAGCCTATTCGGATTGCATCAATAAATCAAGCAGAAAAAAGCTTGTTGTTTTTATATATTATTTTACATTTGAAAACAAAGTTTCTCGGTGGCCTAGAAGTAACGCGGTTGTACTGCAATGCAGAAATACCTGGTTCGAGTCCCAGTTTTGGTAAGTAAAAAAAATTGAATTTTTAAATTATAAATTTTAAGTATTTATAAAATAAAAATAAAATATAAAACTCTTCTTCTTTAATAAAGCTCCATAAGTCAAAAAAACACATTTCATTTTTGAATTAATCCCGTTTACGGCTTAAATCAATCTTTTTCACGCTTAAATCAAGTACGGTTCCGAACTTAAATCAATCCTTTTTTGGCTTAATTGTGGCTAAAAGTAAGAAATTCGTACTTGAAAAATTTTACTTGGAGTAAGAATTTTCGTACTTGATTTAGGAAAAACCGTACTCACCGTACTTTTGACACCGCTATGGCTTGATTTAAGTAAAGTTTTCTTAAATAATATTTTGTGTGTATATTAGTCAGTAGCTGTTATATTTTTCAAACAGTGGGAATTCTACAATGGGGCTCTTAGGCCACAGAGGTTAAGGATCTCATCTCGCAAATATTAGTTAGATTTTGTTATCGGTGGCACAATAGTGCAACAATAGTTTAAGTCCCTTGATTGTGCCATGTTTAACTTAAGTTTCTTTATCTACTTATAAGCTTATGTATGCTTGTAACTAGCACATGAACAAAATTTTAAATTTTCGCAAAACTACTAAAGGTTTTACAAATTTTTTTTATTACAGAAAAAAAAATCAGTTTTCAGGTATAAAATTTTTATCTCAGCTATTTTTTACCGTTTATATTTAAAATAATTATTTTACTTGTAATATTCGGGTGCTCTTTGATTTGGTTAAATATTAGGGGGGCTTGCGTATCCAGAAGCTGCTGTTTTGTGTTATTACTAGGTTATAACTTTAATCCACTGTTTAGATAATAGAATAAAAAATGCAACAAACTAGCAGATCGTTCTCAAAACGCAAATCTCTATTTATGTATGCATAACGTGTTAGATCAAGACTCATCAATCTTTTTCCCACACGTATGAAACGCACATAACCTTTTCTAATAACACATAGACATATAAAATTATAAATGTAAATGTGTAAGTACATATGTACATGTTTGTATACAAACCCTGTCGGACATGCAGTAGTCGACTACAAAATAAACTCACTTAAAGGTGAATTTTATACAACTAGCTACAAAGATAACTGCAAAATTATCCAGACAAACTTCAAAGCAAAAGAAAAGGTAGGTTTATTTCTAAAGATTTTTATATACGTCGTTTTGGGCGAGTGGCAAGGGTGCTAGTCTGATAACTTTAGGAGCATGGATTTAAATACCTTCCAGTGCCACCAGAGTGACTCGTTCAGCAACGTAAATTAAATTATTTCTAATACTTATATCTACTTTATTTCTATTGCTTTCCTTTTCTTTTCTTAGCAGATAAAAAATGGAGCAACGGTACTGGTCCAAGTGATCAAGTACTTGCTATCAAGGCTGTGACTTAGGCTGTGACTTTTTTTTGTAAATCATACTTGTCGAAAAAGTTAAAAATAAAAATAAAACTTTTTTGATAAAAAAATTTCTATTATGGGATTTGATCCCAGGACTGCTCAAAAAATTGAGTGGCTTTAAAATGACCACAATGTAACTAATTTTAAGTGAGTTAAAAGTAGCGAATCAGACTACCTCTTAGGAAAATACAATATTTAAATAGTTAGTTGTTAACTGTTAATATAAAATGCCAATTGTCACTAGCTGCAAAATAATTAGTTTAAAGTTTGTTGAAAGTTAACTGAATGTCCGACAGGGAATGTACACTTGTTATGAACGTTTTTGTAAATATGTCTAAATATGTGTGCTTTTTCCAATTTCGCAAGGAAATACACAGAAAGAAAACTCGCTTTCTAAAATCAAGAATTTTATTCTTGAATTTATCCAAAATCTTTTTAAGTACGATTCTTACTTACATTTTCTTAAATCAAGCCTATTTGGATTGCTTCAACAAATTAAGCACAAAAAAGCTTATTGTTTTAATATATTATTTTACATTTGAAAACAAAGTGTCTCCGTGGCCTAGAGGTAACGAGCTTGTGCTGCAGTGCAAAAATCCCTGGTTCGAATCTCAGCTTCAGTAAATACAAAAAATTAAATTTTTAAGTTATAAATTAATTATAATATAAAAATAAAACATAAAATTCTTTTTCTTTGATAAAGCTCCATAAGTCAAAAAAATTACATTTCATTTTCGAATTAATCCCGTTTATGGCTTAAATCAATCTTTTTCACGCTTACATCAAGTACGGTTCCGAACTTAAATCAATCCTTTTTTGGCTTAATTGTGGCTAAAAGTAAGAAATTCGTACTTAAAAAATTTTACTTGGAGTAAGAAATTTCGTACTTGATTTAAGAAAAACCGTACTCACCGTACTTTTGACACCGCTATGGCTCGATTTAAGTAAAGTTTTCTTAGATAGTTTTTTGTGTGTACGAGTATGTGTGAAAGAATACAAGTTTATATTTAGAAAATATAAGCTGACATTGCAAAACTTATTTTGGCATAAAATTGAAAAATTCCTTAGAGTTTGTTTGTTTTTGTTGATTTTTTTGTCATTTATTTTAATTTTCTAAAGGGTATGAAAAGGCACGCTACAATTTTGGTTGAATTGTCTTAAACAGCAAAAGCTTTACATTATTGTTGTTGAAGTAAATTCTTTTTTTTTTTAATAAATTTAAAAGAAAAAAAGTAACAAAAAAACTCAAACCAACGTTTTTAAATTTTGTTTACATATAATCTGTAGTTATATTAGAGCACATACTTACATACTCATCAAAATAAACATGAAGTATATTTACACCCACATACACGTACATATTCAAAATGGTTTGAACTAAAATTTGAAATGTTAAAAAAATCATCATCAATCATGTCTAAAGGTGCACATTCTTGATTTTTTAGAAAAAAACAAATGAATGGAAACGGAAGTATTTAAGTGGAAAATTTCCTGACAAAGGTAACACAAATTGTGTAAAAACAATAACAAAAACAAATAAAACAAGTAAGAGCGCTATATTCGGCTGTGCCGAATCTTATATACCCTTCACATTGGTCTTTAAATATACCCAGCCGATTAATTTTGTACTGCAAATAATATAATAAAAAACCTTGTGCGAGTTTTAAAGCCCATAGAAAAAATAACAAAATTTTAACGTTCATATGAATAATAGAAATAGATGAAGAAGATTTGAGGTCAAGAGTTTTAAAAGTTTTCGACATTATTCATATTTAAAGGTTAATAAAACTTATTAAATGTTCTAGTCCCCCTGCTCTTCACCAACTTTTTCACCAAAATGTATGAATTATTTGATTATTACTTTTTGTAGAATATTCGAAGTCGATAGCTGTAATAGTTTTCCAGAAGTAGCGTATCGAAAATTTTATAAAAATTGTTAATTTGTATGGGAGCTACCCCTTCTTCACCCCCCATCCGAAAATCTTTTTCTTCAGAGCGTAGCCCTTAATGTCCAATTACTTTTTGTAGAACATTTGATTTCGATATATGTTATAGTTTCTGAGATATAGCATATCGAAAATTTAACAAAAATTGTTAATATGTATGCTACCCCTTTTTCTGCCCCACACACAATTTTTTCTTAAAAGCGTAGCCCTTAGCGTGCAATTACTTTTTGCAGAACATTTCATTTCGATATCTGTTACAGTTTCCGAGATATAGCGTATCGAATATTTCATAAAAATTGTTAATTTGTATGGGAGCTACCCCTTTTTTTGCCCCCACTCAAAAAGAATTTTCTTAAAAGCGTAGGCATTCTTGCCCAATTACTTTTTGTAGAACATTTCATTTCGATATCTCTTATAGTTTCCGAGATATAGCGTATCGAATATTTTAAAGTAATTGTCGATTTGAATGGGAGCTACCCCTTTTTTTGCCCCCACTCAAAAAAATTTTTCTTTAAAGCGTAGCCCTTATGGCCCAATTACTTTTTGTAGAACATTTTATTTCGATATCTGTTATAGTTTCCGAGATATAGCGTATCGAATATTTGATAATAATTGTCGATTTGTATGGGAGCTACCCCGTTTTTTGCCCCCACCCAAAAAATTTTTTCTTTAAAGCGTAGCCCTTAGCGTGCAATTACTTTTTGTGGAACATTTCATATCGATATCTGTTATAGTTTCCGAGATATAGCGTATCGAATATTTGATAATAATTGTCGATTTGTATGGGAGCTACCTCTTTTTTTGCCCCCACCCAAAAAATTTTTTCTTTATGGCGTATTCCTTAGCGTGCAATTACTTTTTGTAGATTATTTTAAGTCGATAGCTGTTATAGTTTCCGAGATATAGCGTATCGAATATTTGATAATAATTGTCGATTTGTATGGGAGCTACCTCTTTTTTTGCCCACACCCAAAAAATGTTTTCTTTAAAGCGTAGCCCTTAGCGTGCAACTACTTTTTGTAGAACATTTTAAGTCGATAGCTGTTATAGTTTACGAGATATAGCGCATAAAATATTTCACGACATTTGTGCAATTGTAGGAAAAATACCCCTTCCCCTGGTCCTATCTGAAAACATTTTTTCCATTATTTAGGTCCCTTCTTTAAGAGTGTCCGTGCCAAGTTTTGTGGCAAGAGTGACTATACTTACTAAGATATATAGGGATATATGCACGGATTTTGTCCTAAAAAAATGGGTTACTCTGGGTTTTCGCTTATATCTCGGTCAATAGTGAACCGATTTTATTGATTTTAAATAGCGATTGTCTCCAGGATATTTCTGATCGTTTGACACCATTAACTGGTCTGTATCTTTTTATTTGACTCCGTTAACTTGATTTCAACAGACGGACAGACGGGCAGACGGACATCGCTAAACCGGCTTCCCTATCTATAAGGATCCAGAATATATATACTTTATGGGGTCGCAAATGAATAATAAAGAAATTACAAACGGAATGACAAAGTGATATATACCCTTATCACTATGTTAAGGGTATAAAAACAGTTATAAGAAAACACTTTAAATCTAAAATAGGCGGAGGGAACTTGGGTTAATTTTAATATGCCAAATTTTATGTTATTTTATTGAGTTTAAAAATTTTTTAAAATTAGAAAGTAATATTTTTTTAGGCTTAAGTTAAGCAAAAATTAAACAGTTAATGATCAATGTGCTGTTTTTATAAGCCAAGTAGTGAAAGTCTGGGTATGAATCATATGTATTTTGTTTTTTGTTTACAACAGCACATAATATTTTTTATCGGAAAAAAAGTTGTTATTATTAAATGTTTTTAAATGATTGCTCTAAAATAATGTTAAATGTAAAGCTTCTCGATATTACTCAACTGTTAGATATTTTCATGTGCAAATAATCTTCTTACTTGTTAACACCTTCCTCTATACCCCAGTGCAAGCCTCTCCAGGCAGCTGTTAAAGTTAAAAAAAAGAAGAGAAGAAAAAAAAAGATAATAATCTTTTACATACTTTAGATATTTTTTGGTTAGGTTATTTCTTTGGACTAATTTTACTATTTATTTAAGCTATACTTTAGTTTTTTTTTAATAATTGAATTTAAATTTAAAATATTTAATTTTGCTTAATTTTTTTATTTGACGGTGTAATTTCTAACTAGGAAAAAAATTAGAAAATTAAATGAAAATAGAAGAACTTGATAGAGAGGTGAGCGAAAATTCTACTCTAGGAAGCCAGTGGGAAGCTTAGTGCCGTGGCACTTAAGAGAGTAAAAGGAGATAAAATATTTGGGTTTTTAGCCGGCGAATATGAAGTTTAAATTTATTTAAAAATTCCATCTCAATGGCAGCACCAAGGGTATTTGAAATTTTGAGAAGCGTATAGAAGGCAGAATTTATTAGTTTCATAGGAATTACACATATATTTTTGTTTTAATTGTCTTTCTCATAGCAAATATTTATTTCTCGTTGTCTTGTGATAAAAATATATAAAAATTAAAATATCTACATACTAATTGGATGGTATTTACTGCTGAGGCACAACCTGACGCCAAAAACTATCCTAAAATAATTCACGTGGATCTTTTTGCACTACTTTTATGCATATATTTTATGCATATATGTATATATTCGTGCCCCTACAAACAAAAAAGTAATCTATTTGCTACTAACTGCTAAATATGTCTTTCAACACAATAGGACTAAATAGTTAACGTTTTTATGCAACTGCCAATTGACAATAAACCCATCAACCGCCAGGGCTATCAAGTTCAAGGGAAACAAATTTGATATAAGAGAACACAAATCTAAAATTTGCCATCCCCATGTTGGGCGGTAAACATTTGTCTTGAGAAAGATAGTTAAAACAAAAATATAAATTCTGCCTTCTATGCGCTTCTCAAAATTTCAAAGACCCTTCGCATTGCTGTTGCAGACATGAAATTTTTAAATAAATTTAAACTTCACATCCGCCAGCTAGAAAAAAAACCAAATATTTCATCTCTTTTCACTCCCGTAAATGCCACGTTAAAAAACCTAGCAACCTAATTTTTTGCCGGCTATTTAAAACACTTAAATCTTGAAGCAGTTTTTGCTTTCACACTAAATTTCCCACTGGCTTCCTAGAATGGAATTTCCACAAAGAATTTACTGCCTTTACCCACACTCAGTTTTCTATCAAGTTTTTCTGTTTTAATTCAACTTTTAAAAAAAGGAAATAATTCTTCACCACACAGTTTAAAATGTTTTTCTTAATTGAAAATTAGACCGCGTTATATACTCTAAAAATTTAGGCATGGCTTGCTTTTAACCAACTCAAAAAATTAGAGATAATAAAAAGTTTATATTCAAATTCAAATAGCAAAAAAACTTTCGTTTAATTACAACAAGTAGTAAAATTAATGCAAAAGAACTACCCAACCAAAAAATTATCTAAAGTATGTAAGAAAAGGACGATCTTCCGTTTTATTATTATTAATATTTTTTTTGCGTCACACAGTTTACCAATAACATCCCTAAAAGTTAAAGATGCCTGTGATACTTACTGAAAGAGTCTTGACTGTTTCTGACAGTCAATAATAATGATCATTTCCCAATTCTAATTATTTGATAACTGGCCACCAGACTCTCTGCGAAATCGCTGGTGACTAGTTCTTGGCAGAAGGCCGTGCCACAGCCATCCCTAGGGGACCTAAAGGTCCTATGGTCTGGTCGAACCTCCGTTAACCAACCAAATGCCTCTATAGTTCAATTAAGCTTCCTATAAAGCTCAGTTTTTGGATCATGTTGGGACCGCTATATTCAAAGCTCTGTCATGCCCACATGTCACCGACTGTAAATGTTTTTTTCCCCAGTCAAGTCGAGTCCTTGCTGTAAAATCCTATACAACTAAACTTATAAACTTTAGTTTTAACATTACATCCAGCGACTTCAACCCGCATTCCTCGATAGTATAAGCTCAACGTCTTAGATTTGGTACAAAAAAAAATCTACCAAATTCTGTAAATATTAGTTCATAATAAACTCTGCCTTACTTGGTTAGATTTTAGCCGGAAAACAAAGAATCCACGCTATGTATGTCGATAAACAAAAAGAAAAGCACATTCTAAAATCAAGAATTTTATTCTTGAATTTATTCAATATCGCACTGGAATTTTTAAATGTTATTTGTACTTAACTTTTCTTAAATCAAGTCTATTTAGGAATACTTCAATAAATAAAGCAGAAAAACTTGTTTTGAATATATTTTAACATTTAAAAATAAAGAGTTTTGGTGCCCTATATGATAGCGCGTTGGTGCTGCAATTCAAATCCTAGCTACTGCAAGAATAGAAAAAAAATTTTCAAGTAATAAATATTGAATAGGGTAAAATAGGAATAAAATGGAAAACTCTTTTTATTTAATAAAACTAGGTAAATCAAAAAAAAAATGCTTTTTATGTTTGGATTAGTCCCTACAACTCCTAAATCAATCTTTTAAGGCTTACATCAAGTAGAGTTTCAAATTTGAATGAATCCTCTTTCGATTTGAATGTGACTAAAAGTAAGAAATTTTTACTACATAGATCTGTACATTCCAATAATATATTCGTGCTACCTTTATTGTTTAACAGGGCATTATTTTAAAGCAGAAAAAAATACTGCATGAATTTGTAGGGTAATTTTTTTGAATTCTCGTTATACTCCTTAAAATAAAAAAGGATTTATATATATATATAAACAAAAGATAGCAAATAACGACCTTTGCAAAAAAGGAAAAGGAAAAAAAGGCCAAATTTGGAAACCAGAATGTTAATATCTTTCAGACTTTTATTGATAGAAACAAAATTTAAAAAGCATCGTGTTTTACTCAGAAAACAAACGGGCCCATGTCTAGCCCTTTTTAAAAATTTTCCCCCTAAGGGGTAAGGCTGGAAAAAACTAAATTTGATAGTTGTCAAGTATATTTTGTGATTCTTAAACGGCTAAAGAAAGAAACATAATTCTAACTGAATTCAAAAGACCTCAAAAAATCTGAATACGTTTTTTTGATTTGACCCTAAAGATGAAAAAAGGGTTCAAAAAGGGTAAAACTTCTATATTGATCCTTTGAAGATAATTTTTATATGTTCCAAACCAATAAAAAAATTTTAAAAAATCAAATTTTTTCGACTCGTTTTGAAAAAATGTGAAAATGTTTTGGTGTTTTTTTGAAATATTGAATTCTTATGGGCTAGACTTTATTTTGATACTGATTGGGTAAATTTTGGGTTATTTAAACAAATAAATATAGAAACAAAACTCGAATTACTTGCCACAGATTTTAAGACTATTAGAATACATTTGTGTATTTTTTTTTTAAATACCAGACCGTGAGCGGCAAGCCAGAGTAATTTTGATACTGCTTAGGTCTAGTTTATAACTTCTGACCCAATAAACCTACAATTAAAAATAATATTTCTTTCGACAGGTCCCGAAAAAAAATGTTCATTGAGCTTTTTTGAAATTTTGTACAATACTCTAAGTATTAAAAAAGGGATAAATTATATATGTGGTACTTTCAAAGTACTTTTAGTATTTCTTAAGATTTTAAGTATTGAAATGTGGATCATCATTTAGGTTTTAAGCGGACGAAAAGTGATTTGTTTTTGTCATATTTTTGGTACTTTCCGTTATGTGGGTTATAAGTTTATTAAAATGAAGTAAGCTATTTTTGACGCATATTGAGGTCGAAAGTAAGCAAAGTGAACAAAAAGTACTTTTACACATATTTGTTACTTTTTCAAATTTTTTGATCTTATGACTCTAGAAATTTAAAACTAAAGGTTATTAAACCAAGCTATATTCAAAAGTCAACAAAGTGGACAAAAAGTAATTTTTTACATATTTAGTACGTTATTAAATTTTTTGAGTTTATAAGTCACGAAGTATAAAATAAACGGCTTTTGACCCAGAATGAGGTCAGAAGTCATCAAAGTAGACAAAAAGTTCTTATTTCACATTTTTGGCATTTTTTTTTGGTGGATCATAAGCCTACAAATATAAAAGTCAAATTGAGGTCAAAAGTCAATTTATGTGGCCAAAAAGTAATTTTTCAGCCGTTTTGTAATTTATTAATTTTTTTAAAAATTTGGTTTTTTAAAAACATAAAATAAAGGTTTGTTGACCCCGGCTTGGGTTTAAAGTCCATGAAAAGGTCATAAACTACTCTTACCCATTAAATTAAGAGTTATTGATGTTGGAAGTCATAATAATAGAAAACTTTAGATTATGAATCAAGAGTTGTAGAAAATCAGGTAAAATTAACTTTCTTATTTGGATTGAGCACTTTATTTTAGTAAAATTTTAAACTTCGCCTTCGAAAAATCGGGTTAATTCCTAGTGAAAAGATATGCGTATGCCACGGGCTAAGGGGTTTTAAATTGAAAAGTTAAACAAAAAATCTACAAAAGTAGGATAAACAAAGTATTTTTGGGAAAAATTAAATGCATAGAAATTTATACATAATTTATTTGCTTCCATAAACTAAAATTAAAACTAACAACAAATGAAAACAACTAAAACATATACAAAACTATAACAACTATTTAAACAAACATTAAGAAAATCGTGAATTTCATTTTAAATTATCATTATTTTGTAATGCATCCAGTCAAAATTGTGCAGCATTTCATTTTTCTTAATGTACACATACGCATATCGCTTGCATAACATCACAAGGATGGATGTAAAATTTCTTGAGATATTGAGTTTATAATATTTCAAAGACTTGTGTAAAAATAATCAACTTTTAGTATTGATCGTAAGGTGTCAGACTATTTCTAGCCCCTATTAACAACCGTATTTCAAAGTAGCACATTTATAGTATGAGTGCGGCATCAAAAGGGTATTTACTACAAATCGTGTATAATATATACGTGACGTTGGGGGCGGGCTCATAAGATACTTGATCTTATATTTGCAACTAAAAATTAATTAGAGACCAGCCGCATGGAAAAGTACTAAAAAAGAAGAATGTAAAACTGTACTGATTAAATTAAAATTTTTATGTATTTGTTAAGATTATTTAATTCTATTTCTTTGCGGAGCAAGATACAGGTCACGGCTTAATGGAATTTTGCCATTTGTGCTTATTATTAAATTAGGTTCTGTATTTATATTAAAGTTTTGGGTAAATAATTTACATTAATTAATTTACTATTTATAGTTCTCATTTTGGGTTCTAGGTAATTATCTACATTTATTTGTTATTTATTTTCGCTAGGCTTTGCCCTTGGCTTTGTATTATTCAGCAAAGTAAATAATTTCCACAAGTTCAATTAGCGGCCTTCATTCATTCATTCATAATCAGGGCATTGGTCCCTTTTTTTTATAATTTATTACAGAATCTTCGCTTATGCGAACTAACAATAAGTATTCAAATCTTAAGACTAAGTAATTATTAGTAGACCAGCCAGTGCCAGACTAACATTTTAGTTCTCATAATATAATTAGTTAACTTCTTCTAAGCGCAATAGTATTCCTCCTTTTCAGACGGGAGTGTCCACTATGTTGTAACATATTTCGAACTAGCGGGCTTGGATGTGTTTCCAGCTTATTTAAATACTTGTCCACATATTTCAGGATTTTGCATTTAACTAGTGGAACTTCTAGATGTTGCTGTTTTTGACATACCACGGAGCACCAGTAATCATTCTTAAAATTTTATTTTGACGGCGTTGTATTTTTTCTATGTTAGAGGCGGAAGCAGTTCCCCATAATTGAATACCGTAGCACCAAATTGGTTTTAAAATCGAGTTGTATAGTAGAAGTTTGCAATCAAGGCTTAACACTGAGTTTCTACTAATAAGCCAATGGATTTGTGTAGCTTTAGGTTTCATTTGCGTCAACTTCGCATCTACATGTGTCTCCCACGTAAGGCGACGATCCAGGTGAATACCAAGATATTTTGTCTCGAATCGTTGAGGCACCATATGGTTGTTAATAGTAAGCATTGGTCCCTTGAGTATCTTTATGTGGGCTTGGTATTTCACTTGTGCAAGAAGATATCTGGTCGCTGCTCAAGTGTGTAAAATAGTATAAGAATTTGGCACCATTTAATGTAATATTATTTGCGTTTGGCAAGATTGACTTTATTTAACACTACTATAATGGTCACTATACAGAAATAAATTTATTACCAATGCAAAAACTGCTCCACTAGCAGATACCGCCTGTGAAGTGTAGGTATAAAATTTTTTTGTGGCAAGGCTTAATTTTTTTTACTGTTGAACAAAATAAATCTTTAAAGATTTAAGATTTTCTACAGTAAGGAAGCGATATGTATAAGCATGTATTTTTGTATCTGCTAAATGCAACTAGAAATGTAAATAAACAAATACAAAAACAAACTATATTTTATATAATAAATATCTGCTGTGTTGCATCAAATAGTGTGCGGCATGAAAAGTCACGTAATGCACAGCAGGCATATAAAAACGTTCAGAATGAATGCTTACACCACAAATGCAATTTAACGGGTTTTGATAAAGCTGAATTCAATTCCATTATTTTTTGGTTTTCTTGGAGTTTTTACTAAAAAAACACTAAAAATAATGGTAAAATTTATTTATATTTAAAGTGCTATAAAATAATCTTGATTTTGTTTTTCTTTGCTCTTTGCATCATAAAACATATCAAAAGTCTAAAAAGAGATAAAAGCATTAAAAAGTTTTTTTTTGAAATCGAAAAAAGCTAAGTTGAACATGAACAATTTTCCCCTACTTAAAGAAAATTTTATCTGTTTTTTAAATAAATTTTGTAGTAAATTTATTTTAAAAATTATTTTTAAAATAACAAAGCGGCAATAATTTTATATCTAAAAATTAATATTTTCTGATAGGGTTGCATTTTTACAACTTAATCGACTCGCAAATTAAGTTAAAATTAAAAGACCTAAAAGGATATAAAACCCTTTATTTAAAATAATTAAGTTTCAGAACCACTTTTAAATAAATAGCTTTTGAAATTATCAAAGTAAATATCTCTTAGCAAAAATCGGTAAATTTTAAGGGTTTTATTGCAAACATAATTCTTGATTTTAAATGTGTTGGATAAAGTTATTTCTTAAAAAAATATTTCCTATGAGGGAAAGACAAGAAATCAAAGTAAACATTATCTAGCAACTTACTTTACTTAACTTTTAGATTTTTTATTCCTTATTGTTATTAGGTCTCTCCTCGATATTACCTTCTTATTACCTAGGTGAACCCGCATAATGTCAAAAAAGCTGTTGATCAACATATAGAAGGTTCCGGGAGTAAAATCGTAAATCTCCTAATTATCCACTTCACAAATTTACTGATAAGGGTGTATATCAGTCTGTTATTCCGTTTGTAGTTTTGAAAATATTTGTCTATTACACCATAAAGTACATATATATATTCTGGATCCTTATAAATGGACAGGGTAACTTAGTCATGTCCATCTGTTAAGGTAAAGTTTCCGGCACCATGTCAAATCAAAAATAAAAGCAATGCTGTCAGAAATATTTCTTGGTTTATTGCTATTTAAGCTCAAACCAAGACATAAGCATAAACCTGATTAAACTAGAGTGATAGAGTATATTTGGTTCGAAATCAGAACACTGTTCGTTATTTTTTAATAAAAGTTTTTTGTTTTATAGTATAAAAATCAATTTCAATTGTAGCAGTCTACTTCAAATCACTTTCAAAGTTAACTAAATCATGCCACTCCATCTGTCTAGGTTGTACCAATGTATAGGTTAACAGGATTTGACTTTATAAAATAATTAAAAAAAACATTGACGTTTGTAGCAGTTAATAGAAAAATTGTTTGTTTTAATTTACTTAATTAGTCATATTAAAAAACCACTCTCTTACGCGAAAGCATCCTTTGTATCTACAAGTATCTCACTTTATATGACTACCTTTGAACAACGCTTAGCATGGGTACTTAAAAGTTGAGGATGATTTTGCTGGATAAATGCAAGGTAAGTCGTAACCCATTACAATTTAAGCAATTTTATAAAAAAAATTTCAGGCGCTACATCTGGGAAACTATAGCAAATATCGATTGCAATAGATAGTGTGTAAGAAGAGTGGTATCCCCTATATAAACAAAGAAATTTTTTATGAAATTTTTGATAACCTTGAAAACCTGCAGCTTACAGGAGCTATTACAACTAAATTATACTGGTGCTACAACCTGTTTTATAAAAAATAATTTTGATAGAAAAAGTGGAACTGCTTTCTCAAATTTTTTTTATGAGATGCATTTCCACAATTACCACTTCCGACAAAAGCGGTCAAATAAGGCCAAGGTGTCAATGCAAATGTTGAAAATTTATTGAAATTGTTGATTCAATATATCTCAGAAAATTTTACAACTATAAACTTGAAACCTGCAAGGGGAGGACATAAATAGTAAATTGTATGAAGTTTGTTACTTCAAAAACTAATAAAGAAATCGAATTCAAACTAGGGTTTGAATATTCTTGCGATTTTTGGTTTCCCGGGAAAGCAGAAAATTTTTTTAAAAATTTCCGGTATCCCGCTTCTAATAAGAAACACAAACAAATTTTTTAAAACTCTTATCCATATTTTTATAAGGTCACAGTCTTACTTGCTATGAAGGTCTTAAATAAACAACAGAAATATTAAGTCGGGAATTTTACTAGTAGTGGCGGTAGTATTACGAACTTAAATTACCGAAAAATGGCAGGTAACCTCCGCATTTAGACCCACTACACAGTTTTTTAATTATAGTACAAGCAGCTAATCCGCTACTTTGCAGGCACAGTTTTAAATAATAAAAAGTCCCATCCATGAGAATAAAAAATTAGAGTTGCATGCTTTATTTGTAATTATTATTGAAAACCTCTTAACTTTTTTTTATTAAATTTTTTGATAAAATGTATAAAAATGCTTTAAATTTACTTTAATTTCATGTCGCTAGTACTTTTTTCCCACTAAGTGGACTTTTGGCCTCAGCCGGGATCAATAGAAATAAATTTTCATGCTTAAAGTCTTATAGTTGCAAAAGCTCCAAAAAAAAAAACAATGTCAAAAATGTAAGAAAAATACTTTTTGACAGACTAACTGATTTTTGGCCCCACCGTCTTTAATTTTACTAAGTATGCTTATAGTCCCGAAACAAAAAAAAAAGGAACCAAAATGTAAAAGAAGTGCTTCTTTTTCAACTGACTTCCGGCATTGAAACACGTTGTCGTATTAACTCGAGGCTAGTTAAACACAATTTAGGTTGTGTTAATATCCTTATTGGCCAATAACTAAGTCGTATGAGTAATAAAACCTGAAATGTCATTCATACGCACAGAAGGCTTAGGTATTTCAGCTCAATAATTATAGAAAAAGAAATGTTTAGTACAGATTGCAATTTTTATAATTTTTTTATCAAGCGAAATCGTAAACAGCCTAAATTATTATAACAAAGAATGAAGAAAATGGATTTATTTTTGAATCCAATCAACGAACAAAAAAACAGCCTTAAGCCTCTTAAATAAAACATTTTAAAAACTTTTCTCATATAAACTTAAGTTTGTACTTCTTTTTCATTCATGTATATGCTTCAATGAAACTTATATTTCATTATAACAAATTTCTACCCTCTTGCATGCTCTTACCCCTTTTCAACCCTTACACCTAATACATGTTCCATTAGAATTTACTTGAAGCCATCAATAACATCAAACATATGAATCTTGTTTGTTTTCCTTTTCACCTCTTTTTTTTGACTCGCATTTTTGATTTACAGTAACAACCAGCCTCTTAGCAGGTAAAAAGAAACAAAAACCTTTTATTTGATTTGTTGTTGTGTATTCATCTCTTTATAGCTAAATGTTAAAGGAGGCAACAACAAAAAAGTACAAAAAACATTTTTTATTCAATTGTTTCTTGATGAAAAAAACCTTGTTTTTGATCTTTCGTAATAAAAAAAAACTTTGAAATACTTTTGAAATGTGTGTTTGTGTCTGCTTTAGCGGCAGATTTTAACTCTTTTTTACACATTAAGTAACGTTAAGCCTAAAAATTTTACATTTTCATAAACAAGAAAAAACTGAATGCTGCGAAAGTTGACCTTAAAAAAATTACAAAACTTTTGAAAAAGTCACAAAAACAATATGAAAATACAATAAAAATAAAAACCTAATCAAAAGTTTAAAACACAAATAAGCAAACAGCAAAAGAACTTGTGTATTATTGAAATAAGCAAACTTGATTTTGTTTAATGGTTTTTTGCTGATGGCATGTGCTAATTTTTTAATAGAAAATTTAAATTTAAATGTTTTATTTTAAAGCATGGATTTGCAATATATTTTTAAATTGTGTTTTGAGACCCTTAAAAGTATATTAAATAATCCATATATAAATTTGTTAAGTTTTTACATTTTGAAAAATGATTATTTTAATTGGTTATAATTAATTGCAAAAAAAATAATAAAACAAAGTTTAGTATTAAAAGATTCTGTAATAAACTTTTTAAATTTTCTTTTCTATTGCGTTTTTGTCATAAATATTTTCTGACTTACAAGTTTGCTAACAGTAATGCCCATTTTTAGCTTTTTTTTTGTCAATTATTTTTCTCAGTGTAAAAGTTTGTATTGGGTAAGTGTCGATTTTAGCTTGAGTTGATCGGCATGGCAATTCTATTAACAAACTTAACGAAAATGTTTTTTTTTTTGACAAGTCTTTTCTGTCAATTTTTAGAAGGGCCTAGATACATATCCGTTTCTCGTCCATTTTCTTCTGGACCACACACCTGAAAAGATCAGTAGTCAAGTGAATCCTAAAATTTAAATTTTTATTAAAAAAAGTCTATACATAACCTAGGCCAATACATTTTCTTTATAACAAAACTGCAGGAAAAAAGTTCAAGGTACGTAATTAGCATAATGATGATCACAGATATACAGCACCTTCTGTATTATTTTTTTATTAAATAAAAGAAATCCAAATTATACAATCTGGTGACTGCATGTTGTATCAGAATCCTCTGAAAGAACTGTCGATTCTTGGTAGGTTAGCCCACGTGGTTAACCTGATCAAAGTAAACCGATTCTGCACTAATTGCCAGGTATTTAGAAGACACACATATCAATATTCTTTCTTTGGTCAACTATTTATACGAGCTTTTGTCTGTTTTTTTTTTTAATAGATTGTACAGATTTTAATATATAATAAATAAAAGTTACGCAGCGTGCTTATTTTAATATATAAGAATTATTTTGCCTTACTCCACCGAATTTCATTAAAAATTGCAAAAGGTCCAATAAAATAATTGTACGAAAGATTATAACAGGCTTTAAATAAATGATTGGATTATTGCTTTGAGTTAAATCATTTACATCTCCAACGCACTCAGTTCAACCCCGAAGCAAAAAGCGTAACTTAAAACAAATCAATTGGAGGAGGATACCTAACAACCAGAAGTCAATTTAGATTATATTTTTTGTTTTTTTTTTTTGCAACGTATTAAATTTCTAAATCTTTAAAGTCGATAAAGCCTGAGCATTAATCCATATGTCAATTTGAATTAACCATTGTTGGGAACAAAATTTATTTTAAAGTCACATAAGTATGTATAAAAGCCACATGTTTAATTAAAAATTTTTAGCAGCAAAAACTCAACACACACCCCCCCAGTAAATTACATCGATCTCTTGAAGGCCTTCACGTCATCGAACATTTGAGTGGTGAGTCTATCAAAATCAATATTCTAATATCTCTCATACATGTATGAAGCAATTGTCATCATAAAATATTGATCACATAAAAGCTTGTGATACGTACATACGAACATACTTTTAAGTATGTAATATATATTTTTTTTAATAACAAAAAGAAAAAAAAACTCAAAACAACAAAAAGAATCTTGGCATGTAAATTTTAAATACATTCAATTTTTTTCCATGTTTTGTTTTGTTTCTTAACTTTTATGATCACAATTGTTTCACTGCTTATATTATACATACTTACGTATATATAAATATATAATATTTATTATCATTTTTTTTTAAATAAAATTCCTTATTTATTTGTTTTGTTTTGATTATTAACAAAAAAATTAAAAAAAATCTTAAATGAATTACTGTCGGTATTAGGGATTTAAATGCTCCCTCTTTATCATAGAATCAATAATACAAATCTATTATAAGCTTACTATTTATTTTTGTTATTTTGCAATGTAGTTTGTTTAAGTTGTTGTTTAAGTATATTTTTTTGTGAATATGAATATTTAACCCATGAAATTTAAGGAATTAAAATGAATAGATAATTTACTTTTAAATGTTTTCTTTGATGATATAAATGTAGGTGGTTAAATTCATTAGGGACTCTAATAAATTAATGTCTTTAGAGTATTGGTTGGGAGGGTTATGAGACAAGCACTTCGATACACCTGGAAGAGCTACTAAATTAGGTGAATTAAGCTATGCGTGATTTTGTTTTTGATATTTCATTTTAACACATAACCATATACGGGCAATATTTATACCCTTCACATAGTGATAGGGTATATATCACTTTGTCATTCCGTTTGTAATTTCTTTATTATTCATTTGCGACCCCATAAAGTATATATATTCTGGATCCTTATAGATAGGGAAGCCGATTTAGCGTTGTCCGTCTGTCCGTCTGTCCGTCTGTCCGTCTGTCCGTCTGTCCGTCTGATGAAATCAAGTTTCCGGAGTCAAATAAAAAGATACAGACCAGTTAATGGTGTCAAACGATCACAAATCGCTACTTAAAATCAGCAAAATCGGTTCACAATTGACCGAGATATAAGCGAAAACCCAGAGTAACCCATTTTTTTAGGACAAAATCGGTGCATATATCCCTATATATCTCAGTAAGTATAGTCACTCTTGCCACAAAACTTGGCACGGATACTCCTAAAGAAGGGACCTAAATATTGGAAAAATTTTTTTCAGATAGGACAAGGGGAAGGGGTATTTTTCCTACAATTGCACAAATGTCGTGAAATATTTTATGCGCTATATCTCGTAAACTATAACAGCTATCGACTTAAAATGTTCTACAAAAAGTAATTGTACGCAAAGATCTACACTTTACAGAAAAAATTTTTTGAGTGGGGGCAAAAAAAGGGGTAGCTCCCATACAAATCGACAATTGTTATAAAATATTCGATACGCTATATCTCGGAAACTATAACAGATATCGACTTAAAATGTTCTACAAAAAGTGATTGTACGCAAAGATCTACACTTTAAAGAAAAAATTTTTTGAGTGGGGGCAAAAAAAGGGGTAGCTCCCATACAAATCGACAATTGTTATAAAATATTCGATACGCTATATCTCGGAAACTATAACAGATATCGAAATGAAATGTTCTACGAAAAGTAATTGGGCAAGAAGGCCTACGCTTTAAAAAAATCTTTTTGAGTGGGGGCAAAAAAAGGGGTAGCTCCCATACAAATCGACAATTATTATAAAATATTCGATACGCTATATCTCGGAAATTATAAAAGATATCGAAATGAAATGTTCTACAAAAAGAAATTGGGTAAGAATGCCTACGCTTTAAAGAAAAAATTTTTTGAGTGGGGGCAAAAAAAGGGGTAGCTCCCATACAAATCGACAATTATTATAAAATATTCGATACGCTATATCTCGGAAACTATAAAAGATATCGAAATGAAATGTTCTACAAAAAGAAATTGGGCAAGAATGCCTACGCTTTAAAGAAAAAATTTTTTGAGTGGGGGCAAAAAAAGGGGTAGCTCCCATACAAATCGACAATTATTATAAAATATTCGATACGCTATATCTCGGAAACTATAACAGATATCGAAATGAAATGTTCTACGAAAAGTAATTGGGCAAGAAGGCCTACGCTTTAAAAAAAATCTTTTTGAGTGGGGGCAAAAAAAGGGGTAGCTCCCATACAAATCGACAATTATTATAAAATATTCGATACGCTATATCTCGGAAACTATAAAAGATATCGAAATGAAATGTTATACAAGAAGTAATTGGACAAGAAGGCCTACGCTTTAAAGAAAAATATTTTTGAGTGGGGCAAAAAAGGGGTAGCTCCCATACAAATTAACAATTTGTATGAAATTTTCGATACGCTATAACTAGAAAACTGTAACAGATATCGAAATCAAATGTTCTACAAAAAGTGATTGGACATCAAGGGCTACGCTCTGAAGAAAAAAATTTTCGGATGGTGGGTGAAGAAGGGGTAGCTCTCATACAAATTAACAATTTTTATAAAATTTTTGATACGCTACTTCTGGAAAACTATTACAGCTATCGACTTCGAATATTCTACAAAAAGTAATAATCAAATAATTCAAACATTTTGGAGAAAAAGTTGGAGAAGAGCAGGGGGACTAGAGCATTTAACAAGTTTTATTAACCTTTAAATATGAATAATGTCGAAAACTTTTAAAACTCTCGACCTCAAATCTTCTTCATCTATTTCTATTATTCATACGAACGTTAAAATTTTGTTATTTTTTCTATGGGCTTTAAAACTCGCACAAGGTTTTTTATTATATTATTTGCAGTACAGAATTACTCGGCTGGGTATATTTAAAGACCAATGTGAAGGGTATATAAGATTCGGCACAGCCGAATATAGCGCTCTTACTTGTTTTTAGATATGGTTATCCGGTCCTTTTTCTACGGGTTATTTCAAAATTAATTTGAACATCTTATATTAAGAAAAAACAAGTAAGAGCGCTATATTCGGCTGTGCCGAATCTTATATACCCTTCACATTGGTCTTTAAATATACCCAGCCGATTAATTTTGTACTGCAAATAATATAATAAAAAACCTTGTGCGAGTTTTAAAGCCCATAGAAAAAATAACAAAATTTTAACGTTCGTATGAATAATAGAAATAGATGAAGAAGATTTGAGGTCGAGAGTTTTAAAAGTTTTCGACATTATTCATATTTAAAGGTTAATAAAACTTGTTAAATAATATGGGATATTCTAGTCCCCCTGCTCTTCTCCAACTTTTTTTCCAAAATGTATGAATTATTTGATTATTACTTTTTGTAGAATATTCGAAGTCGATAGCTGTAATAGTTTTCCAGAAGTAGCGTATCGAAAATTTTATAAAAATTGTTAATTTGTATGGGAGCTACCCCTTCTTCACCCCCCATCCGAAAATTTTTTTCTTCAGAGCGTAGCCCTTGATGTCCAATCACTTTTTGTAGAACATTTGATTTCGATATCTGTTATAGTTTCCGCGATATAGCATATCGAAAATTTAACAAAAATTATTAATTTGTATTGGGGCTACCCCTTTTTTTGCCCCCACTCAAAAATATTTTTCTTTAAAGCATAGGCATTCTTGCGCAATTACTTTTTGTAAAACATTCCATTTCGATATCTGTTACAGTTTCCGAGATATAGCGTATCGAATATTTGATAATAATTGTCGATTTGTATGGGAGCTACCCCTTTTTTTGCCCCCACTCAAAAAATTTTTCCTCTAAAGCGTAGGCTTTCTTGTCCAATTACTTCTTGTATAACATTTGATTTCGATATCTGTTATAGTTTCTGAGATATAGCATATCGAAAATTTAACAAAAATTGTTAATATGTATGCTACCCCTTTTTCTGCCCCACACACAATTTTTTCTTAAAAGCGTAGCCCTTAGCGTGCAATTACTTTTTGCAGAACATTTCATTTCGATATCTGTTATAGTTTCCGAGATATAGCGTATCGAATATTTGATAATAATTGTCGATTTGTATGGGAGCTACCCCTTTTTTTGCCCCCACTCAAAAAATTTTTCCTCTAAAGCGTAGGCTTTCTTGTCCAATTACTTCTTGTATAACATTTCATTTCGATATCTTTTATAGTTTCCGAGATATAGCGTATCGAATATTTTATAATAATTGTCGATTTGTATGGGAGCTACCCCTTTTTTTGCCCCCACTCAAAAAGATTTTTTTAAAGCGTAGGCCTTCTTGCCCAATTACTTTTCGTAGAACATTTCATTTCGATATCTGTTATAGTTTCCGAGATATAGCGTATCGAATATTTTATAATAATTGTCGATTTGTATGGGAGCTACCCCTTTTTTTGCCCCCACTCAAAAAGATTTTTTTAAAGCGTAGGCCTTCTTGCCCAATTACTTTTCGTAGAACATTTCATTTCGATATCTGTTATAGTTTCCGAGATATAGCGTATCGAATATTTTATAATAATTGTCGATTTGTATGGGAGCTACCCCTTTTTTTGCCCCCACTCAAAAAGATTTTTTTAAAGCGTAGGCCTTCTTGCCCAATTACTTTTCGTAGAACATTTCATTTCGATATCTGTTATAGTTTCCGAGATATAGCGTATCGAATATTTTATAATAATTGTCGATTTGTATGGGAGCTACCCCTTTTTTTGCCCCCACTCAAAAAGATTTTTTTAAAGCGTAGGCCTTCTTGCCCAATTACTTTTCGTAGAACATTTCATTTCGATATCTGTTATAGTTTCCGAGATATAGCGTATCGAATATTTTATAATAATTGTCGATTTGTATGGGAGCTACCCCTTTTTTTGCCCCCACTCAAAAAGATTTTTTTAAAGCGTAGGCCTTCTTGCCCAATTACTTTTCGTAGAACATTTCATTTCGATATCTTTTATAGTTTCCGAGATATAGCGTATCGAATATTTTATAATAATTGTCGATTTGTATGGGAGCTACCCCTTTTTTTGCCCCCACTCAAAAAGATTTTTTTAAAGCGTAGGCCTTCTTGCCCAATTACTTTTCGTAGAACATTTCATTTCGATATCTGTTATAGTTTCCGAGATATAGCGTATCGAATATTTTATAATAATTGTCGATTTGTATGGGAGCTACCCCTTTTTTTGCCCCCACTCAAAAAGATTTTTTTAAAGCGTAGGCCTTCTTGCCCAATTACTTTTCGTAGAACATTTCATTTCGATATCTGTTATAGTTTCCGAGATATAGCGTATCGAATATTTTATAACAATTGTCGATTTGTATGGGAGCTACCCCTTTTTTTGCCCCCACTCAAAAAATTTTTCCTCTAAAGCGTAGGCTTTCTTGTCCAATTACTTCTTGTATAACATTTCATTTCGATATCTTTTATAGTTTCCGAGATATAGCGTATCGAATATTTTATAATAATTGTCGATTTGTATGGGAGCTACCCCTTTTTTTGCCCCCACTCAAAAAGATTTTTTTAAAGCGTAGGCCTTCTTGCCCAATTACTTTTCGTAGAACATTTCATTTCGATATCTTTTATAGTTTCCGAGATATAGCGTATCGAATATTTTATAATAATTGTCGATTTGTATGGGAGCTACCCCTTTTTTTGCCCCCACTCAAAAAGATTTTTTTAAAGCGTAGGCCTTCTTGCCCAATTACTTTTCGTAGAACATTTCATTTCGATATCTGTTATAGTTTCCGAGATATAGCGTATCGAATATTTTATAACAATTGTCGATTTGTATGGGAGCTACCCCTTTTTTTGCCCCCACTCAAAAAATTTTTTCTGTAAAGTGTAGATCTTTGCGTACAATTACTTTTTGTAGAACATTTTAAGTCGATAGCTGTTATAGTTTACGAGATATAGCGCATAAAATATTTCACGACATTTGTGCAATTGTAGGAAAAATACCCCTTCCCCTGGTCCTATCTGAAAAAATTTTTTCCAATATTTAGGTCCCTTCTTTAGGAGTATCCGTGCCAAGTTTTGTGGCAAGAGTGACTATACTTACTGAGATATATAGGGATATATGCACCGATTTTGTCCTAAAAAAAATGGGTTACTCTGGGTTTTCGCTTATATCTCGGTCAATTGTGAACCGATTTTGCTGATTTTAAATAGCGATTGTTAGCGGGATATTTGTGATCGTTTGACACCATTAACTGGTCTGTATCTTTTTATTTGACTCCGGAAACTTGATTTCAACAGACGGTTAGACGGACAGACGGACAGACGGACAGACGGACAACGCTAAATCGGCTTCCCTATCTATAAGGATCCAGAATATATATACTTTATGGGGTCGCAAATGAATAATAAAGAAATTACAAACGGAATGACAAAGTGATATATACCCTATCACTATGTGAAGGGTATAAAAAGGGAGTCTGTAATAAAAACTCTGTAAACTCCGACTTTGGCTTATGAAAGGACAGAACCCTCCCCATGCCCGACTGTTGCTAGTCTATCGATGGCTCCCGCAGTCCTCTTCGTACCAAGGCTTATTTATGGTTTTTTTTCTTGTTTTTTCAAACAAAGAAAAACCAAAAAAATCCACCTGCACAACGTGTTCATTACAATTCGTTACTTATACCCACATCCCTGTTAGGGGAATTTTGCATTTGTGCAGAATCACCCTTAAAATCGATTAAAATGTGTTTCCGAGAAAAACTAACTAAAAGTATTCAACAGCAATTGTCTTTTTGTAATTTTTTTTCTTTATATAATAAACAGCACTTAGGGCATGGCCCCTATACATGCCGTGCATTTTGTTGGTATCAGGAAAGGTTAGGGAAAGGAGAATAGAGGGAGTAGGGCTTATGGATATTTGGTTTAAAGTTGTTAGTATTACCTATGACAGGAAAGACATCCTTACGTAGTTTAATCCTCATACAAACCGTGCGACTGTAATGAGTAATGCGATTTTACCGGCCAGTCGACCGCGAATGGTTATGCTCTCCTTAAAAGGCGAGTATTACGCAAAAAATCCCAGGTTTCTTTAATTTCTTTAGAGGACAATCCATTGTTGTATCGATAGAACAGTAAAGCCCAATGCACATTGTGACGATGTTTAACTAAATCGATGCGGTTGTATACACCGACGTCACCCATAAATACCTTCGCCCGTTCCTACACGCGGTAAAGAGTTATATTCCATTTAAGGCCGGATGTGTAAATGGTATAAATGGTTAGAAGTTCAGATGGCGTAAAGTAATTCCTATACCGTTTCAAAAAACACTTGGATGCTTCTTTCGACATATTAAAAAAACGTGTTTCTTCCAACGGACATCGCATTCGGTTTTCAGGCCAAGAATATG
Organism: Melanophora roralis; assembly: GCA_963583895.1. Taxonomy (NCBI): domain Eukaryota; kingdom Metazoa; phylum Arthropoda; class Insecta; order Diptera; family Rhinophoridae; genus Melanophora; species Melanophora roralis. The sequence continues at coordinate 47,569,010 of OY757190.1, read as the reverse complement.
AACAGTTTCTGTCTCCCCAATATTTATACCATCCAGTAATACAGATTATGCAGCATAATGTACTGTGCGTTTATATGTCAAAAGGCAGCATTTAATCTTACAGGCATTAAAACTGACCCTATTCGCACTACCCCAATCGGAGATTAGCTTGAAATCAAGGTTAAGTGTTTCATTCATGCCCTGCCTCATAGCCTGTAGTCAAATGAGTATTAATTGCATATGCTGCTGTCGTCTGCCAAGGAATAGATAGAATTCAAAGTCTGACATGGAAGGTCGTTTAAAAGATAAGAAATAGAATAAGAGGGAGGGCGCAGCCTTGCGATACCTCTGAATTGATTTTAAACTCATTGGAAGAGATCCAATTTATAGCAACACGAGTAGTGCGATCTCTGATTAAACACGATATAAATCAAGAAAATTAATTACTGACTCTAAAAGCAGTAACTGAAAATATCTCGAGCCACAACTGTACTTTCACAAAACTGTGAATCGAGATTCTAGGCAAAGGAGTTCTATCTTGGGAACAGTGCTACCTGTTATTTTTCGGCTGCTCTCATTGTTGGAGGAGGAGTATGACTATTTAAGCAATTTTTAGAAAAGACAGGCAATTTTTTAAATGAAAAATATATTACCCATTAACCCGGCGTTGTTAGGGATGGGTCAAAATTACCCGTCACTTTTTGAATTGCCTACGGTGCTAAAACTGTACTTGTTTTCTCTACGTTCTTTTCAGTAGCTGGAGATATTGAACCTCTATAAATTTTTTTAATTTCAAATCAGACGAGCGGCTATTGTACCCCGAGCTACACGTTTTTCAAGCTCAAAAAGGTAAATACAACCCATCCCTGCAGACAGGAAAGTTATTAGATTTAAGTGTTTATTAGCTTTAAACTGGAAGAAGCTTTTTTGTTATTTTTTTATTATGAAATGTTTTTGTTTAAAAAAATAAATAAATATGTTATATCTTAATAAAACCGTGCTTTATTTAAATAATAAAGTTATATTCAATCTAAGCTGTATACTTTTTTATGAATACCTCGTTATGACTCAACTTAAACCCCTATGTAGCTAAAAATCCAACCCCCGACGCCGAGTTAACACAATTTTTTGCCAAACAGGATCAACAAATTTATTTTTGCTGAAAAAAAATAATTTTGTAAAATGACATATTTGAGGGCTAGAATTAATAAAAACCCAATATGACGATTTGGAATTTCCAACCTTTCTGTATTTGAACTGCCTATATTTCGAAATGTCACCAAATAATTAACTAAGGTAGCTACTGTAAGCAACCACAGCTTACTGACTATGACATTAAAAGAAAAGAAGAGGTAGATGCTATTGATGATGGTGTTAAGCCTTAGATGTTATTAGCTACACGAGTCCTTGCCCGCGCTTAATGTTGATTGAGATTTTCAACCCTAAAATAAATTCAAAATTAATAACTTAAAACATCCTGTGCACCCCGACAACTACACTTTTGCCTTTTATAATTAAAAGAATTAAAATTTCATTATATGCTTCAGCAAAATTGATCAACCATTTCATAACAACTCCAAATTACCAAACAATAGTATTAATATAAAGCAAATTAAATAGATAAATAAAAATTTACGGCCCAAAAACAAACCTTGATCATTTGTAGTTAAGTTTTATTTCAAAGATAAAAAGTTCAATTCAGTGATAATTAGTTAAAACAAATTATTTCTGGTTTTCGTTCTTTTTTCCTTTTATATTGTGATAGTTTTTCCTTGTGAAATGGATTAAGCTGACAAAACTTAAGGTTAATCTTTATTTAACTTGTATAAATTAAAACATTAATGTTACAATATAGTAGGGTTTAATTATTGAACTCAAATTATAATTTCTGAAGGTGTAAACATAAATAAAAAAAATAGTTATGAAAAATCGTTAGTTTTACTTGAATTCTCTGCCTTTTCAGCAGTCGCCAGATGACCGTAATATATTTGATGTAACTTCTCGCTTGTTTGCAAAGTTTGGGTGTTATTTTTTAAAAGTGATTTACATTTGTCTTTAAGCTGGACAATGATATTAATTTAATTAAAAAAAAAAAAAAAACAAATAATAAACAACAAATAAATTGATGTGACCAGACTCGTTTATATATAAAACAACATTAAAATTAATTTGTTTTAAGTACATACATATGTTGATAACTAATTAACCCAAAATTAATTAATAAATATATACCCTTTTAACCAAGATTTATTTTTAAACTAATAAAAAAATTTTATTTTTTCCCCTATATACCATTTAGAATCAAGGCTCACATGTTGGATAAAAACCGAGTGAAGTTTTATATATAGTTCGAGCAAAAACGGCGAAGTCTACTAGCCTCATGTTTCCTCTTTAAGGCTTAATTTTTCGAGTGTGGGGACCAAAGATATTATGCCTTTCTTTTTTTCGCATTAAAATACTTTTTCAACTCTTCTGTTTGTCTTTATCTTCGGTCCGACCACGGATGGGTATTAAAAACAGCTTCACCAGATGAATCCACTGGAACGTCAGTGCCAACAGTTGAGATGAAGGAAAGACCAAGATTTGTGTGGGCTTTGCCAAGTTAAAACAGATCAGAGCTGTTACTTGATATCCCACTTTTTCTACAACAGCCAAATTTTTTTTATTTTTTTACAAATTTTTTAATACAGTTCACATAAAACGCCTTTCACGTTGAAAACAGTAAAAACTATTTTTACATTTAATATTTGAGTATAATTTAAGAACAAACTTTCAGAAAAATTACAAAAAACTGAATTTTTTTAAATAATATTTTTCTTTATGTTAAACTTATTAATAAAACATTATGCCACAAGTATAACAATTGAAGAAATATAAAAAAAACAATAAAAGAATCACCAATACATCTTTTTTAAAAGACCTAGTAAAATATTTCCCCTCCAAACCCCTTAAAAACTAAAATAAAACGAAAAATTTTTTAAATTTTATCACAACTTTACAAGTGGACAAATAAATAATGTTACTGAAGGTGAATGCTTGTGTTTAGGTGAGTGTACGAGTTTGAGCATAAAAGGTGTTAAATATTTAATGAACAATGACGCGACAAAAATTCATGAAAATGTCTTTACTGTTAGGTTTGACACTAAATGGTTAAGGTGAAAAATGTGTTCCTTTTTTCTCAAACTAAGAGATTCAACAGTTCTCTGTCTTAACAACCGTCGCACAATTTTATGGCTGCGGTTTTCTTTCTTTAATACACCAGAAGATACATATATTGCATGAAATTTTTAAAAATTTATAAGATAATAATAAGACCTTGGATACCATTTTGTTGCGTTTAATAAAAAATAAAATACGAAAAAGGCGCACTTAGGAATAAAGATTTTATTGCGTCAAAAATCTACAAGCTACTAACCAAGCTAAACTACTTTTTTAAGGCAATATTTATTCCATCGTAAATTTTATAATTTTAGTGCTCCGTAATTAAGTGGTACTACGCCAGACGAGTTATATTAAATATTAAGTCTCTCTTTCACTAGAATAGCTTTTCACATTACGGTCTTAAGCCAAAATAAAATCGATTTATAGCCTTTTCGGTTTTTTTATTTTTCTCCAATTCCGGATATTTGGATCTGCAAGACGCTCTTAGACCTGATCTTTTAAACGGAGTTTTAATCATCCCTTCTTTTGCATGCTTTTAAAACTATGTTCAAAAAACTTTCTTCCTGGATAATCTTTTTTCGTTCGTACAACATTACAAAACCAGCGGAATGTTTTTTCTTTTTATATGTTTCAGTTCATCAATGCCGTTATACAAACTACATGGCCCATGATTCATGCAATGCTGGTATTTTCGGTTAATACAAATGGACCCACATATTTTACTAATATTTTTTCTCTTAATTATGCTAAGTAAAGCATCATCTACCTGCCCAAATACCCATGCTCAGCGCCATATAATAAAATATAGTATGCCAAGGATTCTATTACAAATTTGCTGTTAAAGCCATCTGAAAACAATTTACGAAACAATCAATCTAAATAATGACGTTAATATATTAACGGCACCTTTGATTTTAATGGAATTCTACTTTAACTTTAAGCTTCTATTTCTGGCCATTATATAAAGATCTAAGTAGAGATATTTGTGGTATGTTTTCTGTATCTTTTTTGTAGAGTAGTAGGGTTTACGGCGAAAGTTTACTCAAGATCAAGTGAAGTTGAATAAGCTTGGAATCTGGTCTAACGTGGAACTAGTTATGATTCTGCGGGACTAGTAAATTGCGTAATATGCCTTAAGAAGGCATAATTGGAACCCATTAAGGGTGTCTAGAGAAATGTAGCCTTTTTTTGATTACAAACCTACCATCCCACTGACAATCCGTAATTTTAAAATACCTTTTGCCCACGGCTTCGACTTGGTTCTTCAAGCCTTACGAGTTATAAGGGACAATACATTTTACCTATGTAAAACTGGAAACGGTAGTGATTGAAATAGAAGCGATCTTAAATTCGAGACCGCTGATCCCTTGAAGTGGGATGAGCTCACTGTAAAAATTGGCGAATTATATTAAGCGGGTGTGGCACTTTTCGTATAAGAATTACTTGAAAAAGGACCTACTAAATCATTTCATACGTGCTAATATTTCTGTAGGTTAATTTTTGTGTTTTGATTAACCAAAATATTTTAATATTTACTTGAAACATCAAACAAATAGAAATGATCAAAAAAATAGACAGGAAGATAAGTCTTTCGTATTTGCAGAGATTTCGTATTCCATTTAAGGTAATACACATGTGACATTTTACTGGTAAGTATAAATGTTTTTTTTTTATTTAAGTTTGTTTCCAATTATGTCTTGTCTTTTGGATGGGTTTCCACGTGTTAGAGAATATAACGATTTAAAAATTGTACTGGAAACTACTCAAATTCATATTTAAGAGAATAACTCAAATCAAAAACAGGTGAAATTTAAAAAAACAAAGAAATACACAAAGAATTAAAAAAGCATACCTTAATTGAAAAAATAAAAACAACAAATATTGCAGAAAAAGATTTTAATTTTATAAACTCTCTAAACCACACATAATTATTGACTACTTTCTTACCAAAAAAACAATTTTACACAATTGCTCCTGCTTAAAATTATACACTATTGATATAATTAACAATTTACAAAAAAATTTATTCCGTTGTGCCTGGTGGGACTTGTCATTAAAAAAGCAACCAAATTTTTAACTATTGAACCACCAGAAAAATTAATTTTTTAACTCTAAATATGGTATTGGGACCACACTGCGAAGGCCCCATCTATATGACCTCCAAAAATAAATATTAATCGCTGCATACAAAATTTTCAAACCTTTAAACAATCATGGAGCCAAAAATCATATGGTGTTGTTAACAGCTTTCAAGGAATCACATGCCACCGCATTACTTATGAATGGAATTAGAAAGGAAAAAATCAAAATATCAAGCTTACTTTAAAATCGTTGATTTAATTTTTTCCTCAAAGTTCCTTATTAAATTTTTTCTCTTAAATATTCCATTGGATTTTTTTTATTCGTTTTACCAGTTCACAATGCAAAAACTGAGAAATAAAAACAACAAATGCGTTAAACTCTATAAAAAAACTTAAATACACTATTGCATGGTCTTTATTATACGCAAACATAGAGATAGGAATTCTCAAATAAAATCTCGTTTTTAAATACAAAAACAACAACAACACAATATAATAAAATAAAAAGGTAACATTTTCTGTAGAAATACTTGAAATTATCCGCAGTTGTTTAAAAATTTAAAAAAAAATCAGCACTGGCCGACCTCAGCATTGGCAGTTTAAACCAAAACAACAGCAGCAAAATAAAAAAAGAAGAAGAGGAAGAAAACACAAACACAAATACACAAAGTTAAATCAAACAAATAAAAATGTTTGCACTAAAATACTTGAATGTTTTTACTTATTTCAGAAAAAAAAACTGAGAATTACTAAAACTGGTTGTTAAACGGCTGCTTTGTTAAATTTTTCAGACAAATAAAACATTTAGAACACAAAAGAAACGCATTTTTATAAAAAATATTGTTTAAAGTAGAAAAAGGAAACTTATTTTAACTGCCTCAAAAATGTTAAACCCAACAATTTGTGTTTTTTTTTTTTGTTGAACTTTAAAAGCGAAGGTTAATTCCACAGAAAGTTATGGAAAATTTTGTAGTTATTTGTGTTCTTATCCTTGTATAAAATTATTTACATTTGCTTTTTTGGACTAAGGTCCTTCGATACATTATGCGTTGAGGCACGTTTTTTGAAAAAATGTTTGCGTAAGACCGCTACAAGACGCCACAGTAAAATAGAAACAACATCGTCATTGATTATTTTGCTTTAACGTGTTTTGTGACCAACATATTGTTCCTTAAAGCTACAAAATTCATTGCAGTATGTTTGGTTTGTCCTTTGGCTATTTTTATCTATAAAAAAATTTATTATTTAAAATTTACTCCAGTTTCTTTATAAATCTTACTTTAAGAATTTACATTTACCTGCACAAATTACGAGAATATGTTATTATGTTATTTTGAATACATTAGTTTTTTTCCAAACAAATATAGTCGTTCCAAATGTTTCAGTTATCGATCATTTAACCATAAGCCTGCCTCTCACTGTTTTTTTTTTTGTTTTAAAAGAATAGTTTTTTTATATTTTCTACGTAGTTAATAATGGCCCTCAAAGATTACTAAAACCTAAAAATCAGCTAGTAATTCTTACTACTACAAGAAAAAAATTACTGGGCGGCTCAATACTGTTCTTTTACCAATCACAGTTAGTTTTTTTTAGGTCATGAAGAACTAAAACCCTAAGCTGGTTATTTGAAGTACACAAACGCTTTTTAGTAACATAAAACATGCACAATAGTCTCCAAAATACCGAAAATCCTGATTATCACTGGCCGGACATTCTTCTCTTTTGTCATGAACCGCTGTCTAAAATTGACCTGATACCAAGCCTAGCAAATGCTTTTTTTATAAAAAAGGGAACTCTCGAGCGTAAGATGGTTTCGGAAACTTTGAATTTGTCGAAATCTTTGCGGCCGTTACTCTTACTGCAGTATTTTTATTCCTGTTGCTGAAGAGAAACATAAAATGTTCTTCTCATAAGCCGATAAGCTTTGCCAATTCAACATAAAGCCTTACACCTCTGTGTCTCTGACTCCTATATATTTTTAATGTAAAGCTATCTGTCATTAGGTTTTTGCACGCTTGGTAAGAAATGTTTTGGCCAGAAATTGTCATGAACTAGCCAGACTCTCCTCATAAAATACTGGAACGCTTAACACAAGAGGTTTATAGAATACAATAAGATGATACACACAAAAAATTATCTAAGAAAACTTTACTTAAATCAAGCCATAGCGGAGTCAAAAGTACGGTGAGAACGGGTTTTCCTTAATCAAGTACGAAATTTCTTACTCCAAGTAAAATTTTTCAAGTACGAATTTCTTATTTTTAGCCACAAATAAGCCAAAAAAGGATTGATTTAAGTTTGGAACCGTACTTGATGTAAGCATGTAAAAGATTGATCTAAGTATAAAACGGGATTAATACGAAAATAAAATGTCATTTTTTTGACTTATGGAGCATTACTAAAGAAGAAGAATTTTATTTTTTATTTTTATTTTATGGATACTTAAAATTTATAATTTAAAAATTTCATTTTTTGTACTTACCGGAGCTGAGATTGGAACCAGGGATTTCTGCACTGCAGCACAAGCGCGTTACCTCTAGCCCACCGAGACACTTTGTTTTCAAATGTAAATTAATATATTAAAACAACAAGTTTTTTCTGCTTGATTTGTTGAAGCAATCCGAACAGGCTTGATTTAAGAAAATGTAAGTAAGGATCGTACTTAAAAGAAAGATTTTGGATAAATTCAAGAATAAAATTCTTGATTTTAGAGAGCGAGTTTTCTTTCTGTGTACGCTCTAAAACGCAGCTTTTAGAGTTCATTGAGGTTCACAACATTAACAACGCATTGAAAACTAAAAGATTTGAGTCTTAAACTAATTTCCAGACGATACGGGAAAGAGGATGGAATATATTGAGAAAACGCTAAAACTCTTGCCAAAAACCAACTTCCCCACTGATGCGGCAGGTCTCTCGGAGCAATAGGGGCAGGATAGGAAAGTACATTGCAGTAAGCCTGTTATTACGAATGAAATAGTTATGGAAGCGACAAGTAGCTTCTCTTCACTTAAGGAAGCAAGAACAGATGGCATCTTCTCGACTCTTCTACATAATGAGGTTGACTAAGCATCGGCTGATTTGAATTTTGCATATTCCCCCTTGTGAACGGCGAAAGCCCAGGATGGTAGTAATACCAAAGCCTCTTTAAGCTTTAATTCCTTCCTGCTCAAGACCATGACTACACATGATAGACTGACTATATTTGTGGAAACAGTAACACAAAATTATGAAAAACTTTTGTATACCAATTTTAATATGATTTGAAGTTTTTAATATTTTGCGAACCAAAACGCTTATCCCATTCTTGGATTAGTCTAATGCTATGAAATATTCGGATAACTGGCTGATTGTATGGTGTTTTAATTGAGACAGGGTCGAATGTGGAACTCCACAAGGAGGCATTTTTTCATCCTTTCTGTGTGTTATCACAATGCAAAGGCTACTAATGCTTGATGGATGTTTCAACCCAGCAAACGATGTGATTATACTCCAGAGACGACGACCTCCAAACTGAGCATAACTTGTTTGGGCTAAAAGAATTGTGTGCAAAGATTAAGATTTATCTTTTTTCTATGACGAGCCTCTTTTCATGGGTACGACGATCATGATAGCTGAGAGAAATCTGTACCTAGGGGTGATCCTGGATTGGAAGTTGTATTGGAAGCACTACTTAGAGGAAAAACAGGTAAGAGATAAACGTGGTCCTCTGGGGCGAAATAAATGGTGTAAGAACCAGGATCTTCCTAAAACCTGGAAAGCCTGAACTAGGAAATTTTTGTTAATTTCTACCTCAAGATTATTTTTCTTTGCTAAAAGTCTATCACTGGCTTATGTATATTTCCTTCTCGGCTTCACGTCTTTAAGGCCTTCTTCCTTCAACCTTACCTAACCTCTAAAAACACTAGCTTAAAATTGATTATTGCTTTCTTGTGTACATTCTTAAGGCTCTTGATTATCTTAGACAATCCATCAAAAACTCCTTAAAACGGCCTCTGTACCTGCAGCGTTATATATAGAAAAGCAGTAGATATTTTTTAAAGTAATTATTTTTTTTCCTTTTTATTTAAGGGGCTTTTCAAATTCGTTTACCTCACTGTAACAATTTTCATTTTCCTTTTTAAATGTCATAGTTGGTTTGTTAAAGGTTTCACTTTTTTTTCCTTTTAACGCGCTTTTACCTTTTTTTTCGTCTACTACTTGTTCTAAATTGCTTTTTCCCCCTCATTTTGTTTTGCGGTCACACTTAAGCTTGGCAAATATTTGAAATAGTTTTATGGTTTTTAGTATTGTTTTATAAAATGTTGTGGTTGAGTTTATTCTCACACTGTGGCTTTTGTTGCAATATTTGTTTGAATGCAAACACAAAAGTCAAAGGAATTTTGTTTTAACACAAAACGGCCTTAATCAAGATTACAAGAAATGTGTAAAACAAACGTAAATGTGTACGTGTTTGTAAGTTTGTGTATTAATATACGGTAAGATTTTAAACTGTAGATAATTTTTGAGACTTTAAAGTAGTTTCAGATAAAATGGAAAGTATAGCTGGTGAGGCAAACTGTAAAAAGTGTGAGTTTAGAAAAAAGATACATAAAGTTGTTTTGTTAAAAATGGTTTTCGTTTATTAATATCAAGTACATAGTTGTAAAAGTTTTGGTTTGGGGAGTTTGGGAACATAACGCAGGCGTAAATTTTAGCCTTGTGATAGATGTTTGTATTATTTCTTGCTGCATCTTTCTCAAGTTTAAGGTGTAGCACTATACCCCTTTTAATTTTTAATATTGCAATTATTAAATCTTTTACAAAAAAATACATGCAGATGTATCAAAGCGTATGATTTACATAATAATTTCATATAATTTTATATTACTCATACGCATAGTGCTCATTCATAAGCACACCCACAGAAACTTTACATTAAAATGCAATAACTTAAAAATATGTTTTAAAATTACTGTTTCAGTTGTTTATTAAAAAAATAAATTTTCAACCAGACAGGCGCATGCATGCACTTTTTATTCGGTTAATGTCAAATATTTGCGTTTACTTTTTTTCTGGTCTATTTTGTATAATCTCCTCTCTACTTTTGTTGATATATGTAAAAGTTTTATTTTTATTCTCCTACTAATTTAAAAATTAAAAAAAATTATTAACACTTCGTTGTACAGAAAGAAAATACTAACATAAATTTGCAGAAGTTACTTGCAATTTTACTTTCAATTTACTTAACTTAATCAATGAAAAAACAAGTACGAAAGTTATAGTCGGGCTTGACCGGCTTTATACAAAATGGGCTGATAAAAAATATTTTCAGTTAATTTGCTGGTGGCATAAATATAAAAAATTTTTGCAACATTTTGTCAAGAAATAATAATATTCGCGTAACTTATGGCCAAAACTTCTTATTCCGGAAGGATATTTGTGTCCGCCAGACGGACAGGTAGTTATGCTTTATCGGTTCAGAAAGTGCGTGTAGGAGCGTGTAGGAGCATGTAGGAGCATATCATCTTATTGCACTCTCTTATGAGAAAGCAAAAAAGGAAATCTGGCTTATTCATGGCAATTCCTGTCAAAAAAATTTTCTATTTAGTTAACCAAGCGTGAAAAAAACCCATTAATAGATAGCTTTCCATTAAAAATATATCGGAGTCAGGGACACAGGGATTATAATAATTTGGCAAAACTTATCGGCTTATGAGAAGAATATTTCATGTTTCTCTACAGCAACAGGAATAAGAATACCGAAGTGAGAATTACGGCCGCAAAGATCTCAACAAATTCAAAGTTTCTCAAACCATTTAGGGATCTTATTTTCGACAGCGCCCTTTTCCTTTATAAAAAAAGTAATTTCTAGGCTTGGTAGCAGGCTAATGTTAGATAGCGGTTCATGAAAAAGATAAGAATGTCTGGCTAGTGATAACTGCAAGATTTTTGGTATTTTTAAGACTATTGTGCAGGTCTTATGTTACTTAAAAGCGTTTGTGTACTTTAAATCAACCGCCTAGGGTCTCAGTTCCCCAATTACCTAAGAAGACTCGATGTAATTGGTAAGGGGACAACAGTGTTGTAGTTGTAAGCACCACTAGCTAACTATCAGGTTTGAGTATTTTTTGAAAACAATAATAAACTATGTAGATAATATAAACAAACTATTCTTTAAAAAAATACAGTAGGAGAGAGGTTTAAAAATTGATCGATAGCTGAAACATTTGGAAAGGCTATAATTATTTAGAAAAAAGCTAATGTATTCAAAATAAAATATTAATAATTTTTTTTTCCTAATCTGTGCAGATAAATGTAAATTCTTAAAGTAAGATCTAAACAGAAGTACGAGTAAATATTGAATTTTTTTTTGTTTTATAAAGAGAAATAGCCAAAGGACAAATCAAATATACTGCCACGAATTTTGTAGTTTCTAAGAACAATCTGTTGGTTACAAAACACGTTAAAGCAAAATAGGTAATGACAAGGTTGTTTCGTTTTTACTGTGGTGTCTTTTAGCGGTCTTACGTTAACATTTTTTTAAAAAAGTGTCTTAACGAATGCTTTTGGACAAATATTTATTTTGATTTTTTTATACTCACACTTCATACGTGGTAGGGGTAATATTTATGTGTGCAATTAACAACGACAAAAAAATGGTCAGAAGCCTATCTTCAAGTATACCGATTGGCGCAAAATCACTTTTGGAATTCACTTAAGCATTTCCATCTATCCGTCCATCCATCCAATTTTTATGCGTCCATTTACTTTAACGAATATGAATATTCTCAGTTAATTTTTTGGCAAAGCTTCTATACAAATGTCTTCCCAGAGTTAACATTTTGGGGTAAAACTCTCTCGAATATTAATTTATTTCCACAAAATATTGCGTTGAATTATATTAAATAATCTCAAATTTACCATGGGTGCCATACAACTCTAAGTCACAATTGAAATTATAAACTAAAAAAATACTATTTAAATGTTTTAACATATTTAATTAAAATAAGCCAACAATATTTTGCGGTCCATTATTAAGCATCGGCGTTTAGCCGAAATTCCAGTAAGCTTCACTCGCAAAAACCACATAAGCCTGCGTCCACTTTGTGCAAAAGAGGGTACTTAACATAATATAAATTGTGGTGTAGGATATAATATGGTCGACCGACTTCAGCTCTAATACATAAAGATCAGATTACAATATAATGTGGATACAATAATATTTTGTCTGGAAAAAACAATAATCAACTACTACTTATTTTAAAAAAAGTCCGTTAGTTTTTCCGTGTAATAATATTTCTTTAGACTAAGTTGATTGTTCAAAATTAATTAATGCCTCTTTTTGATCAACTAAAATCACTATCTACAGGACACTGGTGATACAACCTATGCACTTATATGGTTTTAAAGCATCGTTTATTGTAAAAACAACTAAATAGTATTGAAAGTGTTCGAGGAAAAATCTTTTTCGTAAAATCAGTTAAGCAATCAATAGTCAATATTTACGTTGGCTTGGTCAAGTTGTAAAAACGAAGAGCATGGAAGCGGATCTCACGACAAGAGTAAAAACGGAAATCTAATAGAAAGGTTAAGTAAAGGGAAGCATCTCGCAATTATGTGTAAGAAATAAGATAAAATTTTAGAGGGACGAGGAATTTGAACATCTATTTAATATTTGGCGGAAGAAACAAACGTTCCGTAGTAGTCATCCAAGGTGTAGTAGAAAATTGTTTAACAAAAATTCAGGTAAGTAATAAATAATAATAAAAAAAGTTTAAAGACTTTGTGAAATTAGTTGTCAAACCTGTTGGTGAGCAGAAGTATTCAATCATAAGTAGACAATTTGGATGTCAAAAATGCATTTTACTTTGAATTTTTATTTGCACTAAAACCTGAAATATTAATAAGCCGTGAAATGTCAGGATTATATGCAAAAGCCAGCTAACGAGCTGAATTCAGTAACTGCAAATTGAATAAAAAACATCAAATTGTGCATTACTCATTCTAAGATAAAAAATCCCATACAACCGTTATTAAATTACGTAACTGGTTTCGAAAATGCTTTCTACTCGAATAGTATGGGTAGAAAAACTTGCTTTTTCAAATTAAGTATCTCTCAACATTAACGGAAAAAATTAATTTTTTTTAATAAAAACAAATTAAATAATGAACTTAAGCCAAAATAAAAAGCAAAAGTTTGTCTTAAAACAATAAATTCTACAAAAAATAAAATAAGCATAGAAAATTATTTTTAATAAAGTTTAAAAAAAAATTGCAAAAATTGCAAAAAATTTATAGTATTAAAAACTAAAATTATTCTCGTTTACAGTTATAATTAAAAATAGGCTAGAAAGCCTATAAAAAAAATTTAAATTCAACTAAGCAGTCACTAATATTAGGAATTCTGTCTATTACAGAATGTCCAAAATAATATCAATTTAATTTTGATACTTTACCTACAAATGCAGTGAAAAATAATTTTCAGCTTTAAACCTTTTAAAATTCTCAAATATAGAAAATTAAATCTAAAGACGTTTTTACAAGCATTATTAAAATAAGTGACAAGAGAAAAATTTTTAAATGTTAGAAAAGTTCTTAAAAAAGGATTTATTTTATTTCAGTAACAATTCCTTTTTTGCTTCTTCTTACTGTTCTTAGTCTATAAAATCTTATAAAAATTTCTGTGCACATGCACATAGAATTACACAGACATAATATTTTATTATACGAATGTATAACTTGGCACTAAAAATAAAAGAAAAAGAAATAATAAAAAAACATAAAATGCTTAAAATTCATGCACACACACACATACACAGATAAATAATAAAAAGTCACAAAAGTGAAAGCTCCTTTTTGACATTAAGAATTCATACAGGGCAAGTGCATAAGTATGCTAACATGCCCACATACACACATATATAGCCAGAGACACATGTTGGGAAAAACATAAACACAAGAAAACATTATAACATTCATATAAATGTGAGACACATTTAAGTGAATCTTTTTATGGCTTTATTGAATGAGAAAATATTATAGGAGGGCAGATGAAGAAGTAGCTGCAAGAGATTTAAGCTAAAGCGATTCTTTGGGGTTTTAATAAATTTTTACAGAAATTATAAATGAATAAAGCTTTTTTTTAATAAATTATTAAATTTCGTTTTGTAAAAAAATAAAATTTTATATATACTGAAAGAATTAATGTTTAAATTTTCCTTTGAATAGAAATTAGAATAGACATATGTAAGATAAAAAATAAAATCCAAATTAAATTTAAGGAACATGATCTTGTTTTGTTACAAGAACCCGAACTTTTTATCTATTTTTAAAATTTAAGAATTTGTTCACAGAAAGTTAAATTGGTTAACGAATGTGATGAATTTTGTGCAGAAGCTAATAAGCGATATGAAACAAATTGAGAAAGTCTTTCGTGAATCTGGTTTTAAATCTTCTAAAATAAACGCAAGACAAGGAATGTAGCCAACCATTTGTTAGTACTCTTTGATAATTTAAAGTAGGTGGTTTCCTTAAAATTTTTTTTTTTATTGAAACTTCAATTGTATGGAATATAGCAGATCCTTTTTGAAAGAAAGTAAACAGAGAAGAAAAAAAAGCTATTTTTGTCTTTTGTGTATTTAGGTAATTTGTAGTTCTTTTGGTATTTTTTTTTTATTTTAACAAAAATATATTTTTAACAAGTAAGAGCGCTATATTCGGCTGTGCCGAATCTTATATACCCTTCACATTGACCTTTCGCAATCTCAAACTTTTTTTCTTTGTAACCATTTTTTTACTTATGAAATATTTCTAACTTTTAAATTGGGGTCGGTGTCATTTTTTAACGCTCCACGGGTGACGGGGAAGTTGTAGGGGTTTTTATCCTAATTTTTACAAATTTTGTATGGCAACCCACTTAGAGGGTGGAGATATGGGGTAAGTATATTCTAGGAATATGTTTTTGAGGGGAAACTAATGGGGGTCGGTCGTACACTTTATTGCTCTAAGGCCAACTTGGAAGAAGTTGTGGGCATTTTTACATCATTTTTGTGAATTTTGTATGGCAACCCCCTTAGGGCGTAAAGATAGGAGGTAAGTATGCTCTAGGAATACGTTTGGGAGGAAAAACTAGTGGGGGTCTGTGATACATTTTTTCCTCTACGGGCGACTCCGGGGAAGTTGTAGCGGTTTTTACCTTATTTTTTAAAATTTTGTATGGCAACCATGTCAGGGGCTGGAGATAGAGAGTAAGTATGTTCCACAAAAATTTTTGGATGAAAAAAAGAATTTGGGTCGGTCTTACATTTTACCTTCGTAGGAGAATCCTGGAAGCCGTAGGAGCGATTTTAAAAATGTTTATATTAAGCTTTGTATGGCAACGCTGTTATATGTATGAAAACTTATACTAATAAAATTTTTGTTTTGGGTGTGTTTCAATAATATCAACATGACTGATTCTGTTTTTTCTTTTTTTGTTGTTTTTTTTGTTGTTTTTTTATTATTACATGTAAAAGTATGTTCTTTGTTGTTGTTGTAGACTCAAAAAAACGAGGTAGTCTTGGTTTTTTGCTTATATCTCGGTCATTTATCAAGCGATTTTGGTAAATTTCAATTTCGATTTTCTCGCGACTATTTGTGACAGTTTGATACCACATCAAACTGTCACAAATAGTCGCGATATCAGGGGGCTTCAGAAAGTTGATTTCAACCATAACACGAAAAGACGGTCAGACGGACAGACGGACATCGCTAAATCGGCTTCCCTATCTATAAGGATCCAGAATATATATCCTTTATGGGGTCCCAAATGGATAATAAAGGAATTACAAATGGAATGACAAACTTATATATACCCTTATCACTTATGTGAAGGGTACAATAATAATTTTATTATGGATTTTTAGTGCTTATTTAAATAATATTAACATTTACTGACAAGTTATTTATTCGAATTGCAAACATTTCGGATGTCATCAAACTTTTAAAATTAAGCTGTGTAACAAAAAAACTACCAATAGGGTCGTTTTTGACCAAAAAGATGAATATACGAAAATTAACGCTTAAAAAATATAAAAAAGCTTAGACGATCGCTCATTGCAAATAAGTAAATTTTTATACATTGTTTCGACACGTTTCCGCTGATAGTCGGGGTAGGCTCAGCGAATGATCAGTTCGTATCCAGAAAATTAATGAAAAAAATTGACTTAGTTTAAGTGGATTATTTATTTCTTAGTTGTCCGAGGAAAAAAATAATAAATTCAAAAAAAAAATAACAATTACAAAAAGAAAGGAAAAAGTAGCGGGGCGAGGCGACACTCTGACCCGCAAGCAATAGCACAGAGTGTTTGGGAGCACTCTAACCTTTCGAGAGGTGTCCCAACCTCCAAAGACAATTTCTGTTTACCCTCGTGAGCTTCAATTGGTGAGGTGACCTGACCGCCAAAAGGAGTTCTTGAACGTCTATGGTCTAGGTTACGTCTTAAAGAGGTGTCCCAGCCTCCAATCACAACACATTTGCTCTTAAAAATCTTCTACTAAAGTCTTAAATGATATATTTTTATTGGCTACAGAAAAGGCGACCCAGCCTTCAGTAATTGCCAAGATGTCAAAACTATTTTGTATAGTTATAATAGAGAAGTAACTCTTGCACACTATTAGATGGTTTTGTTTAAGATTGAATGTCTATCGAACATCTTAATCTATGTTTAGCACAATATAGCTAAAAGATAGCACAATGGCAGTCATCTCGCAAATAAATTAAAAGATGCTGAGAGATTCTTTTAACAAAAGAGCTTTGGAAAACATGCCTGTTGATTGAGATTTTTGTCTTTCCTTTTTGCTATTTGATCTAGACTCACTAAAAATTACAAAATAGAATTACGGCAATCCACCCATCTTGTTTCGCATAACAGTGAGAGAATAAGTACTAAATATCAAAAACAAAATAGCATTTATTTTCATTCGAAAAAAACTCTTTCAATTACTGTTACCTTGTTGCTTTGGAAATGGAGTTATTGAGTTTATGGGAAGCAGGGCGTTTTTTTTGCATTTACTTCGACTTATGCATTTTTTTAACAGCTCCATTTTCTGCCAGCACTAAACGGGCGTCCATCTGTTTGAGTTCCCACATGTTTTTTTTTAATTAAACCAAATATTTAAAAACTTAGTAGATAGATTAATTGACGACTTAACGTTACTTTTAATATCCTTTGAATTTTCTTCAAAACACCCTTCCCGGTAAGTCTGTACTTCTTTCAGAATTATCGGATAGTACTTAGCTTTGGCAACACTGTTAAAACTTTTTTTTTAAATAATATTGTGGCAACATTTGGCGTCTCTGTTTTGTAGTGGTTTTAAAATATATGTTACACTTGAGAGGCTTGCTTTTAAAAGGGTTTCTAATATACTATCACCAGCTTTCACCGAAAATTGCAAAAGTCATCAAAAAAATACTTTCGGAGTTAACAGTTTTCGAAGATAGCAACTGACTGTCATGTTGTTGACCACGGAATGGTAATTATGCCTTCCAAGACAAATAATTAGGCAGTTTGAGTTTGATTGACAATTTGAAGCTGGAAATCGCCCTGCGACTTTATAAAAATGTTAATTAATATTTCTTAAAGGCTTTTTTTTAAATTATATTAAATATTGGGCAAATTTTTAATATTTTTAAAGGGAATTGTTAGCCAGGCTTAAGGTCTTAGTTTTTTTTGATATCCTCCTTTGTGCAGTATTTAAAAAAAATATTTTTTAACATCTGATAAAACTAGACACTCTTTATACATTTCAAAATGCTTAAGTCCAACAAAAGTTTTTTTCTCTTTTCCACAAATATTTTTTTGAATAAACGAAAAGCGGTAATCTTTAGGGGGGCTCGTGTGTTAATAAATTTTTATTAGTATCATCGTCTGGGTTTTTGTCTAATAAAGTATTTGTTTTGCAAATTAATACAAAATAAGAACTCTTTGTAAAATTTTAATTTATATGAACTTTTTGAAACAAGAAAAAAAAATTTATATTCAAGAACTTGGGATAGTCCCTCTGGATCTGCGCTTGCTTTAACAAGAACATTTAGCTTCAACTTAAAATGTTTTGCAATAAGTTTAAAAAAACCTAAACTATAGAAAATAAACTGATGTGTTTATTTTCTATGACAAATTCGTTACGAAAAATTCGCCATATGTTTTAGTATTGCTAGTATTAACCATCACAAAAAGGCTTGGGAAACTTGTCACTTACTCTTCAATATATATGAAAATTTTTCATAAACCAAAATAAAAACCTTATCACGTGAAATTAAAACAACTTGTACGTTTGTCCTCGTTATTATAAGCCGAAACTGAGAAAAAAATGATATGAATGCTTTTAAATATTCATAACACGCTATATACAGCTTTTTATAGTATAAAACGCTTACTCGTGTGTTTATATGTATATTTTCTTGTACACTTAAAGAGTAACGAGACACTTAATAGTCAATGGTTTAAACTGTCATAAAGTGCGACTGTAACTTTGCTAACAAGTTTTTCTAAAAACTTGATAATAAAAGAAAATCAAATAAATGTATATGTATTTAGTTTAAAGCGAAAAGTATTAAGTTAAATTTTTGTTTAATACAATTAAAAAATATTTTTCTTTTTTCTTATTTTTAAAAGCGACAACAAGGAACTACATATTTACAAACTAAAACTATTTGAACATGCAACATGTTTTAATTGCAAATAAAAGAAATTGAATTATGTATATGAACGAACACACACATACTATGAATTGTTATGTTATTTGAGAGACTATAAGAGTAAGAGAGAGAGAGAGAGAGAGAGGGAAAGAAGTTTTTTCCATAAAATTGTTTTGTCTGCCAGGGGCAATATAAAAACATTTGTCATTGCAGTTTCCTGATAAGTAACAATCAAATAAACACTCATTTACACTTGTTAACATTTTTGTATAAAATATTTTTGAATGTACTTTTGTAATGCAACTTAGTTCAATAAGCTTACTTCAGTATATTTTCTGCCACTATTACTTGAAAGTTAAGCCATGAAGTTTTTCTTGTTGTAGATGATGGCATTTTTTTCTTGTTAACAATAAATCGGTTTATTTTCCATTTTGTTAAAAATGTGAGCGACGTTTTGCAACATCCTGCATACCTATTAGCATCAAAAACATTTTTTGTGAGAGTTATATCGTTAAAAGGTGAACATTGAAGGGATTTTCGAAATAATAATAGGCAAGGAGTTGGTAACGGTATTTAATTATATATTTACTACAAGCAGTTTAAAGGTCATAATTTTTCAATTCAATAAAGCATTTACAAGCTCATTTTAAATTAAAACAAGTGAGAAAGCTATAGTCGGTCAAGACAGACCATATTACACCCTACATTACATTTGTGAGGGGGACTTATGCAATATTTTTTTCAATGTTGTGTAAACGACTAAAACTGAATGTCAACAAAATAATTTGCCCGTACCAATGCCGTTTTAAGCCTGAATAGTTGACCGTCGATCAAATGTTTATACTTCACCAGGTCCTAGAGAAAACCTATTAAAAAAAAATTGGCACGGCTTACCTATTCGTCGACTACAAAGCCGCGTTTGACAGTCCTATTCGCACAAAGCCATATCTAGCCTTATCTAAATCTGACATTCCTGCGAAATTAATAAGACTCTGAATAATGACATTAACTGCACCAAGATTTTCAGTTAAAATTGGAAATGATATTTCCGAACCATTTAACAACAAACGGGGTTTTAGACCAGGTGATTGCTAATCGTGTGACCTCCTGAATATTTTCCTCGAAAAGGTCATACGTGATGCTGCAGTAATTAGAAATCGGACCATTTTTAACAAGAGCCAATGATATTAATATGATGGGAAGAACTTTGCGAGATGCTACTGCTGCCTTTGCAAGCACTGAGAATGAGTCAGAAAAAATGGGTCGTTAATGAGACGAAAACAAAATTATTGGTTTCAACGAACATAAAATCTATTACATTGGATGGAACTGTGAACGTTGGTAACTTTAATTTCGAGGTTGTTGAGAAATTTGGATACCTCGGTACCGCCATTAATAAAATATACAACATCAGCTTGGAAATACGAAGAAAAGTAATACTGCAAATACATGTAACTTTGGGCTGAGTAAACAATTAAAAAGTACAGCCTTTTCTCGTCGAACGACATAGCACTATACAAGACACTCGTATTGCTTGTGCTATTATATGGTGCGGAGGCATGGGTACTTTCGCAAGCAGATGAAGTTTTACTTGGCGTATTCGAGAAAAAATTCTGTATTAACAGAAATTATAGGCATCTCATGAATCATGAGCTGTATGACGACATTGACATAAATAACGCATAAAAGTGAAAAGCTTGAGATGGCTCTGCCATCTTGTACGAAAAGAGGAAGATTATTCAACTAGAAAGGTTTTTGGACACGATTTCGGAGGCATGTGAAAAAGTGGAAGACCAAAGTTTCGTTAAAAAGATCAGGTTTAACAATATCCGAAATTGGAGAAAGAGTGCAGAAGATCGATGCGCTTGAAGATCAGTCTTATCTCGGCTAAAAACCTAACCAAGTTGAAGAAGAAGATTTATGGAAAAATTTATAGAATTTATTTTTATTAAGTATTTAAACATAATTGGAGAATTCACAAGGTCTTGTGAAATAATAGAACCAAAAAATATGACTGTTGTGAACATATATAAGTGTGGTATTTAAAATATAAATCAGCTGATACGACTAAACGAAAACACAATTGTTTTGCCTAAGATTCTAGTATTATACATTTTTAGGGTGGCGAGTGCTAGCGGCTTCCAAAAATTAAATAGAAACCCGCCGTTTTGTTTTAGGCGCATGACTTTGTTTATAATATGACATCACAATAAAAAAATCAAACGAAGTTGTATTGTTTCACAACAAGTTTCGTATGAAAAGCAACAACAAAATTTTTATGCTATTGTGAAATTATATGACAATAATACAATATGCTATCGTATCGTACCTTGTAAATTCGCCAAATAAGTATAAATTTATATATAAGTATAAGTTTGTGGTAAATGTTTGCGAAATTTGAAGAAGGTGAAGTAATATTTCGGCCTTTAAAGCCCAAAATGTTTATTCCAGGAGAACATTTGTAAGGGCTTTATTAAAAATGGACCAATCTCACCAAAACTAATAAGCTTTGTGTCAGTGCTATAAAACTTATCTATGCTAAATTTTATCCAAATATCTCAAAAAATTCGCACTGTAGCGTAAAGAACAAGAATACCTGGACAAAAAGACATGCTTCAGTTGACTCAGGAAGAGATTCTGAGTAGATCGGTATACCTGATTTGGGCCACAGACGATTACATTTGGGCGTTAGAAACATCTGCACGGACACATAATACCGCTACCATTAATGTGTTGGGGGTATAAAAATTTAATAAGGAATGAAAATTAAGATTTTCTTCCCTGAAGAATTATTTTAAATTTTTCAGCTAATATTTTTTTAAAATTAATTTAAAAAATTTGTTGTGCTAAAATATTTTAAATATCTCCATTTAACTGTAAAAAAGTAAAATAATGTTATTTTTTTATTTATTCATTCCCAATTTTTTAGTTGGTTTGTCAATTCATTGGAAGATATTGTTTTTGGATTATTACAAACTATTTCGTAAATTATTTCTTTTTACCTGCTCCACATACGTGGTAGCGGTATAATGCGTTTTGGTAGATATTTAAATATAGTCTGAGATCAGGTATCAGCTATCAGATATCAATTGACTTAATTGCTAAGTGCAAAAACGTACTATAAGCATAAAAAAGCAAAATATTTTTACATAATCTTAGTCCAGAATTTGCATTTGTTTATTTTTAAAACATGCAAAAATGTACACAAAAATATGAAAAAATCACTTAGTACTCACTTTAACTTTATATTTCCAGAATCACTATGTCAAAAGAGTGCAAAATTTACAAAAAAACTCAAATGAAGGACATTTCGCCCACTTTGCTTTTATATGTCTAGGGTCATAGGTACCAAAAATGAAAAAAAGTGCTTTTTGACCACTTAAAAAACTTTCGACTTCATTCTTAGCTGATAGTCGTTAACTTAAATTTGTGGTCTCATTATTCCAAAATAAACTAAATAACGTGCTTAATATCAACGTCTAAGCCTTTACTTTTCTATTTGTATTTTTAAAGAGAGCAAAAAAGTACCGAAACAAAATTTGAAGATTTTTGCTACGCTCCAAAGTCAATTTTTTTTAAGTCATGTCGCACTTTATTTAATGTAAAATAAATAAAATAAAACTATATTTTAAGAAATCTACAATATTCGTTTTTAAAAAATAAAATCCCAAAAACTTTTTATGGTGAATTTTTTCAAAATCTTCTTTAAAAAACTCAATTAAAAAATTAAACATTAAAATGTTAATTAAGTTAAAAGAAATTATTTTGGAATCGGCAGTTTCGGTGATTAAAATTTATTTTAAGGCGTTAATAAAAATACAAAATATTCGTACCTAAAATACCTACTTATTAGTACAGAAATATCACCTGCCAACATTTTTCCAAGAAAGCCAATGAAAAACTAAAGAGTCCTGTGATAATATTGTGGCTAATATAAAACTGGTCGAAAAAACGAAGTAAAATACAACAACCCCAAAATTAAGAATTTGTGCTTATAAACCTTTTTAACATTACTTCTATTATTTGTTGCTAGCAGCATGTTTATATACATGCCTAAATAAGATTTTTACATAAGGTCTGTCTGCGTACACATATTTTGTATCATTTTGTGCAAAATGTTACAAAATCTTACAAAATGTTGTCTGCGTACTCCAAATCTCTTGCAGCGAGAGAGCCAAAAAGAAAATTTTTTGACAGTTGAAAGTAAGAGAACTTGCAAAATGTTACTGGAGAAATTTCTTCTTGCAAGATTTTGCAACTAGTTTGAACAGCTGTTTTTATTTACTAATTGAATGAAATAATTTTTGTGAAACGAAAAAAGAAATTGAAATTTAACAATAGTTAGAATTGTGTTGATTTTTAACGTTTATAACAATTTATAATAAACATAACATTTAACTTATTGCTAGAAACGTCCAAATATGCAAATAATTAACCGCGTACACATATGCTAAAATTCTTTTGCTTTGTTATTTGGATTGTTTATACACCATTCAGCTGTTTTCTTGCAAAATTTTACTGGATACTGTCTGTGTACTTTTTGGTATATTTTTAGCCGACAGAGAAAAATTGGTCTTACTCTCCCAAAAAATATTACTGAGTATTTGCTACTGGAAAAGTACGCAGACAGACCTATAATATAAAATCCCTAACTTGTTTTCTTTTTCTTTGTTATAACTTAGATGTAACTTTATGCTTTTGTTCCAGTGACTGCTTTAGTATTTCAATTACATCTGCTGCACAGCCCCAGGCCAATGTAACACCACTGCCACCATGACCATAATTGTGGATTAAAATTTTATTGCCTTAAAATAAAAAATTTTTTTTGATTAAACAAGTTTTTTTCTTTAAATTTAAAACAACAAAAAATACCTTTTAGTTGCTCTGATTCCAAGCGCAAGCTGGTTCTACCCGGTCTTAAGCCCACCCAATCGAATAAGTGTTGGGCATGATGCAAAGATGGCATTATTTCACGACATCCGTCCTCAATGAATTTTTTATCAACAGTACACACTTTAGTATTAAAATCGTTTTCTTGATGTGTGCCACCCAAGACAACAGTGTCCATGCTAAAGCGTTTTATATATTTTTAACAAAATATACTTCAAAACATGTTTTTTTAATAGTTACTTTGGTATAAGATAGTTTCCCACATCACTTTCATCCAGTAGCACATAATACAACCAGGGAGCTTTAACACGGGAGACCTGACCACGCACGGGAAACATATTGGTGTCTCCTAATAGTTCTTTCGAACCTAATCCGGTACAATTAATGATAACATCATAATTTTTGTTTTCCAAAAATTGCTGCAAATTTAAAATTTTTTCACTGATAACTTGACCTCCTTGTTTTTTAAAACGTTTCATTAAATAGGGAAGTAAACGTCGGGGCTCAGAGGTGTATGTTATGAATTGTAAACCAGAGCTGGAAAACAAAAGAATATGTTAAAAGAAAAAAAGTTTTATTTTTAGTTAAAAAATAAAAATGGAATTTGGTTTTAACAAGTATAAAATTTACAGCCACCCATTTTTGTTTGAGTGGGGCTTACATGGAACCAATGGTAAACGCTCGTCCGACTGTCCGAAATTTATGAAAATTATATTTTAAATGGAAGTCGCATTTAAAATTTCAGGACCAAAAAAAAGTATAAGATTTTCACTTACTTTACTTGAAAAAAATTGTAGAAGTTTTGGCTTTTTTTCAATTTTAAATAAATGTTTTTTTTTTTCAATCCCCACTTTTTTTTGGCAAATAAAGTAACTATTATCTATAAGAGTGGATATACATATAACTCGCGTTCGTTGTAGGTACTAAAAGACATAAAAAATATCTCGCAATATTTTACTTAGCTTTTAATTAATAATTTAACACCTTAATATTTGTTAAATAATTATTAATCAAATACTTTTCCTTTTCATTTGCCTAAGCAAAATTTGAAACAAAAAACAAAGCTTAATCGACTTTAAACAAAACAATACTCACGTAAATTTATTAACACGATTAGCATTAAGAACTGCCAACTGCTTATCAGATACTGCTTGGCAGCCATAAACAATATCTTTATAAAAGTCATCTATAGGCGTATCAGCTGTTGTCAAACGTATGACAGGAATTAAACAAATGCCAGCTTCACCGGCATCTTCAGAGAGCCATAAATCTTTCAAAAAATCATGCATACCCTTAGACCATTTACTTAAATTAGAAAATTTCTATTACTTACAACTTTAATCTAAAAACTTTTAATTGTTGAACTTACTGAACTTTCGAGGTTGATGTGCCGCCCAATAAGTAGGGACCCCATAAACCGGCCGAGCCATCTCCCGTTGTATGGGGTGTAAATTCTTCCGAAATCAAAGTAACTTTAATTGATTTTATTTGTTGTTTTTTGTAATATTCTAATATTCTAACGGCACAACAAAATCCATTTATGCCGCCACCCAGAACACAAACATGCATTTTATGTGCAATGTAAGTGTGAATGTTTTGTCTAAGTGAATGTTTAAATACAACAACTCGACTACTACTGACTGAATGTGTTGATAATCTTTGAGTATTTGTTTATTCTTCGGGTTTTCGTTATCACCTTTTATTGGTTGTGATAACAAAACTCTGTCCATTGTTTTGTTACATTTTATTAAATTAATTTTTTTTTATACTGATAACATATGTGTGCATTTTGCAGTGTGTTTTATTTTTGTTTTATTTTCTTTTTTACAATAAATACATGAGGGAATCAACTAAACTTATTGCTAGTGATCATACAGATTTTTTGTACTAACTTTTGTAGTACGTATTGGTAAAAATGAAATATGCAGCCGATCTAAATACTGGTAATAGTAATGTAAAGTATCTTTTGTACTAAAAGGGGAGGTAAAAAAATACAGTCGATCAAGCCTTACTGGGTTTTGTGCTACGTCAAAACTCTTTTTGCTTTATGTACCAACATCTGCTTAGGTAAGTTAAATAAACGAGTTGGACTTACATACATGGGAACAACTGTAGGTTTTAGGCCCAGTTTTGGGGTTAAATTATTTCTTATTAAATTAGCACGGCTCGAGAACGTGCTTTTCTACGGAAAGAATTTTTCGCAATATAATTAAAAATATATTATTCGAATGTGGTCACAAAGTTTTACTTTTGTCTTGTGCCATATGACGCCCTTTAGCAAAGAGAATCCTTGTTGTCAATGCTCAAGTTAAAAAAATGTTAGACTGTTGTGTAGGAAAGTGAATCCAAACGATTTGACTTTCGTTTATTAGTGATCTTCAGTGCAACCCGCAAACCGTATTCTTGCAGAATGCCATCTAGCCCATGCAAATTGTATACAAATTTACCAATTAACTTTGAAAATGCATTCAATGTGTGCTTAGATATTTAGAAGCGCATTCCCAGTCAAATAAAAAAATTCGTTAAAACAATTCAAAATCGATTCTGAATAAATAACTTTAGTTAAAAGTGGGTTATAGTTTATTATTTTTGTGTATTTAAAAAAACAAACCTCTGCATCGGAAATGGTTTGGTTATCGATAAAATTGCACACAAAAAATATTAATCCAAAATCATTCAACTCTGTAGAAAAATTTATTTATTAACAAACTGTAAGGTAATACTGCACAGAAAAAAAACACATTCTAAAATCAAGAATTTTATTCTTGAACTTTCCTAAAACCGTACTTTAAATTTTTAAGCTCGATGCGTATTTAGGTTTTTCGTAATCAATTCTAGTCGGCATTTAAGGAATGTGTTCAATCCAAATACATGCACTGAAGTGAGTATACTACCGCCGGTTGTTGCCAGATGTCCTATGGAAAAACGTTTCCATCTTTTAGATGTCGTTAAGGCTATTAATAATCTAAATGCTAAAAAAGAGCCTGGCTTTGACGGAATAAGCAACAAAATGCTTTTAGAGCTGTCTTGCATATTACGAACATTTAAGGAACATATCCCGCTAGTATGGAAAGCGTCCTTGGTAAAGATGATTCCTAAAACTGGAAAAGACCCTTCAAGGGTGGAGTCTTACAGGCCTATAAGTCTATTGCCAACTATATCTAAACTGTTCGAGAAATTGCTTAAAAACAAGCTGACCTTGATCTTGAATGACAATCATTGTATCCCAGATCACCAATTTAGCTTTCGGAGTCAACATAGTACCATCGAATAAGCCCACAGATTGGTACAGGTTATAAGGAAAGCCTTCGAGGAAAAGAAGAACTGCTCCGCGCTCTTTATTGATGTCTCTCAAGCCTTTGATAAAGTTTGGCATTAAGGCCCGTTGAGCAAGCTAAAGCTGAACTTACCGGTGAATATATTTAACCTCTTGGAGAGTTACATAACTGGCCGACAATTTATGATTAAAGAGGGAAACCACTTAAGTTGTTCTCAAATAATAGGGTCCAATTCTGTTCTTAATTTACACAGCTGATATGCCAACCAACAGTTTTATGCACACGTCTCATTTGCTGATGATACCGCTTTTCTCAGTGCTCATAAAGACCCTTAAGAGGCCTCAAACAACTTCAACATCACGTATCCCAAGTATAAAAATGTGCAAAGTTATGGGGTATTAAAATAAATGAACAAAAATGCACCCTAGTTACTTTTACTTTACGCCAGGAAACATGCCCCCAATTCTTATTAACAACCAAACAGTGCCTCAACGATTTGAGACGAAATACCTCGGCATTCACCTGGACCGTCGCCTCATGTGAAAGTCACATATAGATGCGAAGCTGACTCAAATGAAACTTTAAACAGCCCAAATCCATTGGCTAATTAGCAGAAACTTTGTGCTTCGTCTTGATTGTAAGCTTCTACTCTACAACTCAATTTTGAAACCAATTTGGTGCTACGGTATACAAGTATGGGGCACTGCCTCCGCATCCAACATAGAAAAAATTCAACGTCGTCAAAACAAAATCCTAAGAATGATAACTGATGCTCCTTGGTATATTTTATTAACAGCAACACCCACAAGGATCTACAAATCGCACTAGTTGAATGCGAAATCCTGAACTATGTGGGCAAGTATTTAAATAAGTTCAAAACACATCCAAATCCGCTCGCTCGAAACATCTTACAGCATGCACGAAGCAGTCGTTTGAAGAGAAGGGATACTGTGGCACTTAGATAAAACCTTTATAAATGTTTTATACTTTAATTAAAAAACTTAAATTTTAGTCTGGCACTGCACTATGGTCGAAAAATCACTTTTCTTGGCCAAAACTATTAAAACTTAAAATAACGGAATTTTTAACTGAAATTTGAATTTGCAGTATATTTTAAGTGTTTTTGTATAAAATAAATATTTTTTTTTTTGTAAAAAATTAACAACATTAAAATTAAAATTAAAAAAGAAATTTACATACAATTTTTTTTCTTTTCTTTCTGAGTTTTTATTTTTTTTAGTTCTAAATGAGAAAATATACGGTACTTACGAGTAAATATGTTCTTTCTGGAAATTGAAAATATGATTTTCACACGTATGTAATTGTCGCAAATACTTCATTTTATTAGTGCGTCCTTATTTTTTCCTTTCTTCTGCTGGGTCAACCAAATATCAAAAACTGCTAAATTCTGTTAACAAATTACGACTGAAGAAAAATTTACTCAGAAACCGCAAAAAACCGCAAATCGAGATAAACATTTTCAAAAACTAAACACTTCAAAGTAATTTTGGTTTTTAATCTTATGCTTAACACTCCTAAACAAAATGTGTTAAGCTTACTCAAACTTAAAAAATAAAATAAATTTCAAAAGGTTAAAGAGTTTTGCAAAAAGATATTTTATTTTTTTGAGTATTCAATTTTTGAGTATTATATTTTACAAAATTAATAAACTTACCATCACCTTCGTTTTCCATTTGAACTTTTATTTAACACGCGTTGCTTTCAGCTTTTACAAGCAAATGAAATAAGCTTTATAAAACACCGAACGCAATTCTGTTTACAAATGAAGCAAACAAATTCAACTTCAATGACTCACCGAATAACGGTGAATTGCATATTACAATAACAAAATTAATTTTTAGTTGTTTTAGAGTGTTGACTACTACATTTCAAAAACAAAAACATGTTTCGTGAGTGTAAACATTTTGACTTTTGGCCAACGAAATTAAATTTCCGACCACAGTGCACTGGCTGGATTAACTTCAATTTTTTAGCTTAAAGATTTTAACACTTATTGTTAGTTCGCCAAAGGCGAAGATTTAATAATAATAAAAAAAAAAAAATCTAGTCGGAATTACTTCAAAAAATCAAGCAAAAAAAAATTGTTGGTATTATATATATTTAAACATTTTGAAAAACAAAGTGCTGTTTGAAGAATCCCAGGTTCAAATCCCAGCTCCGGCAAGTACAAAAAAATTTAAATAATGGATATAAAATTTGTATAAAATAAATTAGTTTTCATTTTTTGATTAACCGGCTTGCGCTTAAATCAATCTTTTAAGGTTAACATCAAGTGCGGTTTCAAATATAAAAAATCTTTTTTTGGGTAAAATTTGGTTAAAAGTAAAAAACTCGTACTGGAGGCAAATTACGGCATTCGATTCGAATCGAAATTAAAAAATTCTTATTAAAATTTTGACAGCCCTGCATCTTGATTAAGGTAAAGATTGCTAAATTTAGTTTTTAAACAGCAATAAGTACTAAAAAATCCTGAGTTATAGGTTAAAGTTTTAGAGCGTAAACCAAGAGTAACTGTTTATATGTATGTAATTTTCAAAAAAAAAAAAAACATTCATAAGAGAACATGAATGAGTCAAGTGATGTATTTGATTTTTATCGTATTAAACAAGATTTCTAATATTATTAACTTTTTTAATTGAATACATATTTTCCTTTTTTTTAAAAAAAATTTTTGGTATTTGTTTTTAAATAATGATCAAAAAATAACAACTATAAAATAAGTAATATGGATTTTTAAAAAGAACTTAATAAATTATAATAGTTTCTTTCAAAAAACTAATATTAAAAATAAAAATAGTTGTTTTCTTGCCAAAAAAAATTTTTAACAAGTAATAAAGTTACAGTAAATCAAACCTGGCCATATTATATTCTGCAACCACACTTATGTTAAGGCTATAGGAAAATATTTACCGATAACATTTGTATTCAGTGTAATAGGTTGTGGTATTAAGATAAACAAGTGTGTAAAATTTTAGAAGGTAAAGAAATATTCGAGCCATTTATAGCCCAAAACACTTATTCCGGGAGAAAATTTGTGGGCTATATATTTAAAGTTGGACCGATAATATTTTAGTTCAGTATAATGGTTGGCGGCATAAAGTAAGAGACATATGCAAAATTGAGAAATAGTCGAGCCATTTATAACCCAAAACGCTTGTTCCAGGAGAATTTTTTAGACAAACACATTATCTAACATTTTTCCATATAGAGTATATGAATTATCGATAAGCTGTTTCTGAAAATTTTAGACAACTTTTTTGTAAATCTCTACATGATCGATCATTTATAAATAGCGCCGTCTTGCAAAATCTAAGAACATCTCTTTTACTGACAGATTCTGTTGAAGGTTTACAAACATGTAAACATAGTTTTTAAGTATTTTGGAAAATTTTGAAACAAACTTGTTTTTGAAACAACTTTTTAAAAACCAATTCGTTATCGGTTAGTATTTAAATGCGGTATAAAAGGGCTGTTATAGGCAGGTTCGTACTTTGATCCAAATTCGCGCTTCACTTAAGATCACTGATGTCAAGCGGCACACTTCCCATACTGTGTGGCACGGGGTGATGGAAATAGCAGCAAGAAGTTAAGTCAGACTAGCTGAATTAGGATTAAAAAAGTTTCTTAATACTTGCAACACAGAATATTATCGAAGATTGCTTTTGAGGATCTTTGTAAGGTCTGGGAATCTAAGATTAACTATATTGTCACGGAAGAAAGTTTTAAGGGAACTGTTGGTTGAAATCCGATAGGTGTGTGCCGTTTTCACTGACGGATTAAGGGTGCATGTAGCACTAAATCCGGGGTATGTCATGCGAGAGAGCATTTGATTTTCCTGCATACTTTCTGATAAGTGTAGTGTGTTTCAGGCAAAGACACTGGTAATGGTATCACGTATCTTATAATTAAACATGTTCTAAGTAATGGTGAGATTACTTTTTGCGTTGACACCCAGCCGACGCTTAGTCTAGTGATGGACTGGGAAAAGATTTTGTAAGACTTTGCACACCTTCAACGTCATAATTTGTTGGGTTCCAGCATACCGCGAAATATTTGACAATGAAATTGTTTGAAGTGCCTTTGCCCTAGGTTGACATTTAAGGATGAAGCTGTGAGACCACCAATGGGTCACCGATTTGCGAAAATTAGGATAATTGGAGTGACAGAATGTGGCTAGTGTTGTGTGGCCGAGATTGCTCATGGGCTTAGGAAAAAATGGGCTTAAGGACCATTTTTGGGGTCATAACTGGGCACTATGTGGTTTGGGCTAGTAAAAGCAAAGGGTATTGCAGCCTTCAAGATGTTTGTAGGATGTATGAGGATGAAGAGAAATTAAAGACGACAAAGCGTGTTGCCTGTCACTACTCGAGACTACAAGCCCATTCGGTCAAGTGGTTAAGTAAAGATTTTAAGAAGAACTTTATGATAGTAATCAGATGGCTAAAATATAAGTAAAGAATGAAGGGGGAATTTTTACACGGGTACTTTAATTGTTTACTAATTTCTTAGTATTTTCCTCTCTTGTTGGTCTTATCACTTCTTTTCCTCTTTACTTGAAGTCTCATTTTGACCTTTTTTAACGTTTTATTAAAAACTGAGGGGGTTAATTATTTTCATCAACCTAACATTTAAGCATTTAGGACATTTGGTTATACTTACTGTTAAAACAATAAATTTTTCTGTTTTCTTAATACAAATGTAGAGTTATTGATAATATTTTCTTAAAACAAACTTCTATTTAAAACTTAATACACAAAGATGCCCCCCAAAAACTCTTTGAAAATTTTTTAACAGAAAATACAAAGCATTTTATGAAAAACGTTTTATAATAAACTAAACCTCTTTTAAAAATATTTTTTCTCTTCACTACAGTATTTCGGTCATCGTTCAGAACACTTGTGCAGCAATTTTGTCTTGTTTTTATTATTTTTCTTTAATATTTCTCTTACAAAATTCTGAATATTTGTATTTTACTAGGAATTCAAATTAATTAAATTAAATTTTGCTTGCAAACAAGATATTCGCTGACCCATAAGCAAATGCATATTTTTTGGTTTTTCGGTTTTGCTCTGTTAACCAAATTGTTGCAGAGTCTTGGATGCAATAAACATTGAAAATATGTTTTACAACTGCAGTGTGCCTGTCTCTGACTGCTGCCTAACTGCTCGTAATATGCCAAGAATTTGGTGATGAATTGTTCTACTAAGCAAAAAGAACAATAGCGGAGCAGCGGCAAAGCAATCGCAATAGCAGCAATAGTTGTAGTCACTATATATACAGAAGGCATGATAAAATAAGAGCAATATAAAAGTGTGAAATACATTAATTTTATATAAAAATATGTATTGCAAAATAAATAAAACAATTGGAAAGAAATAACATTAAAAGTGAGAATAATAATAAAATACCAAATTTTGTAGGTTTAGAATATATGCTTTTTGTTTAAACGTGCGTTTACACTGGCAAAAAATTTGAAAAGTTTTTTCTGTGTAACATTAAAAAATCTATTACCAATTGCGATTTTAAAAATTATAATCCATTATGTAAAATGATTGATTTGGGATTTTTGTTAGTTACATTCCGGCATTAGGCCTTCCAAGTCCATGCTTACACAATTGGATATACATACGTGAATCAAATTTGGCTTAAAGAGGTTGCCTTGATCTGTTTTTTAATAAAAAAATTCTACACAGGTGAGCGAAAAAAATCAAAGAAAGGCTTTTACTTTTTAAACAGAGTTGTAAGTTGTGATTAAAAAAAATTTATATATTTTAAAAAATATTTTAATAATTCTTACAAAAAACTTTATTTGTTAAAAACAATATTTACATAATTTCCCAGTAAAAACTTGCATTGTTTTGTAATGACTAAAAATGGGAAAAAATTTTTTTACACATTTTTTTTAACTGCTTTAAAATATTAAAATAAAATAATATAAAAAAAATTCTAAAGCTAAAACTATCTGCTTTAATCTAAGATAAGAAACAACTTTCTATCTAACAACTGCTATTTTATGCAGGCGATATACAGGTGGGCCAAAAAAATTCATCTGATATTGCTTGGCTCTAATTTTTTCTAAATAAAAACCTTCAATTCAGTTTTTTGATTGTGTTGACTTACACCTTTACTGCTAAGGTCGAAAAATCGTCCACTTCGGCCTGGACCCAATTATTCCGCGTTTTTGTGGAGTGTATCGTTTCATGGATTGTTCATTTGTACTCTACATCTTTCTAGTTCACAAATATCAAAGCAGATTTGGCATTGTACGCCATTTGCAAAAATAAGAGCATGTTTCAATAGGGTGATTTCTTTTAGCCCATCTTGCCATTATTAGGTAAGTAGTTTTGCAATGACTAATAACTACTAAGTTTCTGCTGTGTAATTTATAAAAGTTAAATACAAATTTTGTTTTATTTGTTTCTTTTAAACTTTAATAAAAAAATATTTAACAAAATTAAAACCAAATATTTTTATTTTCAAATAAATATCTTGAATATTTTTTTTAAAGGAAGCATTAGTCTATACTAAAAAAAGTTTTCACCACTCTTTCCAACGCACGGTTCTCGAAAATACACAGCAATTTTACTTCCAATTTGAAAACTATTTTAAAACAAGTTGTAGGATATGAATCCTGGTTGAATACCTCTTCACTAGCTATAGTTTTTCAGCTAAGTTGGGTTTTTGGAGACCATGGAGTCCCTGCTACACGTTGCACTCCCACAAATCTGATAATATTGCATTTTAGATCTCTATGGCGTTCCCTCCTTAGGCATATTGCTATATTTTCTATTCAGAGTTTTTCCAATGACACAGTTCAACTTGTTTAGAAATGGTTTATCACACAAGCGTTTTCTAAAAGGTCCATCGTGTAATATTTGATATAGGACCCAAACTTATCGCCTAGCATTTCTCCACAAACAAAAGCTCATTTTCTCCCTAATAATTGTTTCTACGTACTTTGAAAGACTACTTAGTATCATGGCCAGCTTAGGCCATATGAGCTCAGAAATGCCGCAGTCAGAATTGTCTTTTTATGATCATAATTCATTATTCTGTACCTGCATGCGAGATAACCTGCATAGGGACTCTCAATAAGTCTTCCAAGCTGGATGATGTGCGCCTTCAAGGCCCTAAAAGCAGTCTAATTGTTAAGATAGATTGCAATGTCCTCTTGCGGCATTACCTTCCCTGCTGTCTATGATCTGTATTAGCAATCTGTCAGCAGCTATAACCTTAATATATATTAATGTTTCATTACCCTTCGTAAAAGTTTTTTTTTTTTTTTAGTTTTTTTTTTAAATTAGTATAAATAATTATAATTTAATATTTTTCCACAAAAATATTTTTAGAAGCAGTTTCCTATGTTTTAATGTCAGTGTAAACTCGCCAGCATAACAGTATACATAAGAAGATCATTCATTTTAAAGAATTTTATCACCCAAAGGCATTACTATGTTAACAACAATAATAATGCAGCAAAGCATTGCAACATACAAAAGCAGCAACAATAACAACAATAAAGTATAAACCCAAAAACAATATTAAACCAAAGAGTTAAAAACTTTATGTAAAACAAAAGTGAAACACAGAAGAATAACTGTAAAAGAAGAAGACAAGTATAAACTGCACAAAAATTTTAATAACTTGCATTGTTATGCGGAAATTAAAAAGAACAATAAAAATCTATAAAAAAAAAGAAACTGAACAAAATTGGGTTTAGTTGAAGTAAAAACAATAAAACCAAAAAAAAAAAGAAATAGAGACTGATATGCACTAAAAAATTAAAAGAAAGAAAAGAAATTTTAAACAAGAAAATACTGATGCAGCAACAACATCAAATATTTTGTTGTTTGATTTTAATTTCAATATGTTGATTGTTGTTACTGTTGCATTGTGTTGCTGTTGCATTGTGTTGCCAGTTACTATGATTGAGGTTTGACATAAATATGTTATTGCTTTTGTTATGTTTTTGTTGCTGTTGATTTTGCTATCATTTTTCTAGCTGTTGTTGCGATTTTAATGAAACATAAGGAAACAATTTCAAATATTTTTTAATTCATCAAATAGAGAAACAGTATAATGTTAAAAAATTGAGATTAAAAATAATAGCAACAAACAATTTATGGATTTAAATTGCTTTTTTTTGTAATTTTTCCTAAATGTTATATGGCGCCCATTTTAGATGATGGAGATTTTGGATAAGTATATTCCAGGAATATGTTTGGAAGAAAAAAATAATTGGGGCCAGGCGTAAACTTTATTTCTCTAGGCTTGACTCTGTGGAAGGTATGGGTCTTTTACAACATTTTTGTAAATTTTGTATGGTAACCCTGAGGGGGTTTTGGGGATAGGGGTTAAAATGTTAAAGGACTATGTTTGGGAGAAAAACTAATGGAGGTCTGTGATACATTTTATGTATCCGGGGGCGACTTCAAGGAAGTAGGAGGTGTTTTTACCCATTTTTTTTTAAATTTTATATGGCAACCATGTTTGGAGCTGGAGAAAGGGGGTAAGTATGTTCCTAAAAAAATATTTGGGAGAAAAAACTAATTGAAGACGGTTTCATATTTTACCTTTGTAGGAGCCCCTGGAAGCTGTGGGAGCAATTTGAAAAAAAAAAAATTGTTAAACTATGTATGGCAACCGTGTTAGGGGGAGGGGGGAAATACTAGTGGGAGTTGGTTTTACATTGCACATTTTGCAAGGCATCTCCGGGGTAGTAGTAGATTTTTTTATGTACAAATTTTAGAGAAATAAACAGAGGTAGTCTTGTTTTTTTTTTATTTTGGTCAGTTATCGGGCAATTCCGCTGGATTTCAATAGCATTTTGCTCGCAAAAATTTCTGATAGTGATAGGGGGCACATGTGACACCGGGGGGCTTGAAAGAAATGATTTCAACCATAAAACGGACACAGGGGTAGTCCGACTTCGCTAAATCAACTTCCCTATCTATGAAGACCAAGAAAATATATGATTGTCAAGGTCACAGATTGATGTTAAAGAAATTACAAGGAATGACAAACTTATATATACCCTTATCTCGTATGTGAAGGGTGTAATAAAACTTAAGCCATTATTTATAAAAATTCCTTAATATACGAAAATTTAAACAACACAATTTTTAAAAAATTATTTAGGATTTAATCCCAATTTTTCCGTTAATTTATAGGGTTTGTTGTTGGTTAAGTTTGTCTATATGCATTTCATTGGTTCTTACACCAAATCATCAGTAGACTTCAACCACCCAAATTCTAAAAAAAACTCATGAATATTTTCTGTCTTTATATAATAACCCCATTAAACAAAATGAGAATTACTATAAGAAAACCAAAACGTTCAAGTTTTTTAAGAATCCAACAAACCATTATTCGCTATTCGCTTGTTTTGATTTTCTTTTTTTTGGGTGGTTGAAGTCTACTGATGATTTGGTGTAAGAACCAATGAAATGCATATAGACAAACTTAACCAACAACAAACCCAATAAATTATACGAAAATTTATTTAAATATTGTACAGCGTTATCATATTACTTGTCGTTGATAATTTTTTATTGTTTTTTTCAGCAAGTTCTTTCACTCTAGAGTTTATAATTTCTTTTGTTACTAATTTGGACGAAACTATACAATCGAATAAGTCCTGGGATACCTTTTCTGTGTCCTTTAATAATTTTTGAAAGGTACAGTACCTTTCCCCAGTCCGAAGATCCTGCTCCAATTGTGATTTTCCCTCATGTAGTGCAATTCTGACATTATTTTTTGAACACCATTCAAGTCGTTATCTTCAGTAGTGGCATAATACTAAATCAGACCAAAATATAAGGCTGCACTTTGCTGCTTAAAGGAAAAAAATCTGTTTTTGAAGACAACCTTTGAAAATGAGTAGATTCTGTTTCTACAACAGCAAATCCCTTGCCATACACGAAACTTCTTGTATCGTTTTTTTTTTTGTTTGTTTTTTGTCAAGTGTATTTTTTTTTAATTGAACTCAATTTTTGGCTTCTGCCTCTAAGTGTTTTACAGTACAGCGATCTTAAACTTTCTGGACTTTAAGCGACTTCAACCGAGCATAAACTTTTGCTCTGTACACAAAAGTGTCACAACCTTTGACTTTAGGGGCTGCTTTTCGGAAAGAAGTGTTGATGCTCTTTGAAAGAGTGGCTGAACTTCCTTCGCCTTACAAATATCAATTAAAACCCCCCATTTTGTCCTTATTAAGGTTTTATTTAAATGCTTAAGTCTTCACCATACTACTTAATGGTTTTTAGATACATGTGACGATGAACCTTTTTTTTGCAAATTTTTTACGCTGTAATTTTTTTTCGTTCTTTTTTTACTTTTCATTTTGACCGCCGTAGCAGTTAAAAAATTAATTGTTTAGAAAAGAAAATATCCGAAGTATTTATAAAAGCTAACATGATTAAAAAAATAATAATTTATTGGACTGATGATAATTTTTGACTGAAAAAGGTTGTATAAGTTCTTCTCGACTTATTTCTTAGTTTATTGAATTTTTCCTAATATATTGACAAACTTTCATTGACCGATCATCGTAAATATATTATGGAGCTGTGTTCTCCGTTAAGGTCTCATTCTATACGATGATATGTTTAGGAAAAATTTATTTATCTAAATTGAGTGGTCCTTAAGGAAATTTTTCTCTCAGGACTTTTCTAAAAAGGGGATTTCCATAGAAGTAGTGCCCTTTATGGTTAAATTACACAATGCAACAAATGAAGATTTTTGAATATGCGAAAAGTGGATAGTACAGGTTTGCTCCTTCCATTAAAGACTGCATGTACTTAGCTTGGCGTAGTTGATGTTTGTTTTATTTTTATAAGCCCTAAAAGTCTTAAGATATCAGTGGACCCTTCAAGAAAGGGTATCGTTAGGCAATCATTGTCAGACAACGAAAAAGTAACAAATAACTTTTCAGAATTTTTTTTGATACGTTTTGTTTTACAGTAAAGCTGTAAAAAAAACCTGACTATTTACATTTTTTATTATTTTTTGTCGTTTTTTTTAGAAAATTAATTTCAATAAATATTGTCCTAATATACAAAAAAATCCGCTTGCCTTTCTGGATAACATAAAAGTTGAATAGGTGACGTTAACAGCCAAAAGCACTACTGATAAAAAAAATTCGAAGCTGGTTTTGAAATTTCATTCTACTTGGCTGGTGTTTGTAAAAATAATATTTTTTTATATAAGCTCTTTCAACTAATACATGTTAAAAATATCAATTTATTATTTTGCAAAATAAATTAAATTAAAAATGAACTAAATCCAAAAAAATAAGAAGCAACATTTTTCAAAATCAGCTTATGAAAGTTCTTTGTAATAAAAAACGACAAAAAAATTTAAATTTCAAGATTTCTGCAAGTTGGTATTTTAGTATTAAATTTAAAAGAACTTGTTTTGTTGATTTAAATAAATATCTTGTTGAAGGATACACAATTTCAGTAGATTTTTGAAAAAATTTATTTGGAAAAAATGCCTACTATTATTGCTATTGAGCAAAACAATTTTAAGATTTTTAGCTTAATTTGCTTCACATAAAAACCAGACAACAATTTTATTAGGATCTAATAAAATATTGCTTAAAAAAAATTGAAATTTTAAGAAAATGTTTGTTGAATGAAAATTTGTGAAGATTTTTCTGTGTATATTTATATTTTACTTTAAATTTTAAAATGGAACTTGTAATAGTTTAAGAAAACGATATTTAATATACTATTGTGTCGCACCTTATAAAATATTAAGCTCTTGTTGACTGTCCTGTAAATTTTCGCAACTAAACTTTACCCAAACATTACAATACAAGGATCAGGGGTGTGACATGGTTACTTAACACTAAGTTCTGCTAGAAAGTAGTCAGAATTTTTGTTTTTTTAACGTAGTTTTCTTCTTTTTTAATTGCTAACACCACTATAACCGGTTACCATTTAAAATATTTATACAAGAAAAATATAAACATCTATAGGGTACATATTAATTTCTATAATTGTTTAATTGCATAAAGATTTCTTAAATTAAAGTATAACAAAACTTAAATATTTGTAAATATTTGATTACTGTTTTAAATGTGTGTATAGTTTATTTGTTTACATATTATTTAAAATCGTTATTTCAATTTAGCAAAATATTAATTGTGTACTCTATACACATAAAAAATTAATTAAGTAATCTTATTTTAAACCAAGCCCAAGTGGTTTTTAAAATTATAATAAGTACAGATTTATCTGTTACGAATTTCTTACTTTCAGCCACATTTGAGCCAAAAGAGGATTGATTAAATTTACAAACCGTATATGGTGTAAGCTAAAAAAACAGGTGATTTAAGCGTAAACAGGGTTTATCGAAGAATTAAATTAAATTTTTTTGACTAACGAAGCTTTAATAAACAAGTAGAGTTTTATTTTTATTTTAAACCTATTTTATGAATATGCCGCTAATCGTAAAAACTTTAAATTTAAAGTAGGTTTAAAATGATTCTTCCATACCCAATCATTATGTGAAATATATTTTTATTTACAACAATGTTTGTGAGTGTGCCCCTTAATACTTATCATTTAAAAATTGTTTTTCTGTAGTTGCCGTAACTAGGATTTCAGCCTGGGACTAAACAAACTGCAGTTTTTAAAATGTATATAAAAAACAGCAATTTTCTTCTGCTGGATGTTTTCTTAAGTAATCTGATTTAAAAAAAGCTAAACACGAATCGTACCAAAAAATTTTAAGCACAAATTCATGATTAAAATTTTTAATTTTAGATTATAATTTTTTCTTCTGTGTATACATACATACTTTTATAGGAATAATATTATTAGTTATTATTTAATTACAATTTTTACGAATTAGTTGCTAAAAATCTGCCCATTTCATTTGAAATAGAAATTAATGTAAATTTTCTTTGTGGTCGCATATTCAAATTGTGGTTTATTAGTTAAAAGCTGATTAGAGATTTTTAATTGATGCAAGAAATAGAAGGTGTTAAACAAATGAAACTAATTAAATAACAAAAAAAAATTAAACACATTAATATAATGTATTTAAATTTTAATTTAATGTGGTATTATTGGAAAAACAAAGAAGGCAATAAAAATGGAAAATTAGATAAAATAAAAAACTAATGAATTTAAATTTAAAGGGATTTATTTATTGTTATTATTGTTATTTATTGATATTATATTTAAAGGGATTATATTTATTGATTTAATGATTAATAAAATTATTTATTAATGATTGTCATAATCTACCGTCCTATGAACAAAAGAAGTGTATGCTATGTCATTAAAAATGAGTTTACCACTCTGCAACCAAATCGATACTTAATTTCATTATGATCGATTCAATAAAGCTGCCTTTCAAGTTCTACACCAGGATGTCAATATTTTTAAAAGATATTGGTATCAGGATATAGTAACATGTATTTCTTTATGTATGTCTAAATAAATTTGGCTTTAATGAGTTTGTGCCCAAAGTAGTTCATCTGACATTCGTCTCAGTCACTTAATATTGAAAACTTGTAGGATATTCATATATACAAGAACGGATTTTATGTACAATCTAAATATGAAAATTTTTGTTCGGATGGAGATAGATGTTGAATTTCACGCTGAATAAAGTGGGAAAGTCGAGTTTTATTATTTCTATGTTACCTAGATTTCAAAAGTGCTGACCTTCCTGGAAATATGTGCTTTGGATAAAGAATAGTCTGTTACATTTTGTGTTCTCTCTAGTTAACTTCGTTATGCTAATGTTAATTCTAAGGCATAATCTGCGGCTGATTACTGTATCATTCTACAGATTTCCACCATGTTAAACTGATTATGTGCTGGCAGTGGTATATCATCTGCATAATCGAGATTGAAGCGGCAATAAACCAGTAGGTCCGCCAGATCTCCTAAAAGCCGACAAACATTTAGCCCCACAAATCCTTTAACCACTTGATTTGTCTTTCTGGCTTTATGAAACGCTTCCCGTTAAGCTGAAAGAAGGCATCGTAATAAACGTGCCGAAGAAAGGCAACCTTGTGGAGTGCAGAGACTGGAGGGGTTTAACGCTCCTTAATGTCGTAAACAAAGTCATCGCACAAACTTTAAACAACCGCATTGCAGCTGTAGTAAAACCAAACCTGTGCAGGATTCAGGCCGGTTTTGCATAGAATATATAAACAGCCTTAGGATTATTGTTGAACAATGCAGCGAATATTGCTCTTTATCGATTTCAGACGTGCCTTCAAAGAACTTCTCCACCCCATAAAATGGACTGCTCTAGAATGTTAAGGCATTCCAAGAAAAATTATGAATTTAGTCATGTGCCTATATACAGATGCATAATGCTCCGTGCTGCCCGCTGGATGCACTACTAACCTCATATCGGTCAATTTAGGCGTTCCACAAGGTTGCATCCTGTCGCCGCTATTATTTAACATTGTACTCAATGTTATTATGAATAAAACTATCGGAGCAGGGAAAGAAATCACATTAGGCCTGCAAAACAAACTTAGCGATCTATACCACGCAGATGACATTTGTTTGCTCTAGCACAGGAGAGGCTAAATAAAATAACACTGAAAGCAAGCGCAGCAGGACTAAAAATCAACACAACCAAAACCAAATCTATGCGCCTAAGAAGCAGGCTTTCGGAAAATTTTAAGCTGAATAGCAATCAACTACAAAAACGTTCAGAGTTTTTACCACCTGTGTAACTACATATCTAACAACAGTGGCAGCCAGCAAGACATCGAATGCAGGCTCTCTAAAGCGAAGCAGGCTTTTGGTACCCTAAACAATATATGGCGATCGTCCAACATTTTGCTGCACACAAAACAACGCTTCTTTTACACCAATGTTAAATTGATACTTCTGTATGGCAATTAAAACTAAAATTTTTCCGCCGTCAATGCGCAACGTCTCCAAGCCTTCACCAACAGGTGCCTTAGACACATTCTTCGAGTGTTCTGGTCAAATACTATCTCTAACACTGACCTGTGGTTCATAACCAGCCGACCCTCAACATATTCTTTGCCGAAAATATAGATGGCTAGACCATACCTTGCGAAACCCGGCAAATGATCCTACGCGTAAAACTCTAGAATACAACCCACAAAGAAGGCGAAGGTCTAAGCTACCGCAAAATACCTGAAGAAGACAAGCAGTGTTTGAGCTTAGAAGATATGGAAAAAGTTGAAATGAAATTAAACAATTAGCATTAGATCAAACTCAATGGAATTTATTTGTTACAGCCATATGTTAAATGGATTAAATATGTTTTTGGGCCCACAGAAATCCAAGCCCAAGTCGCTATGT
The DNA here is from genome assembly GCA_963583895.1 of Melanophora roralis. Taxonomy (NCBI): domain Eukaryota; kingdom Metazoa; phylum Arthropoda; class Insecta; order Diptera; family Rhinophoridae; genus Melanophora; species Melanophora roralis. The sequence continues at coordinate 47,526,631 of OY757190.1, read as the reverse complement.
AATGCCTCCGGTGTGGCTTAACGCATTATGATTAAAAATATCCTGTACTTCTAACGTTTAAGAGTCAAAGCGGCAAAAAGCAGTATTTTCATATACCAGGAAATAAATAAGCAAACGAATATCGATATATACGGTTTAAGTTTAAAAAAAAGTAGTCCCACCATTGTTTTTTTTTTGTTTGCTATGCAAACTTTATATCAGAACAACTTTGCAGCCAGATTAAATTAATAACTGTTATAGTTAGGGAAATATGCTGTATTAAGAACTTCAGAAAATTGGTTCATTTTAACGGGGTCTACAATTTGCTTTGCTCCTCCAAACTTTATGTTTTCAGAAACGTAAAAATTATTCTAGAATTAATTGGTATCAGGTTTAAAGTCCATATCTTTAACACTTATCTGCTGCCATTCCCCTTGCGTCTTTCAATTTTTTTTTGGAATGAAGACATCATATCACACCATCTTAATTGAGTTTAAGAATTTTCTCAGAATTTCCAACTTTTATTTATTTATTTATTTTTATTTATTTCTTTGAACTATTTTCTGTACAACAAGACTTAGTCTTATATTTATAGTACAGAAACGGAAGGCGTCAAACTTAAAAAAAACATTTATAGTTTTAAAAACTTTTAAGCAAAACAAATAAAACAAGAAAAATTAAATAATACTTATAATAAAAATTAAAATAATAATAATTAAAATACGAAACATATATGTATATTACAATTTTGCACATAATAAATTGAAAAGTAACCTCCAAATTTAATTTTATAATTTTATTTTAAAAAAAAATTATTTAAAAAAATTAACTACAAATTGTTTGAAGCTACTAGCATTGCTATTTAATTGTTGACATAGTGGAAGATTATTCCAAAGTCTAGCGGCATGTACATAAAATTGCCATTCTGAAACTAGGGATTGATATCTAGGTATTATAATGTTCCGGTTTCGTTGCGATTGAGAAAATCATATATTTTCAAATATGTATTTGGGAGTTTGATTATGTATAATTTTATGCATGAAAATCAAAACGCGAATTTTTAGTAGGCTGTCCAAACTGACTCCAAAAAGGTTTTTGGACACAGAGGAAATATGATCAGATCTTCTCAGTCCGTACACATACCTTGTAATATTGTTAAACAACACATTCAATTTTCTTCGACTAATAGAGTCACAGTTTGCAAATAATTCACACCCATACAATAAGGAAGGGACCAAGTATGACTTGGCAAGCAAGATTCTAATTCTGATGGGTGTAAAATATTGTGTAGGCCAGAGCGATCTTAACCTTAAATACGATAGGCCAGCCAATGAGTTTATATGATCTTCCCAGGTTAAATGGTTATTAAAGATTATACCTAGGTTTTTCGCTCTATTAACGATTTCAATTTTCTCACCATTTAAAACTATATCCCTAGAAATAAACGGAACTATTCGTTTTTTGCAAATAACCATACATTTAGATTTTTTAGGGTTTAGGCAGAGGCCATTTGCATTAGCCCATAGATAAATTTGATTAAGTTCGTCATTCAACTGTGAGATACCATTATTAATGTTTTCGGCTGCAATACCTAGAGTGAGTTGTATGTCATCTGCATAAAGATGGATGTTAAACTTTGACAATACTTTTGGCAAGTCATTTGCATATATAGAAAATAAGAGCGGACCTAAAATGGAGCCCTGAGGCACTCCCCTTTTAAGCGTCAGCTCATCAGACCAAGCATTGTTTATAAGAACTGATTGCCTTCGATTTGATAGGTATGATGAAATAAGGCTAACTGATGTTGCGGAAAATCTGAAAAACTGTCTCAGTTTATTAATTAATGTGGCATGGTCGACAGTATCAAATGCCTTTGAATGGTCCAGTAGTACTAAGAAATGTATATTCCCATTCTCTAAGCCCTGCCGAAGGTGCTCACTTACTTCAACAAGCGCCGTTACGCAGCTATGGCTCTCGCGGAACCCAGATTGTTTAATAAAAAGCATGTTGTTAATATTAATATATGAAATCATTTGCTTATATAAAATTTTTTCCAGTACTTTCGAAAGAAAACACAAAATGGCTATTGGTCTATATTCACCATTTTCTTTCAAAAATGGAATAATTTTTGCATGTTTCCAATTTAAAGGAAACGTGGAAGACATAATAATATTGTTAAAAAGGTAAGTGACGTAGGGGAGAATTAGTGGCATAAGTATTCTAATAAATTTGGGATGTAGATTATCAGATCCCACTGCATCTGATTTTATTAGTAAGCACGTTGACATAACATCAAATTGTGTTATACATGAAAAACGAAAAAAATTACCGTTTACATCTGTGTCTGTATTTATTGCGGGTGAGGAAAAATTGTAAAAGAACGGATTTGTTTGAATTACGGGAGCATTAGTAAATGTTTTATTAAGTACGTTTGGATCTACATCCATATCTATGTTGTTCAACTGCTTGCCAATACCTATTTTACGAATAGTATTCCATGTTTTTCGAGAATCCATTGCAGTGCTGAATCGTGTGGAATAATATTCGGTTTTAGCAAGTCTTATTTGTTTATTAACATTTTTCCTAGCAGTTGTGTATTGCAATTTCAGTTCAAAAGTTTTGTACCTTTTCCACCTGGCGTATGCTAAGTTCCTTTGACGTATAGCTTGTTTTATAATGTTCGAAAACCATGGTGTAGGTTTATGTGCTATCTTCTTGTGTTTGATTGGTACTGTTAGATTAAAAAGGTTTTGAATGCTGTGTTCTAGGAAATAAGACTGCTCGTCAATAGATGGCATGAAATAGATATTACTCCAGGAAATGTGTGATGAATACTCACATAAGTTGTTAAAATCTAGTCCCTTAAAGTCCCGGTAACTGAAACTCTGTTCAATATCGCTAACGGCAAAGTTGTAGTTTAAAAATATAAGGTCATGTTTGGAAAAACAGGACGCAGAAATCTGATCGTATAAGTTTATACATTCACTATTAGATACGAAATAAAGATCAATGAGCGTACTAGTAGTGGATGTGTGATGTGTTGGACTTGAAATGTTAACGGGAAAAAGCCCAAATGACAACATATTGTCGACAAGATTCGTCTCCCTTAATATGTCTGAATTAAAGTCGCCTGTAATGATAATATCATCATATTGTGGGGCAAGCGTTTCAAATGTAGAATACAAAGGCAAAAATTGTATTCTCTTATTAGGCCGGTACACACATCCCAATAAGAGTTTCCTTCCAAATGACAAAATTTCAACAAAAATAAACTCAATTCCCAGTTCATTCGAATTAGGTCCAAGAGATGACTTGCAGCATATTTTACACGAAATACTTTTTTTACGAATAAAGCAACACCACCACCATGGCTTGCTCTATCGCTAATAAAAACCTTAAAGCCATATGGACATATCAGGCTATCAGGTGTTGATTTTGAGAGCCATGTTTCCGAAACACAAACTACATCAATGCCAGAGATCTCAAAAATAAATTTAAATTCGTCAACTTTATTATTTATGCTTTGCGCATTTATATGCACAACTTTAAACCCCTTTTTATGTTTAGAAAGAACTCTGACCATATGTATAGTCATTTCTTTGGAACTTCCACGTTCGTTACCGTTAAATGTCATTATATCGAGTTTTTATAAGAGCAATGCTAATGGAAACACAATTTGTAGTGTACAATGTAGTATTTAAAACATAAACAAAATATAATATTAAAAACAAATACACAAGAAATATTAGAACAGTTAAAATAATTGGGATTAAAACAGAGTTTATTATGAATTTTAAAATGTTAACACTAATGAGAAAAATTAGTAGGACGAAAAAACTGTTCCAGTTGCTCTGGAAAAAGAATTTTGATGGGTTCATCATTTTCATCTTTTTTGACATAGACCATACCACGCGAAGTGTATACAGTCTTCAAAAGCTTATCTTTCTTGAGACTAATACCTGTTTTGAAAATCCCATAACTGTGTGGTGTGAGATTTTCATTGATGTAAAACGGAACATTACTCTGAAATCCAGCGTTGGATAATAGTAACGAAGATTTAGTTTTACGGCGATAAGCTGCAACAATTTTAAGAAAATGATTTTTGTCGTACGGCGTATTTAATTTTACGACAATTGGTGGGTCGTTCACATTACGATGACTTTTAAAGTGCTTTACTCGAAAAATAGATGTAACTAGTGGTACATTAGTGTGCAAAGTATTACAAATATTTTCAAAAATTTCGTTTAAATTTTCATCATTATAAAGGGGTATGCCAGTGATTCGAACGTCCCGCGCTACTGTAGAGTTTTCCTGATTTAGGCATTTGATTTGTAGCTTTTCAACATCATTTCTTAGTTTATCAATTTCCATGTTGGCAGTCTCTAGTTTTATTACTCGATCATTTAATTCCTTTACTTCTCTACTAAGATCATTTATAATCTCATCTTTCAAGGCTTTAAATTTTTTTTCGATATCTTCTAATAAACTTCTCTTACTTTCCACGATCATATTTTGTATTAATTCTGATTGCTCTTTTATATGTTCTCTTATAAGTTCATCATGTTTTGTGAATTTAACATCTAGCCAGTACCACAATCGACTGCGTGAGCAGGATTCATTTATATTAGAAAAAATAAGGCTAGCAGGGGAATTACATGGATCAGAGAGATTAGTTTCAGCTTCATCTACTAATCTCCTAGTTTTACGTGTAGACATTGCCATTTTTGTTGAATTCGTTTGTTTTAAAATTTCAATGTTTTCTATTTATTATGATTAAGATTATTTTTCTTTAACAATTTCCAGCTTAAAACCAAAATGCTTAAATCACAATTTGTATTTAATAATTATTTAAAAAAAAACTGGTAAAAAAACAAAACAATTGAGAGCGAAATCAAAACACATCCGAACTTGTTGACTTTCAAATTATTCTTTTTTTATATTAAAAAATTTCCAATTAAGCTTTAGAATCCTGTTACTCAATTTCATATTTTCAATTCAGAATTTGTCACTTATATTTTAGAATATTTTATTTTTATTTCAGAATTTTCGATTATATTTTAAATAAAAAATTCTGAAAACAACTCTGCGGGAAATGTGTGTCAATTGGTCGGCGTATTCATCCTGTTACAGGTACAAAACATGAATTGGACAAAAGTTGTTGGTCGTTATCCGTTAAAAAGGCACACATCAAGTGACTTGTGAAAAAGTATTAAAGAGGTTAGGGGAAAAAATATAAATACTGGTCCCTACACATAAGTAAACATACACCTTAAAAAATTGATGCAAAATTTGCTTATAAAAGATTACCCTGTAACGCGTTCTGAAGTGTTAGTTTTAAACAAATTGCCCCCTCCAATGACAACGCAATTTAAAAGTGACAGATTCTCTTTATAAAAAGTACAAGAGCTAGAACCAGTCCCTACCCTAAGAAAATATTCACGTACATATAATTAAATTTAAAAATTCTATTTTTAAATTTTAAAATACAATAAAATGCTGCTGAAATTAAATTAGAAATTTACGTAATTAAATAAGAAACTTCTGGTACTCAAACTTGAGAAATTGAGTTATTAATTTCTTAAATTAAATTATTATATTTTAAATTAAATTATCAATTCCCGAAATGCAATCAAAAAACTCTAAAACTAATTTTGTAACAGGTTTAAAATTGATACGTGGTACAGTTGTCGAGATATAGTGTACTGCTAAAACTTATGTATTTGTAAGAGTGCCATCACTACCCTTAACCCTTTCCAAAGAAAAAAATCCCCAAACTTGCTTGCGGTCTTCAAAATCTCCGTACCAAGTATTGTGTACAACCATGGCCATATTTGCTAAGATTAATAGGGATTCATGTCTTAATTAATGAGTTTTGCCTAAATCTCAGCTAACAGTTCACAGGGATATTTCTGACTCTTTTGATCCGTGGGATTTGACTTGCCTCCGGGAACTTGTTTTTAACAAATAGAACGACAGAGACAGATAGACAGACGGATGGACAGATGTGGTTATCTATCTCTATCTATTTATATTCAGGATTTATGACCTTATGGGGTCGCAAATAAATATTGTAAAAATTACAAACGAAATGACTAACTGATTTACATCCCTAGTGCTATGGCACCGGTGTGAAATAGATTTAACCTTTTCGGGACGGAGTTTTAACTCAAAAACCGAGCTATTTATTACCACAGTTTTTTTTTGTTCTGAGAAATGTGACTAAGAAGCTATGTCCTGTGCACTTAAAAATCCTGAAACTATCCTTTTATCCTGGGACATATAAACCCATTAAGCATTATTAGTGGAACATACTATCCCAATAACCATTTTTAATAGAATATAAAATCCAAAAAAAATTTTCTTCATGGGTAATACAATTTTAATACTTATCTATTTTAAATTTTAACTCATATATATTTGCCTTATATAATAATAAGTAATATTGTGATAATGTAATTGGTGATTTAATATGTGTAAGGGCCCAAAACATTAATAGCACAAAGCGTTGTTGGAGCCGTAACGTATCATCTTTGTTCGTTTTTCGATACCAAGTAAAGTACAGCAAACGCAGCGACAACTCTTCTCTTGTTCTACCGGCAAGAGATTTCAAACATTTAGGTTATCAGTTTTTAGGCGTTAAGGAGTTATTTCGCCCTGGCGTGGTATAATCATTTGGTTTTTATTTTTTTCGAATAATTATTCCTTCAGCAAATCGTAAGTGTATCCTGCCTTTGAGTCACATCGCATCCAAATTTTTATTCCGCGTTTTATTGGTTTCAAGGGCATATTTTGCTTCATACTTGATCTGCCTTTGAATTTTACAATGCATTCATCAATAGATTGAAAAGGACTTTCACTGTAAGCAGCAAGCACACGCTTGGTTTAAGAGAGTCTACAATATCACAGTCATATAAATATAGCTTTGATACTTAATATGAACATACACATTTCCTTATAACTGAATAACACATGGACGGTTTTTGCTCAAATATTTCTTTGGAGGTGGCAACTTCTTATAGTGCATTACCAAAGAAACGCCCAGAAATGCAAGGATTTCATTTGCATCATTTAAATTTTTTTTGATTGCGCACGACGATTATAAATACTTACGCGCGGATAAGTTTATTCAGCAATTCGAATGCACAAACTGTAAGGAAATATTATTAAAAACATTTTATGTTCATTACAATCGTCAGAAAAATTTAGAAAAATTTTGCAGTCTCGCTCAGCCGTGAATTCGTTTTTTGGTTTGAAGTTTTAATGGTCGCCAGGAGTAATATTTACCCACTGAACAACGGGCTGTGACTTGCAATCCATAACGTCAAGCTCACATGGCATATTAAGATTGCTGTCAGTTTCTGAAGCAGATCCGATGCCATCGGAACTCTGAGCCAAAGCTCACATGGCATATTAAGATTGCTGTCAGTTTCTGAAGCAGATCCGATGCCATCGGAACTCTGAGCCAAATATTCACTTCCAGATTTCTCAAAATCAACGTCAGAGTTCAACTCTTCGTAACCAATACACTCAAGATCTCCAAGGCTAAGCTTCTTTTTTGCCATCTAAAATATGTACTGGGACAATTTATCCCACGTAAAAAATGTATTGGGACTATACATCCCAATTTTACAAAATTAGCTATTACTAACTTTTTGTTATCATAAATTTAAATCAATCAAACACTTTTTTATATATAACAATACAAGTTTAATAAGTTGCGCTACTTTTGTAAGTGCCTTCAGCAAATTACCAACCACAACTATTTAACTTCTACCGATGTTGTGAAATTTATTGCATGCTGGCTTATGTATGCTGACATATAACGTTATGTTTTTATTTACATTTTAAAGTGGACACCTGAAACTGTTTTTGGGTTAATTTAGATAAGAAATTGCATCGAAAAATTAAGAAAATATGATAGTTTGAAAATTAGTGGGACGTATTATTCCAGTAGTACCGAAAGGCTTAAACCAAATCCTGTATGAGAAATCTATTTTTATATAAAAAAATTTTACGAAAAAGGTCATTATTATTAAAATTAATTAATTTATAATAAGTTAATGAATTCATTCATTATGAAATATACTACAAGAAAGTTTTATATACATATGACTGACAAAACATCAAAATTTAAATTTAATTCAATTACAGTTTAAACAACAGTTTGAACAAAGTTCCCAAAAAAAAATAAAAAAAAAGTCTGTCGTTTTATAACTCTTTTCCAAAAAATATTTAATTTAAATATTCATAACAAATGTGATGACAATAAGTTTTAAAAGGGGTTTTCCTATGATCGTTCTTATTTTTCCTTGCTCAGGCGCCTCATCCAGCGACTGTATTCAGCACAAACTCGTAAAAACATTAAAAACTTTTCAATTAAGAGAAAAAAGAAAAAAAACATTTTAATAATCTGGAAGAACTTGATAGTTTTAACTAATTTGCATTTTATGTGGAAAGAGGAACCAAAAAAAATAATTTTAATTAACTATTATACGTTTAATGAGTGTCATGCATTATGAATTTATAAAAACTTTAACTTTGTATATATGTGTGTGTATGTGTTTGTGTATATATATAGTTTTGAAGTTTTATCATAAAAGAGAAAATGATGTTGACATAAAGATGACAATGTAAAGATGACATCGAAAAAAATGTATTTTCCAAATAGCTCAGAGACCTAGATAAGTACGCACAAACAAACAAAGATGCATACATATACATATACACATTTCATATTTACATGTATTTTTAAGCAAAAGAAATATTTTTACTTTTGGTGGAATTAATTTAAACAGAAAATTTTTTTTAATAGAATTTAATTAAATGTTTATAAATTTGTTAACATTGGTACACACATACCTGGTTTTCAAAGATTAAAATTTAAAAGTAACAAGTAAGAGCGCTATATTCGGCTATGCCGAATCTTATATACCCTTCACATTGGCCTTTAAATATACCCAGCCGAGTAATTTTGTACTGCAAATAATATAATAAAAAACCTTATGCGAGTTTTAAAGTTCATAGAAAACTATACAAAATTTAGGCTAATAAAACTTGCTAAATGTTATGGGATGTTTTAGTCCCCCTGCTCCTCTCCAACTTTTTCTCCAAAATGTATGAATTATTTGATTATTTATTTGTGTATAACATTCCAAGTCGATAGCTTTATAGTTTCCCAGATAAAGCGAATCGAAAATTTCATGGGAGCTACCACTCAAAAAATTTTTTCTTTGGAGCGTAGGCCTTCTTGTCCAATTGCTTTTTTTAGAACATTTGATTTCGATATCTGTTATAGTTTCCGAGATACAGCGTATCGAAAATTTAATACAAATCGTTAATTTGCCCCCACTCAAAAAATTTTTCCTTTAAAGGGTAGGCCTTGTTGTCCAATTACTTTCTGAGGAACTTTTGATTTCCATATCTGTTATAGTTTCCGAGATATAGCGTATCAAAATTTTCATACAAATCGTTATTTGTATGGGAGCTACCCCTTTTTTTGCCCCCACTCAAAAAGTTTTTTCTTTATAGTGTAGGTCTGATTGTACAATTACTTTTTGTAGAAGATTTCAAGTCGATAGCTGTTTTAGTTTCTGAGATATAGCGCATAAAATATTTCACCAAATTTGTGCAACTGTAGGAAAAATACCACTTCCCCTGGTCCTATCTGAAAAACATTTTTTCGTTATTTAGGTCCCTGCTTTAGGAGTATCCGTGCCAAGTTTTGTGGCAAGAGTGACTATACTTACTGAGATATATAGGGATATATGCACGGATTTTGTCCTAAAAAAAATGGGTTACTTTGGGTTTTCGCTTATATCTCGGTCAATAGTGAACAGATTTTGCTGATTTTAAATACGGATTGGCTGCGGGATATTTATAACAATTTGACACCAATAACTGGTCTGTTTCTTTTTATTTGACTCCGGAAACTTGATTTCAACAGACGGACAGACGGACAGACAGACAGACAGACAGACAGACAGACGGACATGGCTATATCAACTTCCCCATCTATAAGGATTCAGAATATATATACTTTATGGGGTCGCAAATGGATAATAAAGAAATTACAAACGGAATGACAAACTGATATATACCCTTATCACTATGTGAAGGGTATACAAATAAAATAAATATCTCGTTTAAGTTTTTGGAATCTGTATATAATTTGTGTTACAAATAAGAGAAAGCGTTTATATGTTTAAGATTATCGGAAAATAATTAAGCGATAAATATCATTGAAACTTAAGCAAACTAAAACCAAAAATAGATAAATTTCAAAAGCAAAATAATAAAAATTTATTTTCTAAATTTTACTAAACACGAATTGTTAAATTTAATTAAAATAAACTTTAAATTTAATTTATTTTATAACGGTTTTGTTGCTTTAGGTTTGTTTATATGAATTTCATTTGTTTAATAATTAATTTAAGAACCAAAAAAAGATGAAGTTTTTCTTGCATTTAAGAACTTAAAAATTCACCACCAACAAACAAAAAATTCAATTTTCACTTTAAATTAAAATTATATACCAAAAACTTTCCTGATGTAAAGCTTTTAATTTCAAATAGATCCTTTTTCATTTAATTCATTTCCTTTTAGCCTTTTGTAAAATATTCACGTGTTTTCACATTTATAAACTGTATATAACGCCTTCATTTTGAATGCTTTTAACAATCGAAAAACAAAAAACCAACAACAACCATCATCATTACTGCCACTTTAAATTTCCATTTGCCTCAATAAACCCTTTACACGCTTTGTGTAAAAAAATAGCAAAAGTAAAAACGGAAAGAATTTCTTGTACAACCCACAATGTTGCTTTCTTTTGATGCCCTTGCTTTTGCCTGCATTGCCTTTAAAACAGCAACAACAACTACACAAGGCAACGTTAGAGCCTGTTAGATGTAACCACCAGTTTTTTATTTTAGTTTTTAGGTGAAACGCAAACAAACTTAAGACAAAGTAACACATTTATTTGAAATTTCATTTTCTGTTTTTTAAGTTTAAGTTTTTTTTTTTATTTTATATTACTATCCCTATCACTTTTTCCAAATGCGGCTACAAGAACCTGTTTATTTCCTTTTGTAATGTTGTTGGTGTTATCGTTATTTCCGCTGTTGCACTAATAACTCAATGCCGGAAAAACTTACTGCTCCAAAGCAAAAAAAATGCTCTACGTTAGGCTAAGATCTAGTTTAGCAGTAAAGAATTTTAACAGAATAATATAATTATATTTATTTTTAAATATTTTGTGCCACCTGAAGTCCGAAAAACATTTATGGGTAATTTCAGCAGAAAGGAACATAGCTCCAGGTGGAATAAATATTTATTTTACTTTTGAAAAGATTTAAATTTTTTTAAAAACATTATTTAAGAAAAGTCGCTTCTTTCATTTTGACTGTAATTACAAAAAAAAACGATCAAGATTTTTCCTGACAAAAATTATATTTTTTATGCGGAGTTACGTTACTTTCTGCTGGAAATGCCCATATGCAGGGTGTCCGTCGGCAGGTTGTCAGTCACCTTTGCATCCATTAAATAAAACATTAATGATCCATTCTCTTACATTTGATCAAAAATTATAAACATACAAAGTAGTTTACTTTGCCGGCGGACACCCATTTTATATTCTAGTATTCTTAAGCATTTTTTGTATTTTTTAGTTTATGAAACTTTAAATATGAAATTGAGGATTTTTAACCCAGAGTGTGGTCGAAAGGCAGATAAGTGGACAAGAAGTACGTTTGACACTTTGTTGCATTTTTGTAAGTTTAAAACTATAAAATATAAATTTCAACGATATTTACCCAGATTTAGGTTGACAGTCAGCATAGAGGACAAGATGTGTTTTTCTAACAATGCTGGTACCTATCGAAATTTTCTTTTAAACTTAAAAACCTAAAGCATGTAATTAAGAACTATTAACCCAGATTGAGGCCAAAAGACAGCATAGCGGACAAAAAGTACTTGCCTCACCTTTTTTGGTACTCATTGCATTTATAGAGATTATCTATCCCACGACGACAGCAAAGTTGACAAAAAGTACTTTTTTTCTAGTATTTTGAGCTTTTTTAATTTTTGAACTCTGGAAATACATAATTAAATTTTATAGGCCCAAGTTTAGATAAGATGTCGGAAGGAGGACAAAAATAACTTTTAATGCTATTTTGGTATTTTTTGAAATTTTTTGGTATTTTAAATCAACAATTATTAAAATAAGTCAATTCCAGTTGAAGCGGCCCAAACTGGGGATTAATTCATTTTTTCTCTATTAAGTAATCCAAGAATTTTCGTCTTGAAAAATTCGGAAAAAGTCCAAGTATATAAATAAATTGGTTCATATTTTATTTTTATTTACTTCGCAAGAGGGTAAAATGGTCACAAACTGAATAACCAGCTCTGCTTTTTTTACATTTCGTATTTGGTTTTTGCTAAATAAAAATATTTTTTGATTTTAACACTTGTAGCTACCACAAAGAAAAAAAAATATATCAGTTTTTTTGGAATATTTTACACAAATCGATCTTAAATTCAAAATTCTCTTATATTTAAATTCGTAAAGGTAGACCTGTCTCATTCTTCAAGTGATTATTGTGAGCAGAAATCACATTCTTGCAGTGATTACTTACGATTTACTGCCTTCTTAAAAGCAAAATTATAAATTGCTTGAATCATGAGCAAAAATCTGAGAAAAATTGTCACACCCATCACAAAGGAATTGCTTAATAACAACCTTTGAGGTCGAAAAAATTTTTATATCACAGTCCAGTCAATCTTAAGAGCTTTCCGAAAACATTAAACTGGGTGAAAGCAGTTTACTAAAACTCCGCGACTTTTAATACGGAAAATAGCATCCTCAGTGGAGCAATTATTTATTAAATTTGCGAAAAGGATCTGAAGTTCCATCCTTTTAAAACTCTGAACGATTTAAATTAAATTGATTTCGCACTGTAAATTCAACTTTTTTGGAGCGATGAGAATCATTTTTACTAAAACGGCCACGTCAGCAAGCAAAACTGCCGATACTGGTCTCCGAGAACCTGCAGGCCTCGATTGAAATATCAAAATCAACTGTTTGGTATGCCTTATCAACGCATGAGATAATCGGCCCATTTTGTTTTAATTCTTGAGGCCAGGCGACAAAAATCAGAGGTGAAAATTATCGACGCATGATTACGGAATTCTTATTGTTAAACCTGCCAGCTCATCCATCGTACTTTTCACACACGTGGCTTAAACTGGATGGGGTGACTGCCCACATGGCCAGAGCTTCGATAAATTTGCTTTGGCGGCATCCCATGACCACTGAGGTCGCCCGATCTAACTGCCATTTAATTTTTTATGGGGATACCTCAAAGAGAGCATTTAATGGCAATGCCTGATCTTTTGTGGCTCTAAAGGAAAATTTTGGTCGATAAATCAGCTCAATGGAACCAAGCTTATTGCAGCGTTGGGCGCAGGACAGAATGATTCCTTTTTTAACAGTGCATTCAAATCGACCTAAGACATCTGGATAACATACTCTTTGGAAAATAAAATCGTCATTTCCATTCTATCGCTTAAAAATCTTAATAAAACTTTGTGTAAATTATTACTTTTTTTATTTAAGTTTGAAAATATAAATCTGCCACCAGATATCCTGTAGTACTTAATGTGCACATTTGAAAAAAATTCATGTTTTGTCTAATATTTACATATGTGGCATATTTATCTGTAAAAGTCATTAAAGTTTTATATTATTCTTAGAAAATTGTAATTAAAACAATTAAACACTCACTTTTTCTTCATTTGCTGATACGGTATTGTTTTTAATATTCTTAAGTAAATTTATATAATTATCCTTAACTAAGAGAAAACATTTTCACTACTAAGATGTTTATAAATGAATTTTTTAACAACGGTTGACGTTAAAACAAACAAATGTTAATTATACTGTTTAAAATTCACGCAATAACTGCGTAAATATTTAAATGTTTATTATTTTACACAAAATATTTACAACATCGTTGACGTATGTATATGAGTAAGTGTGTGTGTATGCACGTACTTATGTATGTATGTAAGTAAAAACTAAAATTAATTTCAATACTGTGCCAAACGTTCACGTACCATTTATGTACTTACATTCTTTCGTTTAACTTAACGTTCACATACAATCCTTTTGCTAGTTTCAATGGAGGGCGTATAAGTAAGTGTTGCCAGTTGAGAAGAACCAAACAGGAAATATAATGGGAATTCCTAAAAAATACGATGAAAATGATTCTGTGATCTTAGTTAAAATCTATGTTTTGTTAATTTAATAGGTTTGGTTGATTTTATTAAAAAATTTGCCAAAAAAATCAATTATTTTAAGAACTAATTTTCTATCATTAGTAGCTTAGGGGAATGACCAGCCAGAACAGACAATCTCTTCCATTGTATTTGTTTTTTATAGAAATAATATTAATAATTGCTAAGCCCGTTAATGGGGACAATAGCTGTTTTTGTTTAACATTTTTAATTTATTATCAAAAATATAACTAAAACTGCACACCCGTAACAATGAAGTTGCCCGTATCAGACAAATCCTTATGTCGTTGATTTTGAGGTTGCCGGTCAATTCGCAGTCCTTGTTTCTTTAAATTGGGAAAAGAAAAATATATCTCACTTTCTTATTTACTTTTAAATAAGGCGTTCTTCGTAATCCCTAAGATTCTTTACCAAATTTTTCAAATTTCATTATCCTGGCTGACCTTCAAACAAATATAGCATAAAAAATTTTAATTAAAATTACTGTAAAATAAAATTGTTATCAACTTATCTATATCTTCTATAAACGTAAATATTTCTTTAAAATTAATGTCTATGTTTTGTCCCTAAAAATTTACGTGACTTTCTTGTAAAATCTTTTTTTGGTTAAAACTCAAAGATCTTTTTTCTTTTCTTTTTTGATATGCAACAACCCTAATACAAAAGAACATTATAAAAACTGCATCCACATGTTAAAAGACTTTTATCAATCGTAATGAAAGCAGCAGGGTTTTGTCCTTCCTAATGATCATTCATATTTCGCCCGAAATTCCCCTGTTTTGCTTTATAAAACAAAGTTCAACATATTTTAAGATTTTATTTGTGTTTTGCGAGTTAACTTTTAATAAATACTCTAGATTCATGCCAATTTCATAAGGCTAAGAATTAAAAATTTCTTTTGAGGGAGTTTTTATTTATTTATTTTTCTTTTATAAACAAAAATGACCGAAGGAGTGACGTTTATCATTGAAATGAAATATTTAAAATTATTTGACGAAGTGAACTTTTTTTCAGGTCTCGTAATGGAACTGAGTTCAAACAATTTATTGCAAAGAAAAATTGATGGGCTTACTAGCCGGCTGGGAACATATTTTAAAAACTCTACATAATTCGATAAAAATTTTAAAAATTGACCTATAATAACTAAGTGGCTATAATTTGAATAAATGCAGTAACATATTCAAAATCTGTTGTTTTGCAAAAGACCTTCGACGTCCTACATTAACCACATACAAAGAAACAGCATTGGTGACTAATTCTTTCCTCATTGTACATCCCAAACGCGTAAAGCTAGAGACTAGAAATTTTGACTGTGGTTACTTCTCCCAATGTATCTGTATCATTCCAATTTTAATATATGTTCTGCCAAAGCAAATCCAATGAGGCAAGATTTTGGAAAATTTAAAAGTATCGTATTTTGCTTAAAAACTAAACAGTACCGTGTCCGGGACTTTTCTGAAATGTTGTACTTTAAGTGGTAAATCAAGGAAAAACTTCATTTCGATACCGAAAGTATGTAACTTTTAAATCAAAAAAGATATAAATGTATTTCAAATTGTGTTTGATATATCTCAAAAAATACAAGTAATTTTTTTTTAATTTATACTCCAAAGGGTAAAAAGTGGGGTTAAAAAAATGATTTTGGTGCATTTTTTTAATATTGGGCTTTCGGTGGTAGGCCGGCGTTAAAACTACATTTTGATACTGCTTACGTCCATTTTATCATCTCTGCAAAAAAGATAGAAATAAAAT
Source organism: Melanophora roralis (assembly GCA_963583895.1). Classification (NCBI taxonomy): domain Eukaryota; kingdom Metazoa; phylum Arthropoda; class Insecta; order Diptera; family Rhinophoridae; genus Melanophora; species Melanophora roralis. The sequence continues at coordinate 47,510,608 of OY757190.1, read as the reverse complement.
TAAAACTGCATTTGGGATGTCCCAAAAAAAATATAAGAAAATTTTGCTGCTATATTTAGTATCGTTTAAAACTTCTAACTCAAACTTCATTAATATCACTGTGGAAAAATACGAAAATAGTTTTAGTATTTTTGAAATTTTGATTTACTTAAGGCCCCTAAACTTTTAGGCATTTTTTTAACTTTTTTTAAATTTAAAATATTAAAGTTGAAAAAGAAATAGCTATGGATCCACATTAAAACGGTATTCTACTAAGTGGACAAAAAGTACATGTTCACATATTCGGTACTTATTCTTATATTTTGGGATAACGAGTTAACACATAAAAATTAATGAATTTTAACTCAGATTTAGGTCGAAAGAAATTAGATGGTCAAAAGTACTTTCTTTCTCAATGTTGGCACTTCTTTGCATATTTTGAGATTTTGAAACATGAAATAAAGTTCAATTGGGATCAGCAATTAAGTCCAGACCTCAGCTTAATGGTTAAAAGGTAGTATGTTTTGTACATTTTTTGTTATCTATTATTTCTTATCTAGTGGGTAAAAACAATAAGGTGGGCCAAGCAAACCCTTTTTCACACTTGTGATAGCTTATACATTGTTTTTGAAATTGTGATTTTAGAAATATGAAATAAAGGTAAATAACAAGTACTTCTTTAAATGCTTTGGTATTTTTTTGCATATTTTAAAATAAAAATAGAGATTCTGGATTAGGATTTTTTAAAAAGTACTGCAAATTTTATTTTGTTTCACAGTACTTTTTCGCATTAAGTAATTTGTTTAAGTTATATTTAAAACTGCGCTTACAAAGTAGCGGGGCAAGTGGTAGTTACATAATAAGTGAATTAAAACTTAATTTTCTAAACTGTAACATAATCTTTTTATTATTTAAAAATTAATTTTAAAATTTTTAACACTTTACATACATTCACCCTACTTATATATTTGTATTGGGACTGCAAATAATAAATATTTTAAATTTTAAAAACAATCAGATAACATCGGAGAGTGTAGCAAAATACATCATTCAATGACATTAAACTAAATCTTTAGAAAATCAAGGGCTTTTTAAAATTTTATTTTTTTTTTTTAAATAATTATTTTTGGACAAAAACTAATTTTTATTATTTTATTTTTTTTTAATCTTTTATATTTTAAATTCATATATAAAGATTAAAAAATAACAATTGTTATTAAATTTTAAAAAATAATATTTCTGAAAAAAAATTAATATAAACATTAACAAGTAAGAGCGCTATATTCGGCTGTGCCGAATCTTATATACCCTTCACATTGGTCTTTAAATATAACTAGCCGAGTAATTTTGTACTGCAAATAATATAATAAAAAACCTTGTGCGAGTTTTAAAGCCCATAGAAAAAATAACAAAATTTTAACGTTCGTATGAATAATAGAAATAGATGAAGAAGATTTGAGGTCGAGAGTCTTAAAAGTTTTCAACATTATTCATATTTAAAGATTAATAAAACTTGTTAAATGTTATGGGATGTTCTAGTTTCCCTGCTCCTCTCCAACTTTTTTTCCAAAATGTATGAATTATTTGATTTTTGTAGAATATTTGAAGTCGATAGCTGTAACAGTTTTGCAGAAAAAGCGTATTGAAAATTTTATAAAAATTTTTAATTTATATGGGAGCTACCCCTTTTTTTGTCCCCACTCAATAAAATTTTTCTTCAAAGCGTAGGCATTCTTGTCCAATTACTTTTTGTACAACATTCGATTTCGATGTCTTTTATAGTTTCCGAGATATAGCGCATAAAATATTTCACCAAATTTGTGCAATTGTAGGAAAAATACCCCTTCCCCTGGTTTTATCTGAAAAAACTTTTTTGATTATTTAGGTCCCTTCTTTTGGAGTATCCGTGCCAAGTTTTGTGGCAAGAGTGACTATACTTACTGAGATATATAGGGATATATGCACGGATTTTGTCCTAAAAAAAATGGGTTACTCTGGGTTTTCGCTTATATCTCGGTCAATAGTGAACCGATTTTGCTGATTTTAAATAGCGATTGTCTCCAGGATATTTTTTTTTTCAATAGTTTGACACCAATAACTGCTCCGTACCTTTTAATTTGACTCCGGAAACTTGATTTCAACAGACGGACAGACAGACAGATGGATAGACGGACAGACGGACATGGCTATATGAACTTCCCTATCCATAAGAATTCAGAATATATATACTTTATGGGGTCGCAAATGAATAATAAAGAAATTACAAACGGAATGACAAAGTGATATATACCCTTATCACTATGTGAAGGGTATAAAAAAATTTAATTTTTTAAAAACTAATAAAATTCACACATAACTACAAAATCGCTTTGATTCCCTTTTTATATACATGTTTCATTCTAGCTCTCTGGCAACACTCTTTCAAACGCTTCTAAAATTTTGTTAAAATTCAAATTGTTGTTTTCAGTCCTGACGCTAAATTAAAAATTGCTAGCTAAGCTAAGGTTGAAGGGAGTCAGATAAGCAGAATATTAAAAAGTCAAGTTTTTTCTTTAAAACAACAACAAGAACAACAACAATAAGGCCATTGAGGAAATGAAAACATTTAAATACACACGCCATAAGCATATTAATTGACAGTTTAGTTTTGTAGTTAATTTTATTAATTTTTTGTTTTTTTTTTTGCTTTACATCTTTGAAAGTAGAAAACACATTAATTTTCAAACAGTTAAATTTAATTAAGTTCCAAATTGAAAAACGGCAAATTCTCTAAACAAGGCAAGGACTCATTAGTTTACGCTTGCGTTTGCTAAACGCGAATGGGAACAAAAACATTTTTCTTTTTCTTGAGCAAATATTTATATGTTTTGAAACAAAATATTTTAATTTAAGTTGAAAATTTTTGTTGTTGTTTTTAAGTTTTGCTTTATTTTAAATTATTAAAATTCTAAATTAGATTAATAATTACTGTATTTTACTTACATCTCTAAAAACATAATTTATGACCTTATATTTCCTGGAGTTATAAACGAGTGCATGAAAGAATGAGAGAGGGAATAATTTTAGTTAATATATTATGTTATCTAGAATAATAGTTAAAAGATTTATGAGAAATTTGTGTGCAAACAAATCATTTATAATGATTTTTGAAATAAAAACCCAGTAAACATTTTTGTTCTCATTAACAAAAAAAGACTGTGGACTTTGTAGCCGTTCTTCTGATTAAAAAATAAATTTTTATTAGATTTGCAACTAATATAAAACTAAAAAATTATTTAACATTTGTTTAAATTAATTTACAAAAAATCGTTAAACTTTTATCCCAATAGAAAAAGGAAAAAGATTATTCAGCATATGATAAATTTAATCTGTTACAAAATTGATTAAAAAAATGATTAAATCCTTTCATTTGTCCTAGTTTTTATAATATTGTCGACACGATGATCTACATAGTATTTCTAAAAATAAAAAAAAAATATTTTTTCGGTCAAGGGCCGCTTTACGTAAAATTGCCAAAATATAATTAGATTATTAAAAAATTGTTTTCTTACTAAAATGATATCGCTTGGTTGCATTTCTTAATGAGAAGTCAAATCTACATTAATAATTTAGAAACTCAATAAATAATAAACCCAAAACTGTATAGAATCTGGCTGAGTAGAACATTTCACAAAACCTATGGTGCTCTAACAAAAAAACAAATAAATTGAAATTAAAAAGAACACTTAATAGCACTTTAAGTCCATTATATGGAAACTCCTAAATTACAGCACAACCTGAACTCCCTCCCTCCTTGAAGCAGAAGTCCACTAAAAAAGGATTTTGAGAAGGGGAAAAATGGGTCAAAAATAAAAACATCGGAAAGTTTATATTTACTAACTAATACAAGATAGAAAAATTCAAAAAATAGAAAGGTCCAGGTCTGGCACTTGTTAGGGGTAAACAGGGTAAAATTTATATTTTACGGAAAAAGGTAAAAACTAAAAATTGGTACTTTTTGAAATTTTTTTATCAAAACTATAAATAAACACACTGAAAGAAAATACATTCTTAAATCAAGAATTTTATTTTTGAACTTATTCAAAATTGTACTTAAAACTTTTAAGTACGATTGGTACATATATTTTTTTAAAACAATTTAATTCGGAATATTTCAGAAAACCAAACAAAAAAAAACTTGTTGTTTTTAACAAATATTTTTACATTTAAAAAACAAAGTATCTCCGTGGCCTTAATGGTAGTGCACTGGTGCTGTAGTTCGGTAAATCTTAGGCTCTAATCCCAGCTACGCTTAGTACGAAAAAAAAATTTTTAAATAATAAATATTAAAGACCTTATGCATAAAATTATTTTATGTTTATTAAGGACTTCTTTAACATTTATTTCATAGAGATATTTCAAATGAGCCCTTAGTTTTTATGAATAAGTCCGGAAATATACATAAAATAAAAGTAAAACATAAAACTCTTCTTCTTTGATAAGGCTCCGTAAGTCAGAAAACCTAAATTTAATAATTTTGACTATTTCCTTTTACGCTTAAATTAATCCTTTTTTTGATTTAATGTGGCTGGAAGTAAGCAACTTTTACTAGAGAAATCGTACTTGTTTAAGGAAAAAGCAGTATTTGGTTTAACAAACTGTACTCACCGTCATTTTGACACCGCTACGGCCTGGATTAAGTTAAAATTAGTTTGTTTACTTTTTTATGTGAAAGGTTAAAAAAGGGTAGAAAAATATATTAAGTCCTTTTAGACATTTTTTTCTCATTTTCAAACCGTGATTAAGGCCGAAAGCAAACTTATTTAGTTTTCCCACATTGGGTATTATGTACCTACATATCGTCACGGAAAATGCAAAACGTCCTATCTAACAAACAATTTAAAATTGGCTTTTTATCAATTCTAGCCTTGTAATATTTACGTCACCTCTTAAAATTCTTTTTTTCCAGCAGAAATATATTTGTTGATCCTTTTTAACTCACATATATGAAAAAAATTTGTGTTAACTGCAAATAAAATTTTTTTAAATGTTAGATAGGGCGTTTTGCATTTTCTGTGAAGATATACAAAATTAAGGTCCATTGTTTTAGATTATGGCAACTTTTGTGATAAGGTGTCTTTGTAGACAGGCAATTAAGGACTATTAATGACGATTTAGGTTGAAATTCAATTATGTATTTAAAAAAGGACTTTTTCAAGTTTTTGGTATTGAAATATGAATAAGGAACTACTATCCAACAAGGGTCGAAAAAGTGCTGTTTTTACAATTTTGGTGCCCTCTTAAAGTACTTTTTCATGTATTTTGTCCATTTTTGCATTTTTAAAAAGATGAAATTACATATTCTAGATTTAGCTTGCACAGAAAATTGTGCAAGCTCCACTGTTTTATACTAATAGCACTTTGCAAGAATGCTTTCCTTGTTTCAGTTAACAGTGGCAGATTTTATGTTATTACGGTTATCTACCACATATGTTTCAAGAGACACTGACCAAAATGACAAAAACAAGTTGCACCTCTTTGACTTGAATGTAAATATATAATTCAAGATCATGTATACCTAGTTTAACAACAAAATGTACATTTGGAAAAGCATGAATTGAGTAACCACCAGAGTTGGAGTAGCATATTACTAGTAAATTTTAAAAATATATAATCTATGTCCAGGACCATGTCTATAGTGGAGAAAATAATTTTTGAAAATATACAAGCACAAGTACGAAAATATATGTATTTCAAGAGGACAAAATGGACCTTTTCAGAGTGGTAGTAAAAATATATAGTCAATGTCCAGGGCCATGTCTGTATTAGAAAAATTAATTTTTGAGAAAAAGAAGAGAAGAAAATTTTAGGAGTGGACAAAATGTACATTTAGAAAAGACATGAATGATGTCATCGCCAGAGTGGTAGTAGCGCAGGACCAGTTAATTTTGGAAAAATAAAGTCTATGTCAAGCACCACGTCTATATTGGAGAATTTTTTTTTTTTGAAAATATACAATAAGAAGATCAAAAATATGGGAATAGCCTTGTACTCGTTTCGGAGTTTAAACTTTATTAACAAAATAATTTATTACACCTGATATTGTCCTTTCATCTATTTGTAGAAAAGTTAATGTACTGTTTATAGAACACGAAAGGCGAAACGCCGTAGACGTTTTACATGTGTTTTGTTTTTGTTACAATAGCAAAATACATACAAAACGTCCCAAGACGTTTCAAAAGTAAGGAATAGTCTATGTGGTTTCTATTATTATATTAAATATTTGAATTTATTTAAGGCTTGAATGTATATTTTATATCCTTTATGAAAAGTTGAGTAAGCATTTCAGTCAACCGTAGACAATATATTAGTATGCTTTTGTTTTAAAACATTCATACATTCAAACATTTAACACCTCAAATAAAGCATACAAAGGATTATTTATTCAGCAATTTCAATAATTGTCAACACCAAATACGCCCACCATATATATATTCATGGATCAGTTTATATTTTAATGATAATAAATAGAATGGAATCTAAAATAATTAATGAAGCTTGTTTTATTTTCTTTAAATACTTTTTAAAAATGTTGAAATTTAATGATAAGTCGCTACTCTGTATCCGTTTTATGTATTTGGTAATGTTTGCATTTCTGTAATTATGTGCACGACTTTGAATTAAATTTCTACTACATATTTTAAAATCACTGGAAATTTAAGAATGATATTTTGGTACTGCCTTATCAAAAGGTTTTGTTATTATTTTAAGATTTTAACCTTAAAATAATAACAACAACAGCCCCCACAAAGGCCAACATTATCATTATTGACTTCTTGACTTTCCTAAACCACAAACAACTAATATCGAGCAATAAAATTTATAAACTCACATAAACATTTATATAACCACACACAACAATATAAACAGGCACACACACACACACACAAATCCAAATGAAGTACATTTGTAGAGCATAAACTTTAGATTATTGTAGAATATTTAATAGCTACTTCAACAATAACTTCAAAAGTCATTAATAATATTGTATGAACAATAATATATTTATATTTGAACATACTAACATATTGCTCATTTGCCTGAACATCGTAATAAGTCAAATGAAAACAATTTCTCGAAAAACGCTATTGAACTACTAGATTTGTATATATCTACTAGAAAAAACAAGTGGAATTTTCTCTTCGAGCGCAAAAAGTGGAAACATTTTTAAGATGAAATTTAGATACAGGATAAAGCAAAACATAACCAATAGTCCTGCATTGTTTACTCTAAAAATTAATTTTTTGAGTTATGACTTTGTTCTGGCAAATAAGGGATGTATATGGAGTGTGCTAGTAAAACAAGAATCTACTTACAAACCTTAATTAATATTAAAAACATTCCTTTACTTTAACATGCATATGTATAACTGTGGCAGTAAAAAACAAGTAAGAAGTCGGTCAAGCCAGACCATATTATACCCTACACATCGTTTGTATCGGGACTATATGAGAAAATTTTTGTATTAGGAAAATTAGTTAGTGACATTAAATTAAACATGTCCGTGAAATTTTAGTAGGCTAAAGTGATATTCAAGCCATTTATAGCCTAAAATTCTTATTCCGGGATGACATTTGTGTGGGACGTACATGTGTCAAAAAATCCACTGATCATAACCATAAACAATAGACATCCAGCCAATGCCGAATTTCATGTGACCTTTTCTCTGATCACAAGAATAAATGGATTACCAGCCAGACAGAAGGATGGACGAACACACTTATAGTTGGGTATTAGACCATAATTTTTGGGCGTTACAAGCATCTGCCCAGACGCATAATACGCGTAATACGTATTTAGTGTGGGTATAAAAAGTGTTCAAGGTATTATGCGTTTGTGCAGAAAACAACAGCCAAGTTTGCGGATCGACTCAGAATCAATTCCTAGGGCTATTGAAGCATATCCATCCGTCAGTGCAGCTGGTTGTCCATTTTTTCTTTTGATCAAAATACGAGTCTCATTTCCACAGACATTTGGTGAAATTTGTCGAAGATAACTTTGACATCGTTTTTTGTGAAGACTATGGGTTCATTTTTAAACATAACACCCATATAAATGTCCTTCCGGAATAAGCATTTTGAGCTGTAACTTTCTTTTATATTATTATTATCATTTTTTTAAACATCCCTCTTAATGTGCAGTTGTATTACACTTGTCATTAATCTTAAACCTTTGGATATTCCAACCTAATACATTTAGCTTAAACATGTTGTTTAACAAGTTTAAAGACCATTTCTATAATATTTTGTATGTTTAAGTTATTTTGGCTACTGCTTGGTTGACTTAGTTTTAGTTAAAAACCATTTTATGGATAAACGAACACAGCTTATGCGTTTGCTTTATAATAACAATAACAAATATATATTACTAAATACATATACAAACACAAGATCCTTAAGGAAAAGGATAGATATAAAAACCAAGGCAATGTATGTATATTTTTTACTATGGAAAAACATATACTTATATTTAAGAACTAGTGTTTCATACACGGAATTTAGACTATGTTACTTGTAACATGACTATTTTCTTATTTCGTTTTAAGGTAACTTCCAAAAACTTTAAGAATTTACATTATGTTACTAGAAACTTTTCTCTTTTTTATATTTTGTTTTGGTTTTGTTGTTTATTCTTCTTCTTGAACGTTTCGACCATGGTACAATTACCTTACAATTACCTTAATTGTAATGTACAATTACCTTAAAGGTAATTGTACCATGGCATATACGAAAGAGAATAAAGAAAAAACGAAAACGAAACATTAAAAACAGAAACCGTGTTACTTTTGTAACTTCTCTGCCTTCTCTACCCAATTTGCCCTCAAAACAATTTGGCATGTTACAGTAACGTGTTACAAGTAACATAGTCTAAATGCCGTGATAGTGTTATTCTGAAGGATATAAATTTACGTCAAACTACAACTACAACAAAAGCATAAAAAGCCAAATTCCAATGAACACAATCTTTAATATTTATGCTCATAAAACATGAAATTTGTCAGTTTTGACAGTTCCAAGTTATGGCAGATTATTTATTTTCCTTTTTCGCCAATAGGGAAATATTTTGTTGGGGAATTAGAATTTGTTACAACAAAAAAACACAAACAGACACAAATATTAGTTTTCTTTAAATATGCTTCGCACTTAAAATATTAAGAGAAAATAATATTGAACAACTAAAAAAAATTATGATAAAAACTACAAATTAACCCAGATTTTATTAAATAAAAAGTTGTAAAAAATTTTTTAATAATTCAGTGGTCGGTCGAATCGTTGAAATGTCGAAAAGTTGTCAATGTTTTAAAAATACGAATTCAAATAGGATTTTTTTTAATTTCGACTCGAATCGAATGTGACAATTTGGCCACAGTTATCGAAAAGGAAATTATTAAGAATTTTAATTATTTGTTTGACGTTAATAAATTTCAGTATCAATAATAAAACTACACCTCAGCCGATACACAAACCTTAGTTAAGGTGGGCATGAATATCTGTGAGCCTTTTAGTACCAAACGAGGTTTCAGAGAAGGATACAGCTTTTTTTGTGATATTTTCAACATCTTCTTAGAAAAGATATACGAGACGCAAATGTGAATAGAACTGGCACACTATTCACAAAACAGAACATGTAACTCACATCGACGGAATTTACATCATAGAGCAAATAAATAAAAAAATACAATAAAATATATGTAAAACAATTATCGTGTTTCGTTTAACAAATATTTTGCCGCAAAGTGATCGTTTTAAGTTTATTTCATCAAGGAATCTTAAGAAAGGAAATTGATGATCAAATTGATTATCAAGTTGGTACAGCCCTCGTTACACCTGTACTACACTGTATTACAAAAGTCTAACTCTTGGTCAATTTATAGTAAAAATGTTGCTTTCTTTTTCCTTAATCTTTAAATATTTTTTAAACTATAAAATTCTTTTTTCATCCTTTCTTGTTAAATTCTTTTTCATTTGAGAAACATAACGATACACGAAGAAAACTTGATGCCCACATTAAGAAGTTGTAAGTATGTAGAAGAAATAAAAAAAAACTTTCCGCTAAATTTTCTGCACAAACTTTAGAAAACTGATAAGAAAAAAAACTTAAGCAAACAAAACCGAAAAAGAAACTTTTCCGGAGTTTAGGTTTTTATTGATTTCAGGGAGTGTTGTGGTAACATGCCTCAACAAAAACTTTTTTATAACCGAACACCATCTTTCTATAAAGTTTAAATAACACAAGAAGAAAAATATTGAAATAAAACCAAAACGAGAGAAAAATGATTGTAATTAAAAATCTTAAGATTGGCATTCAATTTTCTGAGAACTTTTTTCTCCTTTACCAGCTTCGATCTAAAGCTACAACAGCAAAAGCAAAAACAAAAAATATTATATAAGAATGTTTGTAGACAACAACAATAACGATGACACCCTTAATATAATAAAGTAAATGTTAACAGAATTTCTTAACATTTTTTTAATTATCTGTTTCATTCAGAACACAACGCCGCATCTGCCAAAACAGAGATGAACTTGAATCTCTTCGAATAAACCAAGAAATTAATGTGAACTATTTTGCAAAACTCAAGTAACACCTAGAAGCACTATAAAGTAAGTTTCCAGAATCTCGTAATTTCGGGAGAATATACAAACCAACCTAGAGATTTGCGGAAGGTGTTAACGAGACCATCAGTTATGGGACACCTAGTAGGCTTAATACGATTTCTAAGATGAAGTTCTTAGAAGGCCCCTTATCACAAAACTACCACTGCGTAATCTGAGGGGACCCTGTGCAAGAAATAACTTAGAAATTGTAATATTTTTGCCTGTTGACTGTAAATACATATACCGATATAAGTCTGTTAACTACTGCTGTTGCTAAAGCACCTATAAAAATACGATTCCAATTTCCAGATGTTGTAAATGCTATTAATTATTTGAATGCAAAAAACTTCTGGATTTAATAAAAGTAGGCAACAAAATGCTCTTATTGCTGCCTTGTGCAGCAAGAAGAATGATTCTATTTGTTTACGCGTAATTTTATGGCTGGAATACTTTCCGCCAATATGGAAAGTTGTATTGGCAAGGATGATGCCCAAGCCCTAAAAAGATTCTTAGAGCGTGGAGACTTACAGGCCTATAATTCTGTTACCAACTTAGTCATATCGGTAGAAAAATAGTTTTAAAACAATATGGCTCTGATCTTGAATGATTACAACTGCATTTTTAATTTCCAATTTGTATTTAGACGATGACAAAGTACCAGAGGCTGGTACACATTATAGGAAAAGCCTTTGAAAAAAACAAATACTTTTTTGCGCTTTCACAAGCTTTTGATAAAGTATGGCAAAAAGGCCTGTTAATAAGACTAACGCTTAGTTTCCTAGTGAACTGTTAATACCTGTTGGAAAAGTACATAACCGACCGACAGTTCATGATTGAAAAAGGGACTACTTAAATTTTCCAAACAAAAATGCTGGCGTACCTCAAGGTACGCCAATTCTGTACTTACTTTACAAAGCAGACGTGCCACAGTAAAATACACTCGCCGAAACTTGTTGAGAATATAGCTTTTCATACATTTATTAATAAAAATTCTAAAAAAGTTATGGGAGAAAAAATAAATTAACAAAAATGCACACACGTATTTATAAATTTATGCAAATATATGTGCTTCCCAGTCCTTATTAATACCACTATACAACAAGCAAAATTACATTTGATGACGACTATATATGTGTTTCATGTGTTGTGGTTCCAAATACGTACAAAAATAGTCGAAATCAAAATTCTAACATTAAATTTCTAAAATTTAAGATTTTAAAAGAGGCTGCTCCTATGATTATATCATAACCCGGAAAAGATTTGTCCGACCCTATAAAAGACCACCAAAAGACCAACAATAAAATCATTTTACAGCTATGTTAATATTGTTTTTTTTTCCTTTCCAACGGTTTCAGATATATTTGGCCAAAAACTAAAAAAAAATTTCGATGATGGGGAAAAAATTGGAGATTTTTTATTATTTTTATGATTTTTTTTGTCAGTTTAATCGTCTAAAAATCGTGCAAACATTTGAGCAAACCGGGTCTTAAGGAGATTTAAGATGTGTGCATGCTCGTAGAGCTCGTAGTGCAGAAAATATTGCTGTTGTTCGCGATAGTGTGGCTGAAGAGCCGGCCACCTCAACTTGTCGTCGTGCCCAACAATTGCACCTCTCACAATCGTCGTTGATGAACATTATTCATAAAAACTTGCATTTGCACGCTTAAACGGTCCAGACGTCTAATGGTCAGAATGGTGGCAAGAAAGGGCAACTGTGGATAATAAATTTTTGAAGAAAATTATCTTCAGTGTTGAGGCATATTTTAACCTGAGTGGATTCGTCATACATTTAGATGAATAATAATAAAAGAGTGATTGTTGAAAAACCAATGCACCCACAAAACCTGAATAGAAATAAACAACAAAAAAAAGTGACTGTTTGGTGGATTTTATGTACTAGCGGCATCTTTTCGCTGTATTTTTTCCAAAATGAGGCCGGTCGGGCAGTTACTGTGGATTGTATTGCTATCGGAGATGGCAACGAACTTTTTATGGCCCAAATTGGAAGATATGGATGTGGACGATATATGGTTTCATTAGGACGGTGCCACTTTCCACACAGCTAATGAAACAATAGCTCTTTTGCGCAACAAATTCAATGGCCGTGTTATCTCACGTGTTTGGCGAAGTCAATTGGCCGCCCAGATTTGTTATTTGGCACACCGTTGGACTTCTGTCTTTAAGGTTATTAAAAAAAAGGTGTACGTTGATAAGCCAGCAACGATCCAAAAGCTAATGAATTAGATAATTAGGCACATTAACGGCAAAGAACCTAAATTATTCCTCAGCGTCATCGAAAACTTGGACCATCGGATGGAGATATGCCGCCGAAGTCGCGGCGGCCATTTAGCTGATATTTTGTTCCATACATAATTGAAACATTCCAATATTATCACAATAAAATGAAACGACAATTATTTCGTAAATAATTTGTTTTTTATTTAAAATCCACATCGGCCCTTAAAATTTAACCACCCAATATAAGGACTGTCCAAACCGTTTCATCATAATTTGCAAATAACTAGCCCAATTTCGCTAAAAAGATTTGTTTAAAAATTGCAATAAAACGGTGTTTACTGGTAAGTTATAACATTTGGTGTAAATACTCAGGGGTTTTTAATAATCAAAACCCCAATTCAAGAAGATATTATTTGTTTTTTTTTTCAAAATAAAAAATTTGTATATTTTTTTTAAAGTTTATAAAAAATCAAAAACAGCAAAAACTTTAAAATTCTGTAACAGATCTTAATTACAACGCTTATTCCAGATACCAAGAGCCTAACATGATGGCAATCAGTGCATAAATGCTGATCTTTTTAATAACAAACTGAAGGTAGCTGCCTATTTTTAAACCCTAAATGCATACTAAAATAAACAGCTCTGGTAACCTGTTAATAAAACCAACATTTATTTATTGCATTTTATAAAAGAGGGTATATTTCTAAATATTTACATATATTTTAATATAAATAAAAAATTTTTGTCACCTTCTGTTTCCAAATAATTTTCAAAAAATAAAAATCCTCCAATATATGCCCAAAACTTTAAATATTTTTTGATATATATATTTTTATAGTCAAATATTTCTTAAGTCGTTAAAAATTGTCTTTTTTTTATTTTGGCTAAAGTTCATTATTTAATTTCTTTTTATTAGAAGAAGTAAATATATTTCCGTTAGTTTTAAATAATTATTAAAATAATTATTCGCCTCTTCAAAAATCTCTGTTTTTGTCCCCATGACACATCAAAAACTATAGTGGTGGTCAAATATCTCAAAAAAATGTAAGTTTGCTGCATATTTTTATCAGATAGAGTCTCAATTCTATTTGGGGAAATACCTAAACATTTACCTGGATCATCGCCGCACATGTTAGTCACATAAACATAAAAAATTGTCCCAAATGAATAGTTGGAGTTCCTCCTTGGAGTGCTTCGTTTCGATTCTAATCGTTTTATCTTCAACTCAATATTGAAACCAATTTGGTGCTATGGTAAACAGTTATGGGTCGCTGCCTCCAGCATAAATAAAATTAAGTTAAGTCAAAACAAAATGGCGCTTCTTGGTAACAAAAGGTACAAGTTCTACTAGTTAGAGTCAAATACCAGAGGGCAAATTCGATTCGAATCGAATCCTTATTAGAATTCCTATATTAAAAGCATTGAGAACTCGATCGATCGAGTAGAATTTCGATTCGAATCGAATGCTGTAATTTTCACCCTAACCTATGTGAACAAGAATTTAAATAAGCTGAAAATACATCCAAGCATATTCGCTTGAAAAATCCTACAGCATGGAAACAACGGAAACTATCATTTGAAGAGCAGTGACACTGTTTTTCTTTAGATGAGACAATAGGAATTTACGATTGCTTTAATTAGAGAACTTTAATTTTAGCCTAGTACTCGCTGGACTAATATGATTTTTTTCATTAAATCAAGTCACTTATTGTTAGTCCATACAACTGAAAATTTAATAAAAAAATAATTGTTTAATAAATCAGTGAAGATCGGTCCATTATTTGCCCTACTTTAGGCAGAAGGTCTATACTCTAAAATAACATTAACCTGCAAATGAAGTTCAAACTATTTAACCCCAATTACCATGGGTTCTTGTCTAGACTCTCAAACTCAAGCACTTTGAGAATCCCTATTTTATAAAAACCATAAAATCTGGGCAAAACCATTTAGGAGTCTCAAAAAAATTTAGTTAATATTTCTTGGTAATTTTAATATTTACTTATGCTCCAAAGTTGCTTTATTTAATCCACAAACCAAAAGTTAAAAAAAAGAAATATTTTGTTAATTTTCTATTAAACATAAATTATGTTCAAAATAAAATACCAAGAGACCTCTTTCCATTTAGAAAAATTTTTAAACCTTTTAACAAAAAAAGAAAAAAATTGTATTTTAAAAAGCAACTAAAAAATATTCAATCGAAGGAATAAACTGTGAAACTTTCAACAAGTTTTGCCGCGATTTTCAACCAAACCATTTTTATTTGTTCTTTCCTAAAAGGCTTCAAAGAAATTGTGGAAAAAGTAATAAAAATTGAAAAGAAAATTTAGAGCAAATATTTGTTAAATAGATTTTTATTTTTTCTTTTTAATTTTTCTTATAACTTTGCCAGAAAGCCAAGTAGTTGAACTTTCTTGAGAAAGTGGTAAAGTGTGAAAATTGATCACAGACAGTTTTGTTCATATTAAATGATATTCACTGAGACAAAATGTCATTTGCATAAATGGTGTGTCTATTGGAATAAAAATAAAGTTTTTCGCTTTTTTCTTCTAAGCTCTCGTGTCAACACTATTCTTATTTCATATCATAAAAATTGATTTTTGATAGAAGTTTTTCAAATATTTGTTCTAGTCAAAATCAAAATGAAGCATAAAACTAATTTATTTCTTAAGTATTTTATGCAGAACCCAAAATTAAGAAGAATATTTAAATGAGTTTAAGTGTTAAATAAGTCAATTGTTTAAGTATAAAACTATTTTATAAGTTTTTAACTCACATTTAAGAAGAGTTCATACAATTTTGTTAAAATTATCTTGATTTAAACTAGCCATGTATCGTGAGCTGAAGGGCGAAATCACGTAACTACATTATTGAAAACTTTGCAGGAGGGAAAAAACATTTTCTAAATTACAAAGGCAGTGATTGTTAATTTTTTTCTGACACTCGGTTTCAATTTATTGTCATGTGCCTCTTAATAAAATATCATGAAATATGTTTATACATCGATTTGTTGGTTACGTGGTTTTGCGTTTCAACTAACGATATGCTTCTTCAGCTTATAACAAAACTATTAAAGAAGTAAGAAAGAAAAGGAGTGAATCCAATTTTATTTTATACTAAACAAGAATTTATTTCGCTTAACACTGACTTCGGGAAGTGGAACTAATATGGGCCCATTGTAAGTTATGAACAGGTTAACTGGAACGAAGAACATATAGAAAATTAGAAATAAGTAAATGATCGACGCTGTAATTTAAGAACAGTAGCTCAATGGTATTAAAATTCTTTAAGATTTTACTTCTTAAATAATCGAATGATCTTTGGTGATAAACAAAAAAATTGTTTAAGGCATAACAATGTCTTAATAATCAGTGTCTTATTGAATGTTGACATGCTATCACTAGCACTTTAGTTAAGATCGATCGCCACTATCAGTTGTGGGCCTCCTTTCTAATAATGAATCCTTTTTCTTTTTTGTTTGATTTTTCTTTAATTTTACTGTTTTTTTTTCTAGACAACAGTATTTAATAACAAATAGAAATCTAGGGAAAAAGTTTTTTCTTTAAAATATAACAATTTTTATTAAGTGGAGCCTTAGGTACAATAATGCTGAATAAATTTGGGCGTTTTAAACAAATCTAAATCAGTTCTGAACACGTTTTTAGGGGTCTATTTATTTTAAGAAACTGCTTAGGTTTTTAAAAATTAAATTGAAGAAAATTGTGCAAAATCTCAACTTTTCATGCAGTTGGCATGATCTAGTTTAGAAGTTTTTTTTCCATATCTCCATGAGGTACTTTTAGCGCATAGACACACTCAGATTGTAGTAATGTGTGATCAAAAGTTGATCAGTTGTTAAAAAAAATTAAAAATAGTTGTTTGTTTATGTTAGGTTAGGTGAGGTAAAGCTGCACCTAAGCCAGTGATCGGCTTGTTGTGCGTTCCTAGCAAGGAAAAAGAATCACGAGGGTAACATAGCAAAAATTCGGTGATGCGGCTGAAATCCCCCAACACGACCTAATCTACACCTCTTAATTAAGCCACAAAATATTATACATAAAGCATTAGACTCTGGCCTCTGCCAAATCCGGACAGTAATTTAGAAAATGTTCCATCGTTTCGATGTCCCCGGGTGCCCCGGTAGGTCAGTGGTAAGTGCACAAGCCTACCAGTCTGGGGGTTGTGGGTTCGATTCCCATCAGAGACCCTGGTAAGTCTGCTTCATTCTTCAATTCTTTCTTTATTTCTTCTTTCCTTCTATCTCAAGCTATTCTATCTGCCTCTCCAGGTAACACAAAGGGACCGAATTAAGCGGACCCAAGTGAGCTGTAATCTTTCCTT
Organism: Melanophora roralis; assembly: GCA_963583895.1. Taxonomy (NCBI): domain Eukaryota; kingdom Metazoa; phylum Arthropoda; class Insecta; order Diptera; family Rhinophoridae; genus Melanophora; species Melanophora roralis. The sequence continues at coordinate 47,493,416 of OY757190.1, read as the reverse complement.
CAACGGCTGCCTGTTCTACCTAACCTAACCTTCGGTGTCCTCTCTGCATGCCCTGCACTTGATATACTCCAATTCGATGGACGTGTGCTCGTAAATGCCAGCGAACCGTCAGTGTACTCATCGACTTGCTTAGTTAAGCCTTCCTAAGTTTTAGAATTCTCCTATTTCCGACCTCATTTGGGTCGTTTCAGAATATTCTCGTCAACTTCCTAACTGTCCCGTTGTTCCATTACAACCTGTGGTCATATTCCGCCTGCCTTTTTATCTCGGCCTTCATTGCAGAAAAGAGCTTTAAGTTCAATATGTCCATTTCTCGCTGCTATCTAGTACTAATTTCAAGATCATTTTCCCGTTTATTTCCAACCAACTCCGGATGACCAGGTACCCATAATATGCGAACTTGTTCATATTGCGAGTAGTCATCTATTATCCTCTTGCACTGCAACATCGTCCTTGATCTAGCATTCGCAGACATAACTGTCCTAATAGGCGCTTGGCCTTCTTTACATACATATGTTTACATCTGTTGAATCTGTGTGTGCCCTAAATCAGGACAGACATTTGGTGATTTCCCGGACCTTCACTTGTAAAACAGTATTGTGGCCAGGGAGGCAAAACTAAATCTCAGTTTCCGGGTGCTCGAAAAGGATTCTCAGTCCCATTTTTTCCTCCGCCTTAAAGCATTCCGTAAAATAATACGCCCCTTAGAGCATTTGCACCAGAGTAACCTCTAACCAGGACTGCCGATCTGGTATTAGAGCAATGCAGTTTGTCTTCAGGGGGCAAATTACGGCATTCGATTCGAATCGAATCGAAATTTAAAATTTTTTATATTAAAGCCATTGACACCTCGATCGATCGAGTAGAATTTCGAATCAAATGACATAATTTGCTCCCAGTTTTACTAGACGTATACGATCAGACACTTCCACTGTATCCGTTTAACCTTCCAGTATCTCAAAAAAGCGTTCTGGTTAAACTTAAAGTTTACATCAATCCATTCCGATATCATCTGATAGCGTTTCGCCACATGTGCCGCTTAGTAGTATTCCTGGATTTATTAGGCTGGTTGCCCGAAATTTTCTCTAAGTACTTGTTTCAATTAGTCCCAATTGCACTGTCTCTTTTAAGGCAACATGATCTTTTTTTTAGATCGCAATGTTTCACTTTCTGTCCATTGATGTCCACTATACCACCAAAACGCAAGTTAGTAATGGTCTAATTACACTATCGTATAGCCAATGTGTCATCTTTGGACTGAGGCCCCATTTTAAGCTAATAGTCCTTTTCTATAGTACCAATATCTCTCTCTACGAGGCTCGTTATGGTACGCGATTTTTATTTTCCAGCCAAAAACACAAATCTCGGTCTAGTCTACACACTCAGCTTTTTTGGCTGAGCCCAGTCATGCGCAGTATTAATGGGATCCTCCAGCTTTATACAAAGCTGATTTGGATGCTTTGCCCACATCGTCCACGTAGCAAACTAAGCCAAAACCTTTATCAACTAATATCCCTTCTAGACTGTGTATTGCAGTAACCAACAGAAGGAGCAAAAGAATGTTATACTAAGGGGTTCCACGTTTGACACTGTCCTCAATTGTAACACCACACAATCCGCATGTTATCCTCCTATCCTATGCAAGTGATTAAGTCTCTCAGCTCCAAGGATTTAAGGATACAATTTGTCACTGTAAGATTTTTCAATATGGTTTGTTACTTAATTGCTTTTGTTAAAAATAAAAAAGCCTGAGAAAAACTTTTTTTATACAATAAAAAAAACTAATTTAAAGAAGTCTGAAGTACAATAAATACTGCTACATAAAGTCAGGCATTAAACCCAAATCTCTAGCAGGTTTAAAACAAAAACTGATGGAACTAATTTATGGGAGGTATACTAATTTTCAAAAATTTGGAGGCTCAAAAAAAAGGTAAAAACTTATTCAGAATTACTATAAACAAACCAAAACAATTATTTAAAACAGCAAATAGCGAAGAACTGTTGATGGGTTTGGTTAGTTTATAATAATTCTCAATAAGACTACTGATGTTAAGACACATAAAATAATTACGACAAACTAATTTGCATATTACTGACCAAATTGTAAATACAAATATTTAGTTGTAAGATTTGCCCTTATAACTAAAACTGTTAATACAATTAGGGTATTCACAGGGTAGTCATAAAGTCATATGTCTTAAAAAATTAAAGAAAAAAATACTACTGTTGTGAGCATCCGCTTATAATTAAGTGTGCTATTTCAAATTTGAATCAGCTGCTGGAGAAAACAGAAAAATAAGTAATTTCAAAAATACTTTAAAATTAATGGCTGCAACTTGTTAATTATATCAACGGCTTCACTAAAGAGTTTCGACCGCCCGGCTCAGGTTTCTACTGTTTATGACAAAACAATAAACACAGTTCAAAGAGTCTTATAATAATAGAACTTTTTTCTTTTAAGCACAACAAAATTTTTTTTTAAACTATTGTAAAATATTAAAACTTTAAGATAATATGACCTAATAGCATACCGTTTGAACACCCCAAATTATAAGTTTTATTACCAGCGATCGAAAATTGAATTAAAAATTTAAGCATAAAAAGAAATTTAAAAATACATTTAAGTCCAGTTGTACTTATTAAATATTTTTAAGTAAAAGTCAAAAAAATATTTCGGAGGTTTTTCAAGAATTTGGTGTAAGAACCAATAAAATATATGAATACAAACAAACTTTACCTATAACAAACCCTATGATTAAATTAAAAAAATTACGATCAAATCCTGAATGACATTTTGAAATATTTAAGAATAAATACTACTAAAAAGGCAACTGCTTCTCCCTTCGGCTGATATTTCCCGCTTATGGTTTTAGCTTTAGCAGCATTGTGTTTGACACTCTTATTTTCTGCCCTTTGTCAAACACAAAAATATTTTTTTTGCAAATTTAAAAAAAAACACTGTTTCAAATATATTTCTATTCTTACGTTAACATATTACATTTATATTGTTTTTATTTAAAAAAATTTATATTTTTCTCTTAAAAAAATTATATTATTTGTCTTTTATTTAACACTTAAATAATTAAAACAGCCAAAAAATCTACTAATTGCTACAAACTAACATTATGGGAATAAACAAACTTTATATAAATGAATATAAATTTACTGTAACAACATCCATAAATGAATGCAAACATAATCACTGTAACACATACATACAAACAACAATCAGCCAAAATAAATGTTTAATAATTTGATTAAATTTTCAATAATGTCACAAAGTGCTTTTATCCCGTTGAGTGCTTTTATAAATTGCATTTATTTTTAAACCTCATTTTTATTTAGTTTACCAAAGTTTGGCTTCTCTCGGCTCAATTTTATTCCCTCTGCATTTACTCCGTTTTTTTAATTTTTTAAGGCAATTTAATAAACAATATTGATACAAAAGCATAAATAAGTGATATTCTATAGACATCATTTACTTTATCATTATGACGCTCCCTACAAAACCTGCCTTTTTTTATTGATAATAACTCTTGTGGTTGACGAACTATTATCGCTGGATGCTGATGCATTTCATGTGTCAGAGTATTGAGTATATATCGCCAAAAGTACTTGCGTGCATTTGTAGGTGTTTATGTAGTTTTATTATTTCCCTGCATTTTGTTTTACTCCTAGATGAGTTTGGTTAATTTTTCATAATGTATGTAACACTTAATTGTACATGACCACAATATAATGAATTTAATTAATAAAATAAAATTGAAGGCACAAAAAATTGTATTATATGTTTTTGGTGAGTGTGCTTCCTAGCCATTCCCAAGGTAAATCTCAGCAGTTTGGTCTGCTAGAGAACAGCAAAATGATTAAGCGGGTCCACTTCTTAAGTTTAGCAGAAAAGCTAAACAAATGAATTAATTCAAAGGGCAATCCAGTACAACGTAGGAACGAAACAAGAAAATTTCCGAGAAGAGACGAGATTTGCAAAAATAAAATAAAGCATTAGAAAACTAAAAAAGGGAATACTAAGTGTAACAATCACAAGAATTAAATTTGTAAGAGATTATTGAACAAGTCTGAGAATTTACCACTAGAAAACAAAAAATTACTAAAACTATGCTCTACGTGCATTTAAACGTATTTACAAACATACCGTTACCTTAATATAGAAAGACCCTAACTCGTGTTTTTTAAAGTCGGTATTTTGTTGGCTAATTGTGATATATAGGCAGACCAATTATTGAAATTAACGATAATCTGGGATCATAAATAATTCAAGCTCGAGTTCAAGTACTCAAAAGATGCCTCTGTTATCTATCACAATGTTAAATAACAGTAATGGCATCACACATCCTTGCCGTACTCCAGTAGTAACTTTAATTTTTCGGCTCAACTTGCCTTCTTGTAGAATGCGGCAACTTGCGTTAGCATACATGCTTCTAATGACTTTAATTATTTTTTGAGGGATGGCTTTTCAATTTACATTTGAACTGAAATCCGACCGACTGTTTCACAATTATTCTAAGTGTATTTACGCACCCCATACATGATATTATTGGGGAAAACCCCCGCTAATTTACTTCTCAGTTGAAGATTAGTTAAATCAGAGAGCCCTTTCGTTATGATTTATGTGATTATCTTGTCAACCATGCAAAGTAGCGAGGAACGGCTAGTCAAGTCACCATTTTTTCAGAAGGTATAACGCCTTATTTTAGTTCTTCGGGCACTCTTTCATTTGCCCAGATGTCTTCTATTGAGGGCAAAAAGATTTATGCACTAGTTTCAGGACCTACTTTGAGAAGCTCTGGAGAGATATTATTACTTCTTGGGCTTTTGCTATTCTTTTTATCGGTTGTGCATTGATATTCGTGTTGCTCATAGCTTGACTTCGGAAGAAACATAAGAAAATAATAATCAGCCTATAGATTTAGACTATAGAGATATCCGCTGCATTTCGTGTCAGCTGCCAATTAAGCTTCTGCGGTTATATTGCTTTCCCAAGAACGTTTTTTTTACTGGCGCTGCATTTAACTAGATGATCTTAAGCGATATGTTGTGATAAAGGGGTTGAGAGCAGCTTTCAAAAACTTTCTTTTTACCATTAGTGGCCAAGTATCTTTAAGTATCCATTGCTTACGTTTTTGATTTTGAAGGCCAATACGGGTAAAAACGGCTTCAAAAATAACTTTTTAAAAATCTTTGCGATCTTAAGATAAAGTTAATAACAGGGATGATTGTAAAGCAGTAGTATAATTTAAGGCCACTGTAGGGCTAATAAGCCTACTCACATCAAATGTTTTTTTAGCAGATTTTTTGCTTACAGCCGCCAATTTGATGCGCAAACTTTGTGCAACTAGGTGGTGGTCACTTGCTATGTCAGCACCTATTTTGGATCTTACATCCAGAAGGGACGCAGGCCATTTACAGCAAATTGCTTTGTGGTTAATCTGGTTCCCTGTTTCACGGTCTGGGAATACCCATGTTGCTTTATGCACGGGCGTGGGGGGGAACAAAGATCCGCCAATAACAAAGAGTTTACCATTTCCGTACATCTTCCTAATGCGTGAGTTTAAATTATATTCTCTAAACTGTTGTTGTTAGAACAAATTTATGTATCAAGAATGTTGCCGATATTCAAAAACGATATTGTGCGATCAAGGAGACAATCTAACTCCCCTTTGACGGAATAGATTTGGATGTCCATAGGAGGTAAAATCCCTCAGCGGTCGTTGTTTCTACAAAGTCTGGTCATCTTTTTTCTCAAAACAATGTCTCATAAGCGTTAACAGTTGCCATCCAGCCCGTTCTTGACAGTGAGTAAGGTTGTCACTTGAGAAGGATTCGCTATGTGTACAAATTTATGAGCTTTTTGTAATCGCTTTACTTTCCCATTAGACCCCCATTCGCAAAATTTAGAAATATTATAAATTTACAAAAAGGTTTCATTACTTCCGTAAAATCATAAAATTGTTTAACAAAGTTTTTTCGTTAAAACTACAAAAATTTCAAATATAGGGTATCTGGTGAAAGCCGCTACTAAAAAAAACTTTCTGATAAGACGTCGCACATGCGTTACCGATGGTGGAAGCCGTTTAAACTACCGCATATGTATAAACGTAATATTCATTAAATTTGGAAAATAATTGAACTCGTATGGCTCCACCCTCGGTGACACATCAAGAAGTTCTGGAACTTCTTATCAAGAAGTTATTTTTTTCTTGGTAGCAGCTTTTATCAGCCACCCTATACAATAAATATTTTTGTAACCAGCCGTCGTTAATTGATTTTTGAAAATAGTAAAGATCTATGGAGAAATTGCAAATTACATTTAAGTACAACTGGTTCAACAATTGTTAATTGTGTTATGTAATAGAGGATAAATATTTTTTTGTAATTAGTTGATATATGTTGCCATTTTTTCTGTGAATGAGGTGACATATGCTGGAAAATGTTTTTAACTATTCCCTATGGAGATCAGCCAGACGTCTTAAAAGACCCGTAATCGCAAAACCATCACTGCGTAATCTGAGAGGATCCGGGGCTAGAAATGACGAAGAAAAATGCGATCTGTTCGCAAATCATTTAAAAAACGTGCTCGCTTCCAATACTTGCACAGACGTGAGAGAATTACCGCCAGTTGTTGCTAGACGTCCTTTAGAAATACGTTTATTATTTACAGATGTTGTAGAGGCTATTGCTAACCTAAATGGTTAAAAAGCTCCTGGCGTTGATAAAAAAAGCAACAAAATGCTCATAGAGCTACTTTCTATAGCTAAAAGAATAATTCGTTTTATTTTTAACGCAATAATGCGGCTTGAACATTTCCCGCCTATATGGAAAGTTGCCTTAGTAAAGATGATTCCTAAGCCTGGCAAAGATCCCTCGAAGGTAGAATCTTATAGGCCCATAAGTTTGTTACCCACAATGTCAAAATTGTTCGAAAAACTGTTAAAAAAAACAAGCTAAATCCGATCCTGAATGACAACAACTGCATTCTAAATCACCAATTCGGCTTTAGAAGTCAACATAGTACCATCGAACAAACTCACAGGTTGGTACAGGTTACAAGAAAAGCCTTTGAGGAAAAGAAGTACTGCTCCGGGCTTTTTATCGATGTCTCACAAGCGTTCGATAAAGTATGGCATGAAGGCCTGTTAAACAAATTAAAGCTCAACCTTCCATCTAATATTTTTAACCTATTAGAAAAGTACATAACCCGTCGACAATTTATGATCAAAGAGGGAAACCAAATAAGTTGTCCCCAACCAATAGGGGCTGGTGTACCTCAAGATATGCCAACCAATAGTTTTACACACACGTCGACATTTGCTGATGATACTGCTTTCTTTAGTACTTATAAAGATCCTAAAGAGGCTTTGAACCAACTACAATTACATATAGATGCGAAGCTGACGCATATGAAACTTAAAGCTGCTCAAGCCCACTGGCTACTCGGTAGAAACTCTGTACTTCGTATGGATTGTAAGCTTTTACTATACATCTCAACTTTAAAACCAATTTGGTGCTGCGGTATACAACTATGGGGCACTGCTTCCGCCTCTTACATAGAAAAATACAACGCCGTCAAAACAAAACTCTAAGAATGATAACTGGTGCTTCTTGGTATATTAAAAACCGCAATATCCACAAGGATCTAGAAGTACCACTAGTAAAATACGAAATCTTAAACTATGTGGACAAGTATTTAAATAATCTGGAAACACATCCAAATCCGCTCGCTCGAAGCATCTTGCAACAAAGTGGACACACCCGTCTAAAAAGAAGGGATACTACTTCGCTTAGATGAAATTGTTTCTATTAAGAACGCCCTAATGCCTTTTTATTTAAATATGTACTTACACATACATACACAATTATATGTCGAAATCTAATTGCTATAGAGCTCGTGTGTATATTTTTCTGGTGGTATGCATCCTTAGTGTGTGTGTGTATGCATACGTGTACATCTCTATATATGTGTGAGCATATGTTAAAAATTGTTATCAATATGCTGTCATTATTAAATTTGTGGTTAAGCCACTATTACTTACTTTTACACATCAATAAATATTTTTTTTAATTCGATGTTTATAAAATGATAAAATCAAGACTTACTTTTTTTGGTTTTTTTATTCAATTATTTACTTAATTACTTTAAGCAACATTTAAACTTTAAAATAATGTATATATTTACATTCATAGTTATCGATTTATCTCAAAATTGTTAATAAAAAAACTTTAAGGACTGCCAAATAATACTTATTTCGCCAAAACCAAGTGTGAGATTAGCTGAGATAAAAACCAAATAGTTTGTTTTAACCAACAAACACAATTTTATTGTTTCTTTTTTGCCGATATTGTCTGTAAAACCCAAAAGTGTCATATACATAATAATAAAAAAAAAATACGCATACAAGTTATAAACTTACACATAAACGTCTTCTATACAAACCACTCTATATGGTTTAAGTACTTACAATACAATACAGCAAGAACAAAAACAACAATAAAATCACAATAAAGTAGTCTTTTAACCTTTTCAATAATAACGACCTTCTGAGTTTAAGAATACAAGCAAAGAACCCTTGTCAAAGAACCAACGAGTTCTTTAATAAAATTTGTCAGGACTACAAAATAAAATTGAGTGAATTTTCAAAAGGGATTTAAAATGCAACATTTGTCATACAGTAATTATTCTAAAAGGCTATACGTTATATCTTTATGAAATATATAAAGCAGCAAAAAAGTAACTTTAAGAACATCTAACTAAAATTTTTTAAATTTGTCATATTTTTTTATTTCTTTATATGTTCTCTTGTTATACAAAACTTCCTTAAATATATACGTCTCGAGGTATACAAATTTATTTTTATTTTATTTTTTTTAATTTTTGTTTCTACAAAAAAATTTTCTGGCCTTGGCATCAGCTAATTTTGTTTTATCATGATCTTAAGCTTTAGTGATATTTTTCATTCGGCCTAATTTGATGAGGAGTATGAAGGATAAACCGAGTATGCAGACACTGCAGCCCAACTCCATCACAGGTTCTACTCTGAAAACCCGACAACCTTAATTAATATATGGTATCCAACCCCCATAGAGAGTCAGATTGGAGCAAACGAGAGAAGAGGTTGATTCAGGTTGAGTCATTTGGTACACCAACGCCAGCCTGTTAGCGCTACCGGCAATTCCGTTACCATAATCGTATGCTGAAGAATATTTCTTTATTCATCTTTTCAAATGATTAAAGAAACTGCACATAGGCCTTATGTTTCACCTAGCAATTATAGAAATTTATTTCGAACAAAAAGCATTAACTAAGCCAATCTGGATTTCTTCTTTACCTTAATTGCAGTCATTAACTTCTTCATGGTGTCACCTGCGGTAGCTAAGGCGTCGGGTTAGTAATTTCTAACTCTTGTAGAAACTTCCCAACTATGAAAAAAACCATGAAATAAAACTAAGTTACCCCCTAATATTGATGAATTTTACAAATGTGTTAAAGACGATGATTTGTTAATCAGTACTGAAATATATTTATTTATTGCACTTGAAAAGTACATGGCTGATATCGTCTTACAGAAAGTGTGGTGGAATTTTAAAGGTTTCAAAAATTGCACCATAAAGTTATGTGATGTGTTTTAGCTGTCTTGAAACATTTATTTGTGGATTCGTGGTTTGCCGGACACTTTAAAACTTTGCCCCCATATTTAATCCATTAGATGAGAGTGTAGCCACAGTCCGTATAAAAAATTAATTCTTCAACATTATATATATCTCGGGCCATGGCCTGAGCGAAGACAACGACAAACAGATCAATCATATATACTTCAAACTCCATAGACAACATAGGAACACTGTCTCGATGACATAAAAATGTCCCTAGGAGATTTCAGCGCAGAAATTGGGAAATAAAATATCTTTGGTCCAACCGCTGGAAAATTTAGCCTCCACGAGGGAACATCCGAAAACAAAACGAAGCTAGTATATTTTGCCAAGGCAAAAAATAATGATAGCTAAGGCCATGTCGCTGTTACCAGATGAAGCAACAAGAAACAAAATTGATCATGTTATGATAGACGGAAGGCATTCGTCCATTGTTTTAGATGTACGATTGATTTGAGAAGCGAACATTCATTGGGGCCACTAACGTATGGTGGCAAAGGTTCATACCCACATGAATGTGTTGATAAATGTACAATCCGACACAAAACATATGGAAAAGCTTCAGACACAACAAATTTGTTACTCTGTTCGACCGACATAATTCCATATAGAAACATTTCGTTGTTCCGATAATGTAGCAGCGCAATTACAAAGCAAAGCCGGCTTCATGGAAGAAGCTGTTATATTCATATTTGTGTGTCAAAAGCCTTCCCTAAAGAACGACCCATGTAACGACTAGAAGTATCGTAATGCTATTAAAGCAAAACATACAGGGTACCCTGCAGACAGTAGCAGCATACCTGGAAAGAAACGATATCTGGAGTAAAGAAGAAAAACTAAACGTCTATTCCGCAGGAAGAAGAAAGAAATAAAAAGCCGTGTAATGTATCAAGAATTTTAGGAGTCAAAATGAAATCAATCAAAGAGTGAAACACTAAAACAAAAACTTTGTTAGAGCCAGAAATACGCCAAAATAGCAGTAATCCAACTTAAAAATAGTAAGGCAGCAAATGCCAAAAGGTTTTTAACTGCATTTTTTTTAACCAGAGGCGACAAGCTGATAAGGCGTATGCATTAGCTTATTTGTACAATTTGGCTAGCAGAAAACATGCCTGTGGATTGCAATATCAATGTTTTATATCCTGAGCATAAAAGAGGAGGCAAAACAGTGTGTGCCAACTACGGAGGAATAAATTCCCTTATTATTGGTTATAAAAAAATATCCAGTGCATTGTGTGGAAAATCAATATATAAATTGGCATAATGAATGGGTCATATCAATGCGTCTTTTGATCTGGGCAATCCACAATTGACCAGATGTATTGTCACTAAGTCAAAACCTTGAAAAGACCCAGAGAAAAGAAATAGATAAATAGTACCTATTTGTCGACAACAAGGGCGCTTTAAACAGTTCCATACGTTCGTTATTCCAAACAATATCTAGGTTTGGTATTCCTGCAAAACTAGTACGACTTCGAAATATGACCTTAACTAACAGACAGTCCTTAGTTAAAATAGAAAAGAATGTCTGCGGGTTCTTTAGTATCAAACAAGATCTCAGACAAGCATTTCGTGTAATGTTTTTAAAAATCCTTCTAGAAAAGATCATACGAATAGAAGATTATGTGAATAAAAACGACAGACTATACACAAAACAGCGCATACTACTCCCTTATAATGACGACATCGTTATTTTGGGTTAAATATTGCGAGAATTAACTGCCACCTTTAAAAAAGTCGAGTACGAACCTGCCAAATGGGATCTGGCACAGGGCCTTAGACAAAAGTTCAAATCTAAAACATACAAATGTTCAACGATTTTATTTTCCTCTGTACCGTCATAAACAAAACAATCAATATTAGTTTCGATATAAAAAGAAGAGCAAATATCGGCTAAGTGACTATGATTTGAACTCAGTTGGCAGCTTAACAGCAAAGTCACCTTCCAACCAAAAAATACCAATATGTTCAGGACACTGAGACTACTAACCGTGCTTTTGGATTACTCTTACGAAAAAAAAGACGGAACAGTGATTGTAATGCTCTAGATGAAAATTCTTTCGAAAATCATTGCGGTTTCGTATGAACCATGACCTGTCTGAGCTATTTGCCAACATTCACATAGTTCAATGTTAAAGTTGACTAGATTATGTTGTAAAAATGAATTAAAAGGTTTCAGGTAGGAAGTCATTTAAATGCGAACCAGGTGACGGATCACTCACTCCGAAACCCTGATGGAAGGATAAAGTGTAGGAAAACATATTGAAAATAGAGTTCAGAAATTGGAGAAGAAGCGCAGAAAATCAAAGCATTTGAAAAGCAATTCTATATACCACTAAATTAAAAAAACATTCTGTAATAGCTACTAAAGTATATAAGTATTAAGCGTTAAGCTGGTAAAAGGCTTAAAGTAATTAAATAACAAATCAATCACGGGTGAACGTAGAGCACTTAAGATTCGTTCAATAATTTTTCAAAATTCCATCACTTGCTATTTCGTTTTGCTACAAATATTGGTTTGCAAAAGTTGACAAAAAAAGTTAAGCGAGACTTCAATATCCTTTTTGATATCCTTTGTATGTATAGGCGTGTGTATGTGTGCATATTAAGCCATATGAGTGTTGAACATCTACAAGTATGTTTGTATGTGTTTATGGGTTGGTAAAGAAAAACAGAAAAACTTTTTCGATTACATGCTCATAAAAGTTTTTTTTTTCATTTATAGATCTATTGGACAACACCCACACATTTGACAAACAGCCACAAAGTAAGTAAGTAAGTAGTACACGACATGTGTGCGCACAATAATAACAATAACGACAATAAATTGTTTAGGTTAAGAAGGGCACACTCTCGCATGGAGCAAAAGTCAAGCAAAGAAGGGGATTTATAAGTATGTGTTAAAATAAAAATCAAAAAGATAAGACAAGTTAAGTTAAGGCAAGAAAAAACAAGGGAAAAAAGTGACAATAACGACAAACTCATAAACAAGCAATAAAATTGTAAAAACTAAACTTCAAGATTAGTAGTAGGAGTAGTACTGCCCCTTCCCTTTACAGCAGCGCGTCAATACAAATTGAATGATGAAAGATGTTAGTAATTGCTTTCGCTTTAAGTTTAGTCATCTAGAAAAGTTTGTTGCACAAGTTAAGGACGTTTATATAAATGTGTGTATTTGTCGTCTATTCATAACTCTAAACATATTTTTTTTAAAGCAATGTTATTCTAACTAATCATTTGATTTTTGTTTCCCTTTTGATCCCTTGTTTCTCTTTAGTATAATTTAGTTTCTGTTTCAGATTTTAGATTAAATTTTTTTTATTATTATCTAGTTAAATTTTTTATTATTATTTTATTATTTGCTTTATGTTTAAACAATCAATGGAATTTTAATGCAAATACTTTGATATACGTTTCCTTAACTTGCTTTAGTTTTGTTAGTTTGGAAGTTCCTTTGTTTATTTTTTACCCTTCTTGATGTTTGAATTGGGTTTTTGAAACAGGATATCAGTTGTGCCTTTTGTTTAAATCAATATCAGAACTAACTTGCAAACATTTTTGTATTTTTGGATAACACAAAATCCTTAAATGAAAAATTTATTATGAGAATAAAAATTTTTTAAAGCACGTCATGCATATGTTTACGCATCATCACAATTTTATATTCAAGGATGTAAAACACAAATCAAGCACACATACACACACATGTACACATGTACAAACAAACTTACACACAAAAAATAAACCAAATAATAATTACATAACCAAGTAGGGTTTTCTTAAACCAAGTACGATTTATCTAGTACCAATTTCTTATTTTAACCGCTTTGAAGCCAAAAAAAATTTTAAAAAAATTGATTTAAGCATAAAATGGATTAACTCAAAAATTTTAACTAATTTTAACTTACGAAGCTTTATTGTAGAAAAAGGATTTACACTTTACTTTTATTTTATGCTTATTTAATAATTATTATTTGAAAATTTTTTTCTATACTTTCCTTAGCTGGGATTTGAACCTGGGACTCTCCGGCCTGCAACACCAGCGCGCTAAAATCTGGGCCACTGAGACATTTTGTTTTTAAAAATATAAAAGTAACAAAGTTTTTTATTTGATTTTTGAAACAATCTTAACTAGACTTGTTTTAAGATAGCCTTAGTTCTGATCGAACTTAAAAATTTTCAAATACGATTTTGGATAAGTTCAAGAATAGAATCCTTGATTTCAAAACTTAATTTTCTTTCTGTGTATTTACATGCTTTTGTCGTTTTAGAATTCGATAGATGTTATATATATATATTAAAAGGAGCAGTGTTGGTGGCTGACCAACTGACTGACTCATTTAACAAAGTACAGCCCAAACATGTAAAGCTAAAGATAAACAAGTCAGAGCGCTATATTCAGATGTGCCGAATCTTAGATGCCCTTCACAATGGACTTTCGAAACCCTGAACCTTTTTTAGTTTTATTTGTTTTTTTATTTTTAAAATATTTCTGATTTTTAAATAGGGGTCGGTGTCATATTTTAACCCTCTTAGGGGGATTAGGACAGCTTTAGGAATTTTACCCTAATTTTACTAAAATCTTGTAGGATATTTATCCTAATTTTTGAAAATATTGTATGGCAACCTGCTTAGGTGATAGAGATAGGGCGCATGTATGTTCTAGAAATATGTTTGTGAGTGAAAACTAACGGGGGCTGTGAAACATTTTATTCCTCTAGGGCGACTCCGGGAAAGTGGTAGGGGTTTTAACCATGTTTTTTTTTAAATGAGGGGTAAGTATAATGTACGAATAAATTTGCGAGGAGAAACTAATGGGGGTCGGCCGTTCTCTTTTTTTCTCTAAGGCCGACTCTGGGGAAGTTATGGGCGTTTTGAAATCATTTTTTTCAATTTTGTATGGCAACCCCATTAGGTGATGAACATAGGGGCAAAAACGTTCTAAGAGTATATTTGGGTGGCAAAACTAGTGGGGGTCTGCTATACTCCAGGGAAGTTTTTTACATTTTGTATGGCAACCCCCTTAGGGCGTGGAGATATGGGTTTATACATTACATTTTATTCCTCTAGGGGCAATTCCGGGCAAGTTGTAAGTTTTTTTACCTTTTGTTAAATTTTGTAATGCAGCCATGTTAGGGGCTGAAGATTGAGAATAAGTATGCTTCACAAAAATGTTTGGAAGCACAAATTAGATGGGTGTGGCCTTTTCTTTTACCACGGCCACTGCCGATTTGGCACCCATGCCGAAAGACTGCGATTGCCTTGGAACGACTTCTGTAGAAGCTGTCAAGATGAAGAGGAGACTGAAAGCGTACAGCACCTCTTGTGCTTTTATTCGGCACTGGAGGACATTCGGATCACGCACTTTGGTATCGGTAGACTGAATGGCCTCTCGGACGTGGCCAACATTGGCATAAGCAACCTGGCGTCCTTTATCAGAGATAGCGGTTGGTTCGGAGACAGCGGCCAGTAGGGGACGAATACCGCTAACCATACATGATAACTTTCCTTCTGACTCTTAATTTTTATTTCTATTGATCTAATCTAATTTATCTTTTTCTTCTTCTTTTCTCTTCCCCAGGTATCACAAAAGAACCGAGAAAACGGACCCAAGTGGGCTGCACAACTATCACTTCATCACTTCCGCAGCCGCCTGTTCTACCTAACCTAAACTAACCTACATTTTACCTTTGCAGAGGAACCCTGAAAGCCGTCAGAGCGATTTAAAAAATATTTAAAAAAATAAACTTTGTATGGCAACCCTTCTAGAGGGCGGAGATAGGGTGTAAGTATGTTCCAAAAAAATGTTCGTGGAAAAAATATAATAGAAATTGGTTTTACATTGCATATTGTACGTTGCACCTCCGGGGCAGTTGTAGAGGTTTTTTTACAAGTTTTAGAAAAATAAACAGATGTAGTCTTGGTTTTTGGGTTTAATCTCGGTTAGTTATCTGACGATTTTGCTGGATTTGAAAAGCAATTTTTTCGCAGATTATCTGATAGTTTGATACCACTTACTGGTCTTTGCCACATCAGAGGGCTTTAGAAAGTTTATTTTAACAACACGGACAGACGGATAGACAGACGGACATATGGACAAGGCTAAATCGACTTCCCTATCTATAAGTATCCAGAATATATACACTTTATGGGGTCATAAATAGATAACGAACATGGAATGGCAAACTTATATTTACACTATTACTTATGTGAAGGGTATAATAAACGGAACCCTTGTCTGGCCCTTTTCCAAAATTCTAGACTAAAAGGGCAAAACAGGTCCAAAATTTAATTTTGATAGTATCTAGGTTAGTGTAAGTTCGAAATGAATAAAAATAGAATTCTAATACAAAATGAATTTGACAGCCCAAGAAAAATCACGTTTTTGCCACTTATTTTTTAAATCTTGATCCTAAGGGGTAAAAGAAAGATTTAAAAAAGAATAAAAATTTTATAGGTACTTTTTATAACTTCCAAACCAATGAGGAAACAAAATTTAAAATGCATTTTTGAAATATTGGACCCTAATTGGCTAGGCAGAATTAAAACCGTATTTTAAAACTTCTAAAGTCTATTTTGTAACTTATGAATCAATAAAGACAGAAAAAAATTTAAATTAGATTTTCTTTTAAATATTGGACCCCAAAAGAAAAGATAAGGTAAAAGCTTTACTTTAATAATACTTGATAATATTAAGGTCCATTTTCAACTTCTTAATCAATTAAATTATAAATAAAATGTAAATTGCGTTAAAATAGTCGTGAAAAATGTGAGCATTTATTTGGTCCTTTTTGAAATTTTTGAACAACCTAGGGTTCTAAAAAGTAGATCCCCATCAAGGTCGGAAGTCAATCAAGTGAACTAAAAATTTCTTTTTGACATTTTTGGTACTTTTCCACATTTTTGGAATTATGAGCTTACAAATATGGAAAAAAACGACTATTGACTTAGATTGAGGTAGAAAAACAGAAAAGTGGACTAATAAGGCTTTTCTCACATTATTGGTACTTTTTTGCACTTTTTAGTTTTATGGCTCTAGATATAGACTTCAGCAAAGTGTGCAAAAAATACTTTTTACATTTTTGTTATTTTTTTGAATTTTTGAAGCTTTTGAGGTTGCTTGCTTCACTTTTTTTATTATTTTTTTTATTCATAAGTCAACATATATAAAAGTGATAACTATTAGGAAAGATTGAGGCCAAAAGTCAACTAAATGATCAAAAGCTACTCCTTCACATAAAATTAAAAGCCAGAAATTATAAAAACAGATTTTAGATTTAATTTTCGTAGAGAGCCATGCAAATATTACTTTTTTATCACGTTAAGTACTTATTTTTTATTATTTTTGGGCATAAGTTTTTGGGTTTTTTAGATTTTTATCCTTAAAATATATAATTTCCCACCACTGGCCTTGACTTTTAAAATAGTAGAACGTCGAAACCAATGAAAGTTGTATATAAACTGTATTATATTATTTTTGTGTACACATACATATCTCTACATGTATGTTCGATTATTTTACTTATTAGAGATTATTTGGGTTAACATTTTTACATATTTACAGTTCGTTACTGTTTCCTGACATTCTTTAAAAGGCACACACACACTAACATACATGCTCCAACCTCCTATTATCTTTATATTGTTTGAAGTTTAATATTGGTATTTTTTTATTATTTCATTTATATATACATATTTTCCCTTTTTTATCAAAAATACCAAAAAGTAACCAACTATAAAATATTTTTTATAAAATGAATTTTCTTTTAATATTCATATTTTTCATGTTCAACATTTTTATAAAAGGCAACCACCAACACCAAAAAAAAAAGGTTTCAAAATATAAATAAAAATCATAACAAATATTTATGTTGTTTTAAGTTCGTTTTTTTTTCTGTAAAATAATTTGAATAACCACATATTGATTTCCTTTTGACTTAACTTGAGTGCAATGATGGTTGATTGTAGACCCTTTTTCTTTTTATTGGTTTTTACCAAATGAAAATATTTTTTAAGTCGAAACAATGAATAATAACAATGAATAATGGTCAAGCCATTTATGGCTTTTGCTAGCAAGAAAGGATAATCTTCTGTAAAACAACTATTTTGCTTTAAAATTTATATAAAAATTGTAATAAGGCTTGAAGGGCGTTGAAATGTTAAATTTTTTTTGAAAAATAAATATTTGAATTATTGGATTTTTTTAAAATGCTTGCACTAATAGATACCTAATTTGGTTTAAATACCATAAATAAAGGAAAACTAATTATAAAATTATTTTTTTAAGCTCACCAAGTGAGTTCCCACCTACACTTGGTAACTTTTTCAACTCAGTTAAATAAAAGCACAAACTAAAAAAAGTTAGTTTGAAGGATTTTTCTCCAAAATGATTAAGAGTTTAAAAAATTCCAGAGGAAGGTTATTTCACTTTAAAGTAAATACAAAGTATAATTTTTATATAGAAAACAAAATTTACTGCTGCAAAAACAAATCAAAATTAATATAAAAATTGCAATCAAAATTGAATATATTTATCAACATTTAATATTTGGTTTTTTTTAAGTCAAACAAATTGTTATCACAAAACAAATTTTTTTATTTTATTTATTTTAACTTATTTAGTTTTAGTTAGAGAAATTAATTTTTAAGGCAACTCCGCTATTAATCATTAACGCTTTTGGATCGGTAGTGAATATTTAGCTTTACATATCATCCACTTTTGACCACTTAGTTGACTTTGACTTCAATCTGGGTCAGAAGTCTTTTATTTCATATTTGTAGATTCATAATCCCAAAAAATGGGGAAAAGAATACAAATGTCAAAAAAGTACTTTTTGTCCACTAAGTTTCCTTCCAGCCTTAAGGGTGATCCATAGCCCTTTCTTTCATATTTCAAAACCCAAAATTAAGAAAAAAATACAAAAGTTCCTCAAGTGTAACAAACATAGTTTTCTAAGTAAATGAAATTAAAAAAAAAACCAAAAGGATATTCTTATTTGTCAAGATCTTATATTCCTATTCTAATGTGTTTAGATGTTACAAAATAGACGCAAGCAATATCAGCAGTTTAAATTTTGTGTGTATGTTTATTAGTTTAAAAGTTATTCAATGAACCTAAAAAGTATTCAAATGCAGATTTTACCCAATCAAGTTAGTTGAGGTTCACAGTTCCAAAACCACTAACAACATATTCATATTGTTTTCAAACCACTTAAGCCCACTTTGAATTTTGCTTCCTTTTTGGTTTAAAATATACAAAAACCTGCCTACAAAGCACTTGATTTTTCAAAAATTTTGTTTAATACTATCAAGTTGTTGTACTTATTTTGACTCTCCCATGTTTCCTTCTTACTGCTTTTTTTTCTTTGAAAATTCCAAAATAAGTAGATTTAGTCACTGTATAGTACTGGTAGAGAACATCGGGACGTATGAGTAACATTAATTTGTTAGAACAATTATACGTGGGTTCGTTTGTAAACGTCACTTGCTTCGCAGTAAGAAACTTCATCTTTTTTAATGCAACAATTAAAATTTTGAAAATGTCTTTTACTTCTAATGCATAACATTTGCTGTAAATCGTCTATGTTGATATGTCAACTTAAACTTATGTTGCCCCCTACACAGAAAGAAAAAAACACATTCAGAATTTTATTCTTGAATTTACTTATTCGAACTTGAAACTTTTAAGTACGATTTGTACATTAATTTTCTTAAATTAAATCTAGTCGGACTTACTTCAACCAATAAAACAGAAAAATTTGTTCTTTTTGAATATATTTTAGCATTCAAAATCGAAGTGTCTGAGTGGCCGCCTGGATGGTAGCGCACTGGTTTTGCAGTTCGGAGAGTCCCAGATTCAAATCCCAGCTACTTCAAGTACAAAAAATATTTTTCAAATATTAAATAAGTATAAAATAAAAATAAAAAATGGATTATCAATTAAATTTATTTGCATTAGACTGAAATAACTAGTTCTTAGTAATTTATTACTTTATTTCTCTGATAATAAGTTTCTTTTTTAATTAAAATATACCTGTTTTGGCATAAAAATATTGTTATTATTTTTGAAAACAAATTTTTCGATTTACAATATTCATGTATTTTTAACAATTAAATGGCGATTTAAAATCAATATTTTTAAAGGAATACCAACGCTTTTATTTCGTAACTACTCTGTTCCGTGAAAATTGTTTGCAATTCTTTTATAGCTTAAATATTGGTTAAAGTTTTCAACTAGCAATAATCGCACCTCGGTAGAACCTCATTGGTTACTATTCTAGATATTTATTGTAGTGTATTATGTAACCGGAAAATAAATTTTTGCAACCCGTAAAGTATGTAGTTTTTTATTGGGCAGTAATGCTTTTTATACCAACACTACATACGTGGAAGGGGTATTTTGCCTACAAATGAGAGGAAAAACAGAACAAAATATTAGTCGTCGGCATAGGCACGTTTTCTGCAAAGATGAGGAAGGTAATCGTCTGTTGGGAACAGTAAAAGCGATAAAAATACCAAAGAACCAATCCCAGAAGACTTTTTTGGGGGGCATAACATGTGTGCCAACTACAGAGGAATAAATCTTCTTCCCATTGGTTACAAGATACTATCTATCCAGCGTTATAGTAAAAGATTAAAACAAAAAGTTGACGGCATAACTACGCAATTTTGATACCATCAGTGACGTTCCTTCTAATGTGCTCAGGTGTTCTCTGCACAGCCTAAAATATTTACGTCTATTTAGGTTTTTTTGTAATTATTAAATATTAAGAATTCTTTATTATTGGCTTTACAATTTATATATACATAAATAAGTGGAAGTGAAATAAGTGTATACACACATACATACATATGTATGTATATTGAACCAACATTTTATTTTCATCTTGCATATGGACAATAACAATAATAAAAAAGCAAAATGTTTGATAGCAAACATAAAAAGAAAACAACACACAATTAAAATCTACTAGTTGTTCTTCAAATATAAGAGCACCAATTTACTAAAGAAACAAAACACTTCATGAAAAAAATTTAGATCACCTATACAAGTAAAGCGTTCGCCAATTTAACCAGCACGAAGTGGCTTGGTTGCTGTAGGTTTGAAACTTTTCTTTTTTTTTTGAAAACACAACAGAAAATAAAGCCGCGGGTATTTCAGTTGTTCTTCAAACTTAAGCGCACTCATTTAACAAGGAAAAGCAAAAAATTAAAAAAAAAAAGTACCACAATTTATATGCAGCGAGGGTGCGCTAAGTAAGTGAGCACCTGCTTGATTGTTTCTTATTTCAAACTTTATGTTTGAGTTGTGTGTTGCAAAGAATAAGTAAATGTGTGAATCATTGTTGCCAGCCCACAGCTTAGGTTACACTTTCCAAAAGTGAAAAATACCCAATTTTAATGATAAAGAACATAAAAAAAATATATTTAAAAATAGCTCAAGTCTATCGGCTGTATTCATAATAACTATTGCAGTTCTATTAGAGGGGTATTTGAATGATATATATGGAATAATTGCCAAATAAACCCTTAATAAACCTACAATAATTATTATAAATACAGGCATGTGTTTTTTTTAACATAATTATGTTTAAATTTACAACAAAAACCCCCAGTTCATAAAACGTTTGCACAACAAATAATACAAGTTCTTATGTATGCCCAATTTTTAGTGTTAGTAAAAAAAACTTTTTAATTTAGCCAAAGGTGGCAACAATGGTGTGTATGAAGTTATGTGAGTGTGAGGAACTTCAACTTGTGTTGTTTAAGTCATAAATTCTTCATTTTATGAATAACATTGACGAAGAGCAGACGTTAATTTTAAAATGGAATGTAATTGCGTAATTGAGAGTTTATTAAACAAACCCTTTTCGCAATTAAAAACTGAAGAAAAATCCAATTTTATTTCAAAAGGTAGACCAACACCACCTTTGCCAAATCTCACTTGCACAGTTAATTCAAAAAACCGGACTTTTACTAGGCACTTTTTTGTGTCTAGTTATAAAGAAAAATCTTGGCTATGCGGTTGTCCCGTTATAAATAAGTTATTTTGTTGGAACTGTTTGCTTTTTGCCAAAAATAGCGAAAAGGGTGTTTGGACTGCAGGTTATAATGACTTAAATCATTTAACATCGGCAATGACAAAACATCAAATGAGTCAAGCACATATTAATAACAGCATATCCTTAAAAACATTTGGAGATGTGCGCGTTGATTTTTTACTTGATGAACAAAAACGAATTTCAGTTTCAAGACATAATGAACAAGTTTCAGAAAACCGTCAAGTAATTCAACGACTTGTAGATACTGTATGCTTTTTAGGTACACAAGAGCTAGCTTTTAGAGCCAACGATGAAACTGAGAAATCAGAAAATAGAGGGAATTATATTGAATTACTGCACCTAATTGCCAAATATGACAGCAAACTAGATCGTCATTTATCTTCATCACAATATTTCAAGGGCACTTCTAACCACATTCAGAATGACTTGATTAATGCAATTGGTACTGTAGTTTTAAATAATATTGATATAGAGATTAACAAAGCTACGTTTGTTTCTGCAATGTTAGATGAAACAACAGATATAAATAAAAAGTCCCAATTGTCGTTCGTTTTTAGATACGTTGATTGCAAAGGTATTGTGAGGGAGAGATTTTATAAGTATTTGGATGTAAGTGATGGTCGTACAGCCAAAGCCATTTCTGAAAAGCTTATTGACTTAATAAAAAGTAAGAATTGGGGAGCAAAACTAATAGCTCAGACTTACGATGGTGCACCTGTTATGTCAAGTGATTTAAATGGTACTCAGGCTAAGGTTAGAGAGGTGTTCCCAAGTGCTATGTTTATACACTGCAATGCACATGTTTTAAATCTAGTCCTTTCACAATCAGTAAGCTATATTCAAGAAGTGAACATATTTTTTACCACTTTGAACGGATTGTCAGCATATTTCTCCCACTCAACTAAGAGATCTCAATTTTTTGATCAGGTTCTAAAACGGAGACTTCCTACTATTGCTACCACGAGATGGAATTATTCATCTCGACTTGTTAATATAGTTTTTGCATACCGTCTTGATCTCATATTATTATTTGAGGAGATAATAGATGATCCAGACACTTGGGGCGCGGATGCGATTCAAGCTAGAGGATTTCTTCAGTTTTTAAGCACTTTCAACACAGTTTTCATGTTGGAAACGTTTCATGACATATTTGCATCTACTGACATTCTATTTAATATTCTTCAAACGAAATCATTAGATATTCAATATTGTTTTGAACACATAAAAATAACTAAAGAAAAAATATTGGAGTACAAGTCAAAGTTTGATGACCTTTTTAGTCGGACAAAAAGCTGTGCTTGTGCAATTTTCAAGCGGGGTGAAAGTTCAGATGGTTTCCAATTACGATACAAGTCCTTATTTAATAAAGTAATTGATACTTTATTCACTCAAATGGATACCAGGTTTAGATCTTTTGAAAATATGAAATTTATGGAGCTATTAAATTCAAAGAGATATATTGATTACCAAAGTGCATTTCCCCATGAAGCTTTCGAAAGTCTTCAGAAATCCTACGGATTGTTTTTTGATTTTATTAAACTCAAAAATGAATTAGTTGTATATTATTCGCATTTACAGTTCCGTGAAATATTTATTAAAGATATTCCTGGAACCTTAATATATTTAGATTTAAGAGACACCTTTTCTGAAATTTTCAATTTGAGCACATTAATACTAACAATTCCTGCATCAACCAGTTCCGTAGAAAGATCCTTTTCCGCTCTTAAAAGAATTAAGACTTATTCACGAAACCAAATGCATGAAGAAAGATTGTCTGAATTGGCAATTATTTCAATTGAAAAACAATTTCTTAAAAGCCTAAAAACAAAAAATTCTTTTTATGATGAAGTAATCGAAACTTTTGTAAAAAAAACTCGGCGTATTGAACTTACATATAAGTAAAAATATTATAAAAAAAAAATAAAACCCAAAAAAATAAATAAAAATAAATTAATGTGCTGTTTCTACAAGCCAATTGAGTGATTGTCTTGGACGATTTATGTGTATTTTGTTTGTGTTACAATAACAAAATACACATAAATTGTCTAAGACAATTACTCAATTGGCTTGTAGAAACAGCACATAAATTAAAAAAAATATATAAAAAATCAAAAAAACTTAAAACAAAAAAAAATACAAAAAACAAAAAAACTCAAAACAAAAAAATATTAATTAAATAAAATGGGACCTTTGTCTATCACGTCCTTGTCGTGGTCCTGGAAAAACCGAGTATAGACGTTATATAAAAGTTCAAAAGTAGGAGAGAACACCTTGACAAAAACCTCACGGCACGTCACTGGATACCATCAACCAGATATACACACTACGCCAAATTCTGGAAAAGACCCAAGAAATAAAAATCGACACAAACTATCTATTTGTTGACTTCAAGGCCGCTTTCGATAGCGAAAGGTGTTTCAAGCTATGTCTTAGTTTGGCATCCCTTCAAATCTAGTACGACTCTGCAGGATGACCTTAATTGGTACGCAGTTAAGAAAGACCGAAAATATCTCTGAGCTTTTTAGTACCAAACGGAGTTTTAGAAAAGGCTGCAGCTTTTTGTTTGATCTTTTTAACATCCTCATATAAAATTAAATTGATGGTATCAACTCAGAAGACGTCTAGTAGATCTGGGCAGACAGGAGAAGCTTAAACCTTTTACTTAGAAATAGGCACCACCGTTAACAAAACAAACAACATCAGTTTTGAGATAAAAATTACAACAATATTGACTAATAGATGCTATTTTGGGCATAATAAGCAGGTTAAAAGCAAAGCAACCTCATGGCAAATAAATATCGATCTCTATAAAACACTGATACTTTCCGTGTTTATATATAGCTCTGAAGCATGGGTACTTACGTAAGCAGATGAAGCAGTGCTTGGAGTTTTCGAAAGGAAAATTCTTCGAAAAATCGTTGGATCAATCTGCGTTGACGGAGTAAACCGGTGCCGTGAGCTGTGTAAGTGGTTTGCCAACATTGACATAGTTACGCATATTAAAATTCATTGTAAATTCATTTAGTCAGATGACCAGATTAATTTGAAAGAAGAAAGCCTCAAAGGCCTTAAACCGCGCAGAACATTTACCTATTCGGTGTTGCATAAAAACTAGAACCAGATGGGCAATAGAGCTAAAATTTTCAATAAAAAATTGGAAAAACTACAACGTGCACTTTTTTTACTTTATTAAAATTTTAACTGACTTTTTTGCTTCCATATTCACGTTGAAGGCCAATATAAGAGCTTTTTTCACTTATCTTATTAAATCATTTAATTTAAATGAATAATGATGAAAACAAATGGAGATCTAACAACTCCACCCAATGCATGTAAATGGCAATTACCCCCAAAAATTTTTAAATCATTGTTGCCATAAAAAAACAAATCGTAAGCATAGAACTTATTAAGTACTGCATTTATGTACAAATAAATTTTTATAATACAAATACAATTCAAAATTTTCATAAAGAAATTAATTTGTTAGACATTGGTTGAATGATTACCAGAAAAGGAAACAAAATGAGAAATGTTATTAAAGTTGTAAAGGATGAAACTCGACAACACTTTTATGCTCTTATTAAAGTACTAGAGCAATTTGTCCGCTACTTCGTAAGCACAGTTTTAAATGTTAGCTAAAACAAAGTACTTAATGTAAAAGCGTACTATGAATATAGATAAGTAATTTTTTTGTGATTTTTTAAATACAGTTTTAATCCAGAATAACAAATTTTCTATTTTAAACATATTTAAAAATTCAAATAAAATACTTTTTTATCTTAATTGCATACTTTAAGAACCAAAATCTGAAAACAATGCATAACAACTACGAGAAATGCGAAAAAGTTAGTTCTGTTCATTAAATTGCACTTTGTTGACTTTCTGTCTCAATTTGGATGAAAAACATTTAAATTTATATTTTTAGAGTAAAATATGTAAAAAATGTGAAAAAGGTACTTCTTTTACCACTTAGTTGACTTTTGACTTTAATATGGGTTAAAAGTCCTTGGTTAAATATTTCTAGACTCGTAATCCTAAAATATGCAAAAAAAATACCAAAATTGGGTTAAAAGTACTTTTTGATCTCTTAGTTGGCTTCTGACTTTAGTCAAAAGCTTAAAGATGTGAAAGATACCTTTAGCTCACTTAGTTGACTTCTGACCTTAAACGGCGCGCGTTCACAGCTCTTCCCTTAATATTTTTATACACAAAATCTTCAAAAATGCAAAAAAGTACCAAATTAAATTTTGAAAAATTTTCTACGCCTTAGAGTACAAAATTTTAGAAAAGTACCAAAACTAAATTCATATTTTTTCGAGACCTGTAGCACGAACTTTTAATTATGTTTCTTTTTTTATTGGCTTAAAAGTTACAAAAAGTACCAAAAAAGGACAAATATATAACTTTTACCCATAGGACGCTGAGGAGGTCCTGAATGTTAAAAAAACTTATTTATTTTTTCCTGAACTTTTGAACAAAGTTCGAGCTATGTTTCTATTTTTATTGGCTTAAAAGTTGCAAAAGTACATAAAAAGTACCAATATACAACTATTAACATTTTTGAACCCTTTTCCTACCTTTAAGGATCAAAATTTCTAAAAAGTTAGAAAAACCAATTTACATTTTTATGATGCCTGTTGAATGCTTTAAGAAAAATATTTTCATCTTTTTTCGATTAGAAATGGACCTACCCTACGGGGAAGTGGACTGGTCCAAGACTATTAACGTGAACGGTTCCTTAGGGTAGGGACTGGTTCTAGTTCTTGTACTTTATATAAAGATAACCTGTCATTTTTACATTGCGTTGTCATTGAAGGGGGCAATTGGTTTAAAACTAACACCTCAGAACGGATAACAGGCCAATCCCATATAAGCAAATTTTGCATTTATTATTTAAGATCCTGTTCAATCTACTTTGTGTGTATTCACGCGTTTGTGTGTGTATATGTAAACAGATGTATGTTTATGTGTAGGGACCAGTAATTCTATTTTCTCCCTAACATCTTTAAGACCTTTTATTACGTTACTTAATGTGTGCCTTTTTAACCGATCACGACCAATAACTTTCGTCCAATTCATGTTTTGTTCCTGTAACAGGAAGAGTGCGCAGACCAATTGACACTCATTTCCTGCAGGGTAAGTACTATTAAAATCTTGTTTTTAACTGGTTTGATCCCTTAGAGTCTAAAATTCCGAAAAGGTGATAGATATTTTTAAATTTTGATCCTATCGTGTACAGCTATGGAGATATTTTTGTATTAATTTTTTCTTATTTGGCCCATTTTTACCCCCTCGGGATACAAATTTCCCAAGATCCTGACTTAGTTAAGCTGTACATTGGGAAAAGTTTCGCAGTCTAAATTTCAAATCCCTATCTTAACGTGTTTGTGCTGTGCAATAATGAATAAATCAGTCAGTCAAACATCAACGTTTCTCCTTACGGATACGCATCCTTTCATTCCAGTCCTTGTTTTTTCACAACAACATGACAGTGTTTCACTTACCATTTCTTATTTCGCCCTTTTTTCATCCTCTACAGACATTTTACACTCAACTAACATTTCAACATAAGTTTATGCAATTTTATGCTCTAATTTATAGTTGCGACTATAAAACTGTCACCGCACTTGAAATGTTTGTTATAAAAAAATTTTAAATTTTTCAGACAAGAACAGTATTCATATGTATGTTTTGATGCGAAAAATTTAGTATTTTTGTGGTTAAACATTTGTTGTATGTGTGTGTAGGAAATTATTTCCAAATAAAAGTACATGTGTGTATGTGTAAACTTAAGATCTTCATGAAGCTAAAATGAGTAAAATATTAAAGTTAACCAAACAAGCAAAACTTCTTGTTAAATGTATTTTTTTCTGCAAATCTAATGTATAAGTACAGTTTAAACTGGGTGAAAGGTAGTGGATTCATTATTGTAAAACTTTTTTTGATTTGATGTTAATTTCCACAACTCATATGATATTTTGAAACATCTTCAAAATAAATGGTAATTCTTTTTCGATACGAAAGATTTTAGGTATAGATCTTATAGAAGCTCAGCTTTCAAACTGCTGGTGACTATTACGTTAATCATACGCACTGGTACTCCTGGCTTGTTTGCCCTTAAGGTCGGATTTTAAGTAATTTCGTGTCTTAAATGGAACTGAATGCAAATTCAACTGGACAATCAACAATTTGGCAAAATTCTAAACATTATTAAAGTTATATGTTTGGAAGTTTTTTGTGTTTAATCCTCGATAGATTTATTTCCATTTTTTTTATCTAAAATAGTAAATTGGCAGCCACTGCTTGCAAAACGTACCATCTCGGTAGCTTTAATGAACGTATCGCCAGATATCGTTTCTCCAGTAAATGTAAAACAGCCTTTGTGTAAGAAAAAAAACCCGAAAGGAATTAAAGATGTATAGATCGCACTAATCTAAAACTAAGTTAAAGGATTTTACCAACCATCTGCAATATTTTCTCAATACGCATAAAACTCTTTCACTTAGGGCACGTTTGGAAGGCCTAGATTTAACTTTTTAGACAAATTATTTTTAACGGCGATCAGCCGAATGTTTTCAAATTCCTACACACAAAAAATTATCTAAGAAAACTTTACTTAAATCAAGCCATAGCGGTGTCAAAAGTACGGTGAGTACGGTTTTTCTTAAATCAAGTACGAAATTTCTTACTCCAAGTAAAATTTTTTCTGGACGAATTTCTTACTTTTAGCCACAATAAAGCCAAAAAAGGATTGATTTAAGTTCGGAACCGTACTTGATTTAAGCCAAAAAAGATTGATTTAAGCCGTAAACGAGATTATTTCTAACATTAAATGTCATATTTTTTTTTTGACTTATGGAGCTTTATTAAAGAAGAAGAATTTCATATTTTATTTTTATTTTATTAATAGTACATATTTACAATTTAAAAATTTCATTTTTTGTACTTACCGACGCTGATATTCGAACCAGGGATTTCTGCACTGCAGCACAAGCGCGTTACCTCTAGGCCACCGAGACAATTTGTTTTCAAATGCAAAATAAAATATTAAAACAACGAGCTTTTTTCTGCTTGATTTGTTGAAGCAATCCGAATAGGCTTGATTTAAGAATATGTAAGTAAGGATCGTACTTAAAAATTTCAAGAAAGATTTTGGATAAATTCAAGAATAAAATTCTTGATTATAGAAAGCGAGTTTTCTTTCTGTGTATTATCATTAAACCACTATTGCCTAATTTTAACGATTTTGGCTTAGAAATTTCGAAGAAATCGTAACTTATTCAAAAAAAGACTTACATTCGTATTTCATGTATTGACGTGATTAAACAACCTCCTCTTTTTGGTTGTAAACATCACCTATTTAATTTACATGAAACAGGGAAAGGAAAACGGTATGAATGTTTCCTTCTTTTTATTTTGTAAGTTAGGACGAAGTTCACTTTTCATATACACTATGCTTTTTTTATTATATAAATACTGATGATTAAATTGCGCAGCTGCTTTCGAAAATGCCTTCTACTCGGCTAGTATTGGTAGAAAAACCTGCTTTTTTCAAATAAAAGTTTCTTTCAACATTAACAGAAAAATAGTGATTTCTTCTAATAAAAGAAATTATATAATGAACTTAAGCCAAAATAAAAAGCAAAAATTTATATTAAAAACACTTAGTTCAACAATAAATAAAATAAGCAGAAAAAAATTTTTAAAAACTTATTAATTTTGACGATTTTTGTACTTAGGGGACCATAACTCATCAATAAAATATAGCAGTTATTAGATGTCATGACAAGAGTTAAAATTTGTTTCCATAAACACAAATAAACGAATATGTTTGAGCAGTTCTCCGGAACAAGCATAAGTATGTATATATTTAAAACAATTTTATTATTTTTGCAAAATTATTTGCGTTATTGTAATTTAATCAAGTCAAAGTTTAAAATACCACAATACGCATTTGCTGTGTTTGCCGTTTAAAATGAATAAATATTGCTGATGGCGCTGCTGCTGTTTTTTTGAAATGAACGCGTGTATTTATGGGCCAAAAAATGTACTCAATTTACATAATCATCAATCTTGGTCAGAGCAGACAAGTATGTGCATGTATGAACATATGTCTGTATATATATATATGTATTTGCGTATGATGTTCTTAAAAAATTCTAATAATATAACAGTTGCAAAATGAATTTTAACAATGAAAATTCATGAACAAGTATAGAAAAAAATTTTTTGGGAAAAATAAGCAAAAGCTTAGAACACTTGATCCTTTTTCAAGTTAAAATATTTAAACTAAAACTATAGCATGCACTTTTCTTCAGTCTTTGTTTGATCTAATTTTTATATGTTTTTTACTTATTATAACGTTTTTTACATCTTCAAAAAAGACAAATTTTTTAAACAAAAATAGGAAAATCACAGGCAACTATATGTCGTGGTAAATTTTCGTAACTTTATCAAGTCTCCCAAAATTCCCCACAAATATACTAAGCGCGTTGTTTGTATAATGTCAGCATATTAATATGTTGAATGTGTTTTTTTAGATAAGAATGATAACGTCAGTACGAACAGAAAAAATACATTTTTTACATAAAAAAGCAAAAATAGAAAATGGAAATCATATTAAGCGTTAAATTAAAAAATTCCAATGAAAAAATCAACTACATTTTTAGAACAAGTGAATGATATTTGTGTGGGGTTTTTTTCTAAAATTTTAAGCTTAAACTTGTAGACAATACTATGCTTTTATAAATCTGTAAATAAACTTTATACATATTGTAAAATAGCAAAGTACGTTGGAAATTTGGGTTTAAAATTGTTTTAGTTTGCCATTTTATTGCATAATTTTCTAGTATTAAATAAGTTGATAGATATTTAATATTAAATTTAAATATTTGTTTAGTTATTTATTGCCGCCCCAAAGTACGCCAAAATGGCCTTCAGACAAATTTTAATAGATAACCCTTATCAGTCATAAATAATGTTTGTGCTTATGTAAAGCCTGCTGTACACGCAATGTAAAAATCTACCCAGCAAAAAATTTATAAGAATGTAATTGAGTATTGTTTGAGCATTTTTCATGAAGCTACTTTGCAACTAGACTACCAACTTAATTGTATTTACGAGGCATTTGACTAAAATATTTATTTCTTAACCCTTATTCTACCGGTTAAAGAAATATGGACCCAAATGTTGTAAAACTTCATTCACTTCATACATATAAAGGACTCTTTTAATATGTTTTAAAAAACACAATTTTTTAAATAAAAAATATATGATTTGATTAAGAAATTTAGGTTTATATTTAAAATAATTTAGCAGAGAGTTTGAAAATATAAATATTTATTTTTTTAAGTATGACTAATTGCTATTTTTATCATTTGATGTAATATGTTTAGTAATTGATAAAGTCGTTAGGTGTAGAAACCTCTATCGTAATTTGACGTCATCTGGAAGCAACTACGACTCATTTAAAATGAAGTGGTTTAATGATGTCGTCAAAATTACGTCAGAGCTACATGTGCAAGTAAATTGTTACACTTCATGTTTAACAGGCTTAAGTACAAGGTGGGCAAAAAGAAATCATCCTATTGGAAGATGCTCTTGTTTTTGCAAATGGCGACCAATGTGAAATCTGTTTTGACATTTGTAAACTAGACGGATGTAGAATACAAGTGAAGAAGCGATACATGATCCAAGAACGCAGAATAATCGTGTCGATTTTTTCGCGTAACAGTTTGTCTGTGGTCTGCGCCATTTTGCCACCAACTTTGAAAAGCTTGGGACTACACAAGACGTTGCCAAGAGTGGCTGGCCCCGGAGCACCCGTTCTGCCGAGAACATCGCCGCTATTGAGGAGTATGTCGAGTTGTCGCCATAAGCATTGACAAGACGCAGTGCCCCAAAATGAGCCATCAGCCGGTCGTCCCTAAAGCGAATTTTGGTTAAAGTTCTGGGTATGTTCCCGTACAAAGTCCACGACGTGCATCAGCTGCTGCCTGTCAACCGACAAACGCATCGCAAACAACATCGGATGACTTCTTTTAGCCCACCTTGTATGTGTTAACAATATCATGTATGAAGTGTAAGTATATGTATATGTTTGTTTATTTTATTTTATTTATTTATTTTTTATTTGTGATGTCATTTTGTTAGTTTTAATTTATTATTTCGTATAATAAGGACTAAGAATTAAAATTTCATTCTGTTAAGCATTAGCGTAGCTTAAGTCTTAACAAGAACACATTTCGTACTTAATGCCAAAGAATCTTATTATGACCGTAAAATCAACCTTAATTTGAAATTCAAATTTTAAATTTTTGTAGATTTGCAATAAAGTACCAAAAATTAAAAAAACTGCTTTTTATATACGTTTTTTCATATTGTGTTTCTACTGTCTGCAAAAAGGAAAGAAGGTACCCAGAACATAAAAAATTTACCTTTTGCCAATTTAGTTAACTCTTAGCCTTGATCCAGATCAACCGGACTTAATTTCATATGCATTATAATTTTTTAGAAAACGATTCGGGCTTAGAACACATCGATTTATCAAAATGTTTTTGAAAACAGTCAGAAATGAACATATTATTAAATTTATAATATATCGAAAAAAGGTCGGCAAAAGTGGGCCTGGTAGTGAATGAAGATGAATAAGGATATAACAATGTTAATGGTAGCAACGAGCAAAAAAATAACAATACTGTATCAACATGTTAACGTTGGTGACTATAACTTTAAGGTAGTGGAAAACTTTATCTATCTCGGTATCGCCATAAATCAAACATCAGTCTAGAAATTAAACGGAAAACTATTCTTGATAATAGATGATTTTAAAGGCTAAGAAGGCAGCTTAAAAACAAAGCCCTCCATCGACGAACAAAAATTATGATCTATAGGACGCTTAATTACCCATACTTTCATAAACCCCAAAAGCGTGGATTCTTACCGAAGCAGATTAAGCTGTTTTTTGGAGCTAAGCGAGAGTATCGCCGAATGAAAAACGACCTGTATGAGTTTACAAAGACAATGGCATAATAAGGTGGATTAAAGTACAACGGTTGCGCTGGCTAGGGAAGGTCGAACCTATGGATAAAAACGTCAAGGCAAAAAGAACATTTGAATTCGATCCCATGGGAAGACGTAGAAGGGGAAGAACCAAACCTTGTTGCAAGAACCAAGCTGAAGAAGATCTCGAAAACTTGGGGCTGGTATCTGAAGATGAAACGCATTAAGTCGACGCGCATGGAAATATGGGTAATTTTATGGTGGGAGTATGTATGTTTTTCCTTCTTTAAATATATACCTTCTAAGACAAATTTTTTCTGAAAAACATTTCCTGGGGGAAGTAAATATTAGAAACTTAAAATAGCTTGTCCATACCAATAGGATCCACCCTAATTTACCTTAAGTAAATAGATCATATTATTTTTTCTTTACTCTTCTCAATTGACTTTTAACTATATCAAACTGTCAAATATCTTAATTTTATTGTTAGATTTTCTTTTTATCAATTTAGTTTATCAACTTTAAAAGGAGTTTGTATTAAATATTTACAGATTTATTGGATAAAGTTTTTTCTTAAATAAACTTTTCATATATGTTTCCATTCGTGGCTTTTAATGCCTCAAGGGTCATTCTATATGGTTTATTGAGTACTTTGAAGATAATAAACGAAATATGCCACAAGTAGTAAAATATGATATGAATTGAAACGCAACATCCAGGGTTGGGCAATAAATAAAGTAAGTGGATACATGTTATGCTAAGCAGAAGAATAATTAACCTTATTTTAGGCAATAAACATCTGACCGCTGTAAACGTACTCTGAAGGTGATCAGGAAGCACGGGTCATTGTAACGTGACCGGCAGTGATGAATCTTTCAGAGTATTGGCTTAAAGGGGAGCATGTAAGCTCAACATTTATTAGGGTTTGAGACGTACAAACCTTTGGGTAAGATAGCACACGCCAGAAGAGATAGGTTGAATTGCGTGAACAAAACTTGTGCGATTTTCCACGAGAGCATAAGGGACCAGAGGTACATAATTGAGACACTCACAGGGAACAAAAATATTACAAAAAATTATTAACTATTAACTTGTTGTACTTGAATGTATTTTAGAATTTTACAACTTTCAAAAATCAATTTACAACTGGTAGCAAAAATATTACTTGTAATTACAATTTTATTTATAAGTGCCAATATAGCAAAAAAAATAATTGTATTTACAATTTGGTAGTTAATATGACAATTAGATTCTCGTAATTTTTTTTATTAAAATCTTGTGTGCCAGGAAGAAAATATTTTTATCCTAGATTTTTTAAAGTTGTTGTTATTTAAAAAAAGGCGAACTACTTTTGAAAATTGTTACAAGTATACTGAATGCTAAATGCATTACAAAAAGTGTTTAATGTTTGGTATTTTAATGACAGCAACTCATGTGTTTTCCCAACTCTGGGATGCAAGCATACACATATGCTCACTTACTTCTAATGTAATTGTAGGAAATAATGCAATTGTATCGTTCTCTTAAGAACGATATTATTTTCAAGTATGAAAAAATCTCAAAAGAATAACTAAAGAAAACAGTAGAAAAAAAAACAAAAACATTTAGGGTTGTTCGTGATTTTGCTTGCATTCTTTAAAAATTTTTTTATCTTTTGTTTAAAATTTAGTTTTCTTTTGTAGTACCTTATATAAGACCACACTACACAAATATTTAGTGTTATAAATTGTATCCTCAAAAAAAATAATATTTTTAATTGTAATGTGGATGTGCTTATATTTTACCAGCAATTAACCAGCCACTTCGTTAACGAAGTTTTGAATAACAAATACAAACAGTACTAAATTCGAAATAGTACTAAAAGTTCAAAAATAATATTTGCAATCTTAATCTATATTATATAGGTTTTTATTTTTCGACTTCCGGGCTTAGATCAATAACCCTTAATTTCATATTAAAAGCAATTTTCGGCCACTTAATTTATTATCAACCTCAATCTGGTTCAAAGGTCTTTCTTTTCATACTCGTGGGCGTGTTATGCCAAAAAATGGAATAAAATATCAAAATCACAAATATATTTTTCCACTAACTAATGAACTTTCGACTTCATTCTTTATAGTGAATAGTCATTAGTTTAATATTTATAGACTTATGGTCTCACAATCATTTAGTTCCTCAATCTGGCCTCAACCGGGTCAACAGACATTTTGAAGCTGTGGTCTTAAGAAATGGTAAAGCACCAAATAGTGTTAAAAGGGCGTTTTGACCACTTTAAAGTTCTCAACTTCACATTTCAAAATTAAAAAATTAAAAAAGTACTAAAAATGTGATTAAGAAATTCTTGTGCACTTACCGACCTCAATCTGTATCAATAATCCTTAGTTTTATATATCAATACTCATAATTTTAAAAAAAAATTTAAAAAGTACCAAATATATGAAAAAGTACTTGCTGTCCACTTTGCCAATTTTTGATCTCAATCTGGTTTAATAGAGTCAAAAAATGTAAAAAAAAAATCTTTCTATACCCTTTTTTAAGTTTCTGACCTTAATATTTTAAGACTCTAATCTTAAAAACTAATCTTAATTAACTAATTTCGATCCCAGTCTGTATTTTCTTTTCATTTCTTCACAACTCAAAAAGAATCTTTTCTTGCACTTCAAATTTGTAAAATAACAACTAGAAATGATGATATTGAATTTTATAATGGATATTTGTAAAACGAACGAAAGGATAAAAATGAAATGCAATGAAATTAAAACCTTGAAAATAAAATCGTTTACTTATTTCTTAATGAGACTTTCGAAACTGCTACTTAAATTTGGCAACGATTTGAAGAATAGGCGACCCCTGTCAGTTTGCTGATGACTGTGTTGTTGGTGGCTATTACTGCTGCTATTAATACTGCGGTTGTTGTGGTGTGATTTAGATGCCAATATATTGCTTAATTCTCTGCCCACATCTACAGTACCCAGCATACCATATGCGCTCTAAATGAGCTCATAAAGAGTTCATAAAATAATCATAAACAGTCATAAAACGCTCATATTTGAGTGGCTTTTTCCACTAAACTGGTCACTCATGAAAGAGCTCTTAATTTAATGCATAAAAGAGTATTTTATGACTCTTTTTTTAAAACGCATTTTGAGCTCTTATTCCAGTGCACTGTCACTATTTTCTTCAACAACACTATTATTTTTAATATTACATGCTGGATTTTCTTTTCTTAATTTGTTTGAACAAAGTTCCCTTATTATTAATTTGATTTAATTTTAATTATGTATTATTTTTGTATTTATTATAAGATAACTCACAATTTTGTCTTTACGCTTCCAAAAATATTCACTAATGAATCAATTTGTGTAACTTCTTTCTTCTGCTTAGCTGGAATTTACCGTTATCTGTCAGCGTGCAGAAATTACTCATAAAAAGCACATAAAATCTATCGTTTATGAGCTCAGAAATATGCACGCAGAAAACACTCACAGAAGCTCATAAAATCGCTCATATATGAGCTCATATATAAGAGCGCTCCGACAATGGTATGCTGGGTATGTACTGAACGTCGCATTAATATTTGATTGTGTGGTGGTAGATTGCATGGCGCCATGTGATAACGGTGATTGTGGGAATTCCGTATCCAGAGCAGTATGTTTATTATGAGAAGCTGCAGTTGTTAAAGAGTCCGCCGACTCCGAGTGCTGTTTAACTAATTGACGCATGCGTGTTGCTGTTGATTGTGTATTAATATGTTGTCTATGAACAGCAGTTGAATGACACTCTTACATGGGATCACAAGCTTCGACATCAATGGTGCCCAGCAGTTTCGTATCGGAATACCTACGCAAGTCTTTGCCTAAATATTGTTCTAGTTTATCGGTGCAAGTGCCATGACTGTCAGGTGGTGTTAGAATATTAGAATTATGACTATCGTAGTCATGCTTCATATATGTGCCACTGCCTAGATCTAAGTCTACAGAATCATTGAGTATATCGCGATTTTCTAGAAATATTGATGAGTTGGAATAACGTTTCGTATGCGGCTTATACACAAAACCACCCAAGCCGTTAGCTACGGCATGTAAAACGCCCGAACTAATTGAGGGAGCCTAATGTTCGCCACTACCACTGAAACTACTTAATTGTAGCACATGCTCTCGTCCCGTATCAGTAAAAGACCATCAGCACTTAGATCCTGCCTTGAGCCGACACATAAATCATTTACTGACTCACAGTTGGAATCTTTAGAATGTTCCAGCACATTGTGTATGGAGTCATTAAAGGGTGTCATGCTGCCCGAACCTTGTGGGCAAGGACGGAACGAAGAGATCTGTGAGACGACATCGTCCAAAGCATAGTCTCGGTCATAGTTATGCTGGGATTGTGGGCACTCTATGTTGGCCGCAATTGCCACTTGACCCAGTTGTGAGTGATGATGATGATGATGCTGATGAAGTTGCTCTTGTCGCTGTTGCTGTTGCTGCAAGGCCGCATGACTACTAAGATTATGCTTGCCTCCCAATACCCGCGACGTCAAACCACCCGCCGATGTTTGAGATATCATAGAATAAACGTCCAGGTCAGCATGTGGTAGCATATGATGTGGCGATGTCGGAATATTTTCACGGCCATCTGCCACATCTGCTACTTCGTTTACCTTAACTGTTGAAGCGTAATTACAGCTTGTTGTAGGTCTTGCATTTGCCACTTTAATATCAATATTTATATTGACACTGTGTGGTATTGAACTTGGAATATGCGACCGATTTGTCGTTAAATTATGGCGGCCATTGTTGCGTTTTTGTGCTAGCGGGGAGGGCGGTGAATTGGGATGTATTTTTTCGGGAGCATTCTGTATAAGCAATATTCTGTTTCAAGCTTTCCAAAGATAACATAAAAGTAAATATGCTTTGCATTGTATGTACATAAAGACAATGCCACTCGTAAGACCAACGGCTACTACCGCTAGTTTTGTCCCAAAAAGGCCATTCTATGTGTCAATGTTGTACATCTTCTGCTGCCCGTTCTATTAGTACACAAAAAGACCATATGACGCACAAAGCGGCAGCACAATGAAACAATACCGAACAGCATAATCGCCTTCTTTCAATACCAGATATATCAAGGCTAGACCACTCATTAAATGGTTTCATTTTTGTATGCATAATAAATGGAAATTTGCATAATTCGCAGGAATTTGTTTCGGAAGCTGTTGTAGACATGTCTGATGTACATACTTTAGACTGTGTAAGGATAGATTTCTATTACTCGATGTAATTTACCCGAACCGTTGTACAGTTTTTTTTTGGCTTTACATAGCTACGAGAATCTCTTTTGCATTAAAAACAAAGAAAAAAAAACAAAGACGATAGTGATTTTTGTATATAAGTAAAAGCACTATAGTAGACATAATAGGCTCGGCTTCTCAAAAACACGATATTTATTATCAGATATAAGTTTTTTGTAAACGCATAAATTTTAATAAATTTCGTGTCCACAGTCTTTTGTTTTTTGTTGCTCACTACATTGGCAAGAACTCATGTATCAGTTTACTTCAACTTACTAGTAACAGTTGGTAAGGCAGTGCCCAAAAAGGTGTATAAGCTTCACAACATCAGTGATACCAATAAATCTCATTTTTTTAATACATAAATTCTAGATACTAAAAGACAATAATGGTTAATCCTAAACTAATTAAAATTTAAACAATTAAATTTAAACATTAACGGATATTTTAACCCTCAACCCAACTGTGCTGTGTTTAGTTTTTTTTCTATATTATAATCTACACAAGGGGGCAATGCTGTACATGCCATTATATATAAAGACCGAGGTGTCGTAATAGACATATTACTATGTAAAACTCCTTTTCCGGTCTGCTGTGAATACATCTACATCCCAAAATCTTTGGTCGCAAGAAAAAAAAAATCAACTAAAAAAAAAAAAAAAAAAACAAAGTTTTTTTTTCTAACAAGCCTCGTGAAATTATATTTTATAACACGAGATTTTATTAAAAGTTTTCTTGTTATTTTTTTTATTGTTATTCCTGCGTTCTACCAAAGGCAAAGGTAATCTATTCTTATGCTAATGGGCATATAAAAAAAAAAAAAAATAAAAATAAAAGAAGAGAAGAACAAAGTTTTATATGACATTAAAACCACATTGGCATCTAGGTTTCATAGTAAAAAGCAGTCAACATCTGAGGCAAGAGATCCTCTTCCAAAGATCTCGGAAATTTTTTTGGTTACCACGGTTCAATTACGAGGTGCACATAATCGTCCGTGAAAATACCACATTTTTGGGTCTTCCAGCAAGGTATTAAAATTATAACCTAAAAGTCTCAGCTAGTCTTTTGGTATTGGTTTTTATTTCCATTAATTTCTATTTTCCTTTTTCATAGGCTAACATATTTTTTTCTGTGGGGGACTCATTTAGTGAGCCTCCACTGTTGCTTTTTATCACCCGCTATATACCTATGTATATATGAGTGTACGCCACTAAGAGTAGCAGAAAGCTGTTTAATTGATATGTAGGTATAAATGTGCCTAAAAAGACCTACATACAATTGCTAAACTGGAAAGAAAGACGTGCATAAATACAAGGCAATAATCATGACCGCAGTGTAATATTTATTCTCGGACAGAAATAACATTCACCAAGCTAGTTATAACCATCACTAAGTCGATTAAGGTTACGATTAATAGAGGATCCAGTGCCAGAAAATTCCTGGTCAGGAAAATATAAAGTCAAACGAAACCCAAAAAAAAAAAAAAAAAAATATATATAGTGTGCCCAATTTACGTAACTATAGTTTTATACAGCTACCTTTGCATTATAATTAAGTGCCTACAAATAAATTTCTAAAGTGCATCTAAATAAACAAAGAAAAAAAAAAAACGAAACAAAAATATGAATAAAAACAAACCATATGTACAAATAATATTTTTAAAGTTTCGGTAGTGATAACTATTAAGAAAAATATTTGTGTATCCCTCTTTATGGCTCACAGGTGCACTTAGAAGTTTATTTTTAGGGTAAATACTTTACTTTTTATAATAAACCCTTAGTATTAAATTATTATTTACGTAGCCTAAGAGAAAACACAAAAAAGTCAGCCCCTGCATGGAATAAGCCTAATAATTTCATCATCACCTACCTCTACATACATAGATATATTTATACCTATCTAGTTTCTTCAATACACGCAGTTGCAGAGGCCTCTACAAATGCTGTCTACATACATCGATACATACATATCAACCAATTTAAAATCGGTGAGTGATATTTAACAGAATTGATTAGTTATTTGCCATATCGATCTACCTCCATACCTACATACATAACTATATATAGGTATGCCCGTAGATTGCTAATTTGTAACCCCGCAACATTCAGATTTAAGAGAAACATTGTAATTGCACTTATTATAACATTATTACCAGTAGGTTTATCAACATCTCGCAACATATGCATCTGTTGACAAACTTGCTTTGGTTGCTAAACTGATGTTTATCGATTTTTTTTTAAATTTGTCTTTTAAATAACCCTTTAAGAGGGCGTAAATTTTATTTTTTTATCGGTACATACTTGTAAATTAGTTTCCAAGAATAGTTTTTTTTGCATGCAGAGGGTGTAACCTTGAAATAGAATTCCTGGGTTAAATTTTTTTTTTTTAATTAATTAAAATATGTTTATTTTTTTTATTCCATTCGTTTTCTTTGAACAATTTGGAAAACTGTTTGTAATATAAACCTAAAGAAGAAAAAATGTAATTAGTAAATAAGTTTTTTTGTTGGATTATGATTTTTATTTTCTTTTGGTAATAAATTGAAGTGCTAATATGAAGCGTTAATATCGTTAGTGTTTTCTTACGTCGTACTGTGTTGAGAATGTTATAGTGAATGAAATAGGGATCTTAGGTCAACTATAAGCGCCACTAAGATCAAAGGCTGGGAGGGTTGTGACGCGCATCTCTACCTAGTAACATCCAGGAGAGATTTTAATAAGTTTTTAAAAAGTTTTCGGTTGAAGTTTTCATTAAAATACAGTAATAATCTTCTTGATCCAAATGGGGTTTATTTGTCATCTTTAATGTTATGATCAAGTCCGGTCCACATCATCTTATATAGGAGTCTATAATAATTGTGTAGATAACCATAGTCTGTTAGCAAGCGAGGTATTGAGACAAGAATCCCACCCCACCCGGCTGACCGCTAGTGGTATCAATGGCTCCACCCGTCTCATACTTCGGTCAAGAGCAAAATTCGCTAATAGACATCCCACATCGTTAGGTGTTTGTTTTTGTTTCTGCTCCTCCCAGGTGGAAATAGATGGCTAGCAACACCGTACATTGGTTGATCATTACATAAATGGCGCCCAACGTGGGGCCAGAAAGATTGTAAACGATTGCTCAACAGTAATAATAACAATATTTCTGTGCTCGACATAACAAAATTCCACATTCTTTTTAATTTTTGTAGAGTAAAATTTCAGTAACTTATTAAATTTTATATCTTACTTAAAAATATCAGCTCAATTTTCAATATCAAATAAATATTAGGCTCTTTAGGAATTTCGATTATTTGAGGTAAACCTGTTCGAATATATCGACCAAGGATAAACTTATTATTGTTTTTGAGATTAAAAAGAGTTTTTTTATATAATATATAAATTTAATAGTAGTTTGGAGAATGGGTATAATATATTTAGTATTATCACTTAGTTATCGATGCCCTTGGTTTTTCCGGAAACACAATTATGTTGCGGCGTGACATATCGTCTGTTAAACTCGGTGGGAGTATATACGCAAAAGCTATCATCGGTTTGTGTAAGCTAAATATAGTTATATAACATTGTTCAACCTCCATAGATTGGTTTTGTTCTCCTATCAACTGAATACATTTTAGAAAATTTTTTTTAACACTATCATTCTCATTCACGTAACGTACAGTAAGAAAACGAGAAGTAAATATTTTTATAGTATATATAAAATTTACATTTTTTTTAGTCAAAATATTGTTACTATTGCCTATTATGATTGGTAATCGTAAATTTTAATTACTTTTTCGTGTAGTTTTAACCAAGTTAGTATTTAAGGGAACACATGAAAACCTATAGAGAAAATATATATACATCCATACATATATATGGTTATGCCATACGTTTAGTTTTTGGAAAACGTAAGCACTTGCGAAAAAAAAGAACGAAGCTGATCACTGGACTAACATTTTATTATCTATCAGTTTTCTTATGAGGTGAAGTTAGCTTTTTAAATATTGTTAGTCACTTAGTTTCAATAAGAAACACTTTTCTCTGTTTTTACTTTTTCTCACAACTACCTATTGGGTTTATTATTTTTTTTTTGAACATGAAATACATTTGGTACTTGTTACTCCACCACTGTTAAGGTAATACGGTGATACTATAATTTGAATTTTTTTTATTATCCATTTCTACAGATTAGTATTTCTGACACATATATATACTGTCATACAAATTCACAACTGTTTGCGTTTGCGGTTAACACTGTTCTTCGTATCCATACATATACCGATTTGTTGTCTTGGGCATGAATTCTATTGATTTTCTTAGTTTTTTTTTTGTGATCTGAGATTTACTTGCATCGGTAAATTAAACTAAACTCAAGGTTTGAGAAAAATATTTTTTTTTTGTTTCTATCTGCCAATCATAGTATAGATACATTTGTTATTTTCTCCAAACTTTTTTATATTATTCGCAAGATTTTCCCTATTTTCGATTGCTGATTTTTTTTACTTTCGCGGGTCCCTAATTTATTTTCTTATGAAAATGGCCATGATGGAAAGGTCCCCACCTAAAGCTTATGGCTCAGCTTCGGCTGAAGTGAATAATGATCTTAATTGTATTATTTGTAATGAAGACATGTCGAATGGACAAGAATGTCTCATCATATCGGAATGTCATCATGAATTTCATCGGATCTGCATTGAGAAATATCTTGCTCATTCCGCCGAATGTCCTTGTTGCAAAAGGCCTTGCTCGTTATCCGAACTAAAAGCTTTACCTTTTAACGATAATTCGCAATCGATAGAAAAACATAATAGTGTTGGTGATAGTAAAACTCGTGGTGTCATACCTAAGCGATATAATACCAGAAGTCATTCAAAGAATTTATTTAATGCACCACTGACACCTAGTGCAGAATTTAGTTCTGACATGCAGTTGTCAAAACAAAAAAATACGTCCCCGAGAAATCGACTTAATACTATAAACGATAATTCCCTTCCAAATAATCGGCCTATAATAACTCCAGAACTTAATTCTAGAAACAATTCATTAACTTTAGATACATCTCAGTTAACAAGTATCATTGAGAATACAGTCTCTCGGTTTTTACAAAATTTACAAATAGGACCACCTTCTCGAAATGTCCCTATTAACGAAAGTGTTCAACAGCCACCTGCTAGACATCCGTTCGATTTTCCTGCCGCTCCAGATAACCCCCAAAATCGTCAAGACGGCCGTAATAGAAATCCCAATGCTCGTCAAGCTTCTCATAATGGTGCTTCATTCGATGAAAACGTTGCCATACGTTCAGATAAAATTACGTCAATAATCCAAAATTGGAATATTAAATTTGACGGTTCAAGCCAATGCATTAGTGTTGACGAATTTATATATCGAGTTAGCTGCTTGACGAGGGAAAATTTCAATAACGATTTTTCTTTTATATGTAAAAATTTGCATATTTTATTAATTGGTAGAGCTAGAGAGTGGTTTTGGCGCTACCACAAACAGGTAGAATACGTTGAGTGGAAAGAATTTTGCCAAGCGTTTAAATACCAATACGGAGAATTTAAATCGCCCTTTGATATTCATGAGGAAATTCGAAATCGCAAAATGAAGCCAAACGAAAACTTCGAAACTTTTTACGAGTCTGTAAGTACCCTCCTAGATAAGCTCCCTACCCCTATGCGTGAACAGGATTTAGTAGAAATATTAGTCCGAAACCTTAGACCAGAAATAAGGCACGAACTGCTGTATGTTCCAATCTACTCTATTGCGCATCTACGCAAATTAGTACAGATGAGAGAAAATCTAATGGAGAATGACTACTTTCGTAAAAATTCCACAACTAAATATTCATTAAATTTTCCAACTCGAAAACAAGTGTCCGAAGTAGAAGGTCCGTCTGAACTTTGTCCCAATAATTCTGAGATAGGTCCGGAAATATCCGTCGATGCAATTCAGCAATCTCCTAAATGCTGGAACTGTGAGCAACCCGGTCACCACTGGGAAGATTGCCTTGAATCCCGAAATATTTTCTGCTATGGTTGTGGGCTGAAAAATACTTATAAGCCCCAATGTTTAAGATGTGCAAACAAAAGAACAAATCAGCCAAAAAACTTGATAGCTCCGAACAGTGTTCGAAGGCAACCGTAGAATCGTCCGTTTTAGTCAGTAATATCCCTAATGAAACTGCAAGCAACAATGTTGAAAATTCCCTTATCGTAAACGAAAATTGTATTCACAATACTTATCATGAAAATTCTGAACATATTAATATTTTGCAACGTGAAAATAAAAATTCGAATTCTTTTAATCACAATAATGAAAATAGTAATAAAATAAATTATCCGTTGGTACCCTATCATATACGATGGCAGCGTTATTTGGAAAAACGAAAAGCTATTTTTGAAATAGATACAATCACTAACTCTGTTTTTAGAAAACCCAAACGATCAACCCTTAGATTACGTCAATACTACCGTAACCGAAAAATTTGCGCAAAATATGTCTTAGCGACCATAATTAATAACCCCACTGACAAACGTTATTATGCACCCGTGAAATTTTTATCTTTTTCTGAATATGGTCTTTTAGACACTGGGGCAAACGTATGTTGTATTGGCTCAGATTTGGCCCAGGTTGATTTTTCACAATTTAAAGAATTCAGCCTTTTAAAGTCTTTAGTTAAAACAGCCGATGGCGGCGTACAGAAAGTTCGTGGTAGTTTACACGTTAATGTTCACTTTAGAGACATGGTAAAAAAATTAAGAATTTTGATTGTTCCTTCGATTACTCAACGGCTTATTCTCGGATTAGATTTTTGGGAAGAATTTAACTTAGCC
Source organism: Melanophora roralis (assembly GCA_963583895.1). Lineage (NCBI taxonomy): Eukaryota > Metazoa > Arthropoda > Insecta > Diptera > Rhinophoridae > Melanophora > Melanophora roralis. The sequence goes on along the minus strand of OY757190.1, from coordinate 47,448,577 downwards.
CCTGAATTTTTTAGTAGTGTCGTATATTCTGTCGCCGAAAATCCAATGAAAATGTTATCAGACGTAGTAGAATGTCGCCCCTGTCAATCTGAAGTTAAGGCTGACGTGAATTCCTTTGGTGTATATCCGCTAGACTCTGCCCAACGTTCTCAGCTTAAAGCAATAGTTGACCTGTTTCCCAATTTTGAGAAACAAGGTTTAGGGCGAACCAGTTTGATACAACATGACATCGTCGTTGGTAATGCAAAACCCGTAAAACAGCGATTTTACCCAATATCACCGGCCGTTGAAAAGTTGATGTTTAATGAAATCGACCGCATGCTGGAACTAGGAGTTATCGAGCCCTCATCTTCAGCCTGGAGTTCACCCATGAGGCTGGTAGTTAAGCCAAATAAAGTAAGGTTATGCTTGGATGCACGAAAACTGAATGAGGTCACGGAAAAAGATGCCTACCCGCTTCCAAATATTGAAGGCATATTTTCTCGATTACCTAAAGCCAACATCATATCGAAACTGGACCTTAAGGACGCTTATTGGCAAATAGGCCTGTCGGAAGAAGCGAAACCGTTGACCGCATTTACAGTCCCCGGAAGGCCATTATACCAATTCGTGGTAATGCCTTTCGGGCTCTGCAATGCCCCGTCTACCATGTGCCGTCTAATGGACAGTCTTATCCCCCCCGACCTGCGTTATTCTGTTTTCGGATATCTGGATGATTTAGTGATTGTATCAGAAGATTTTAACACACATCTTTCTATTCTCGTCCAAATAGCTGAACAATTTAGGAAGGCAAATCTTACCCTTAATGTCGCGAAGTCCAAGTTTTGTGTCACCGAAGTTAATTATTTGGGGTACATAATAGGAAATGGGGGCATCAAGACTGATCCTGAAAAGGTTGAATCCATTCAAAATTGGCCAATACCGAAAAATATTAAACAGGTTCGTGGTTTTCTAGGCTTAGCAGGTTGGTACCGTCGGTTTGTGTCGAACTTTTCTTCAATAGTTTTCCCCATAACCGAAGTGTTATCGAAAAAGCGAAAATTCTGTTGGACCCCAGAGGCTCAAGAGTCTTTTGAACTAATAAAAAAATTACTAACATCTGCACCCGTACTGTCTAATCCTGATTTTTCGAAAAAATTTTATTTACAATGCGACGCAAGCGATTTTGGCATCGGTGCAGTGCTTGTGCAATTGGACGATGATGGCAATGAAAGGCCTATAGCTTTTATGTCCAAAAAGTTAAATACAGCACAACGCAACTATTCCGTCACTGAACGCGAATGCTTAGCGGCGCTAGAAGCAATAACGAAATTTAGATGTTATTTAGAATTACAGGAATTTGAGGTCATTACGGACCATTCCTCCTTAGTTTGGTTGATGAAACAACAGGATTTGACAGGGCGGTTAGCAAGATGGGTCTGGAAGCTTCAAGGGTATAAATTTTCCGTAAGTCACCGCAAAGGGAAGGATAATGTGGTACCCGACGCGTTGTCTAGAATTCCGTTTGAGGAAGTGTTAGCTATTGAAAATGCAGACCCGGAAATAGACCTTAGTTCCCCACACTTTCAAGATGATGATTACGTTGAGTTGAAGAATAGAATAAGTGAAAATTCACAAAAATATAATGATATGAAAGTAATCGACAATTTTGTTTATATACGAACTTCACATTACACCGGAGATCTTGAACAGGATAATAACGCCTGGAAACTGTGGATCCCTCAAAACTTAAGATATAGTATTTTAACTCGTTTTCATGATAATCCCTTAGCAGCCCATGGAGGTACAGCAAAAACGTTGGAGTTGATTAGAAGGAAATTCTATTGGCCCGGTCTCGTTCGGGATGTAAGAAAGTATATAGCCACCTGTGACACGTGTAAGGAATCCAAAGCTCCCAATACCATAATTAGACCTAATATGGGTAATCAAGTGGTTAGCGTTAGACCCTTTCAGCGTCTTTTCGTTGATATTTTAGGCCCATACCCCCGCAGTCGACAGGGAAATATTGGAATTTTAATAGTACTAGATCATCTGACGAAATTTCACTGGTTGTGTGTACTGAGGAAATTTACTTCTTCTGTTATTAAAGAATTTTTATTGAAGGAAATATTTCATACATATGGGGTCCCTGAAACTTTAGTTAGTGACAACGGCTCGCAATTCAAATCAAATGAATTTAATGACTTTTTAACATCTCTCGGTGTCCAACACACGTACACGGCTATTTACTCACCCCAATCAAACGCCTCAGAAAGAGTAAATCGTTCGATCATAGCAGGCATACGCTCTTATTTAAAAGATGACCAGTCACATTGGGACCAAAAATTAAGTTTTATAAGCTGTGCGCTACGAAACTCTTTCCATCAAACTATTCAGTGTTCCCCTTATTATGCCGTTTTTGGACAGGAAATGGTAACCCATGGCAGTTCCTATGAATTACTCAGGAAACTAAATGTATTAAATGAACCTTCGATGAAAATGGAAAGAAGCGATGAGATCAATCTTATACAGACAAACCTGCAGAAACATATTAGGGCGGCTTATGAAACAAACAGAACACATTACAACTTAAGAGCCAGACCAGTTGCATATGAGGTAGGCCAATACGTGTTTAGGAGAAACTTTGCGCAGTCAAATTTGGGGAAGAAATTTAATGCCAAACTTGCACCCTCGTTTATAAAATCCAAAATTAAGGAGAAAGTAGGAAACCATTACTATCTTCTCGAAGATGAAGAAGGAAAAGTTTTAGGCACGTACCATGCTAAGGACATTCGACCGTAATCGTGTGTCTTCCGCCTAATACTTGGGATTGATTAACAATCAACTATTATGCGGTTTGTAAGGATAGATTTCTATTACTCGATGTAATTTACCCGAACCGTTGTACAGTTTTTTTTTGGCTTTACATAGCTACGAGAATCTCTTTTGCATTAAAAACAAAGAAAAAAAAACAAAGACGATAGTGATTTTTGTATATAAGTAAAAGCACTATAGTAGACATAATAGGCTCGGCTTCTCAAAAACACGATATTTATTATCAGATATAAGTTTTTTGTAAACGCATAAATTTTAATAAATTTCGTGTCCACAGTCTTTTGTTTTTTGTTGCTCACTACATTGGCAAGAACTCATGTATCAGTTTACTTCAACTTACTAGTAACAGTTGGTAAGGCAGTGCCCAAAAAGGTGTATAAGCTTCACAACATCAGTGATACCAATAAATCTCATTTTTTTAATACATAAATTCTAGATACTAAAAGACAATAATGGTTAATCCTAAACTAATTAAAATTTAAACAATTAAATTTAAACATTAACGGATATTTTAACCCTCAACCCAACTGTGCTGTGTTTAGTTTTTTTTCTATATTATAATCTACACAAGGGGGCAATGCTGTACATGCCATTATATATAAAGACCGAGGTGTCGTAATAGACATATTACTATGTAAAACTCCTTTTCCGGTCTGCTGTGAATACATCTACATCCCAAAATCTTTGGTCGCAAGAAAAAAAAAATCAACTAAAAAAAAAAAAAAAAAAACAAAGTTTTTTTTTCTAACAAGCCTCGTGAAATTATATTTTATAACACGAGATTTTATTAAAAGTTTTCTTGTTATTTTTTTTATTGTTATTCCTGCGTTCTACCAAAGGCAAAGGTAATCTATTCTTATGCTAATGGGCATATAAAAAAAAAAAAAAATAAAAATAAAAGAAGAGAAGAACAAAGTTTTATATGACATTAAAACCACATTGGCATCTAGGTTTCATAGTAAAAAGCAGTCAACATCTGAGGCAAGAGATCCTCTTCCAAAGATCTCGGAAATTTTTTTGGTTACCACGGTTCAATTACGAGGTGCACATAATCGTCCGTGAAAATACCACATTTTTGGGTCTTCCAGCAAGGTATTAAAATTATAACCTAAAAGTCTCAGCTAGTCTTTTGGTATTGGTTTTTATTTCCATTAATTTCTATTTTCCTTTTTCATAGGCTAACATATTTTTTTCTGTGGGGGACTCATTTAGTGAGCCTCCACTGTTGCTTTTTATCACCCGCTATATACCTATGTATATATGAGTGTACGCCACTAAGAGTAGCAGAAAGCTGTTTAATTGATATGTAGGTATAAATGTGCCTAAAAAGACCTACATACAATTGCTAAACTGGAAAGAAAGACGTGCATAAATACAAGGCAATAATCATGACCGCAGTGTAATATTTATTCTCGGACAGAAATAACATTCACCAAGCTAGTTATAACCATCACTAAGTCGATTAAGGTTACGATTAATAGAGGATCCAGTGCCAGAAAATTCCTGGTCAGGAAAATATAAAGTCAAACGAAACCCAAAAAAAAAAAAAAAAAAATATATATAGTGTGCCCAATTTACGTAACTATAGTTTTATACAGCTACCTTTGCATTATAATTAAGTGCCTACAAATAAATTTCTAAAGTGCATCTAAATAAACAAAGAAAAAAAAAAAACGAAACAAAAATATGAATAAAAACAAACCATATGTACAAATAATATTTTTAAAGTTTCGGTAGTGATAACTATTAAGAAAAATATTTGTGTATCCCTCTTTATGGCTCACAGGTGCACTTAGAAGTTTATTTTTAGGGTAAATACTTTACTTTTTATAATAAACCCTTAGTATTAAATTATTATTTACGTAGCCTAAGAGAAAACACAAAAAAGTCAGCCCCTGCATGGAATAAGCCTAATAATTTCATCATCACCTACCTCTACATACATAGATATATTTATACCTATCTAGTTTCTTCAATACACGCAGTTGCAGAGGCCTCTACAAATGCTGTCTACATACATCGATACATACATATCAACCAATTTAAAATCGGTGAGTGATATTTAACAGAATTGATTAGTTATTTGCCATATCGATCTACCTCCATACCTACATACATAACTATATATAGGTATGCCCGTAGATTGCTAATTTGTAACCCCGCAACATTCAGATTTAAGAGAAACATTGTAATTGCACTTATTATAACATTATTACCAGTAGGTTTATCAACATCTCGCAACATATGCATCTGTTGACAAACTTGCTTTGGTTGCTAAACTGATGTTTATCGATTTTTTTTTAAATTTGTCTTTTAAATAACCCTTTAAGAGGGCGTAAATTTTATTTTTTTATCGGTACATACTTGTAAATTAGTTTCCAAGAATAGTTTTTTTTGCATGCAGAGGGTGTAACCTTGAAATAGAATTCCTGGGTTAAATTTTTTTTTTTTAATTAATTAAAATATGTTTATTTTTTTTATTCCATTCGTTTTCTTTGAACAATTTGGAAAACTGTTTGTAATATAAACCTAAAGAAGAAAAAATGTAATTAGTAAATAAGTTTTTTTGTTGGATTATGATTTTTATTTTCTTTTGGTAATAAATTGAAGTGCTAATATGAAGCGTTAATATCGTTAGTGTTTTCTTACGTCGTACTGTGTTGAGAATGTTATAGTGAATGAAATAGGGATCTTAGGTCAACTATAAGCGCCACTAAGATCAAAGGCTGGGAGGGTTGTGACGCGCATCTCTACCTAGTAACATCCAGGAGAGATTTTAATAAGTTTTTAAAAAGTTTTCGGTTGAAGTTTTCATTAAAATACAGTAATAATCTTCTTGATCCAAATGGGGTTTATTTGTCATCTTTAATGTTATGATCAAGTCCGGTCCACATCATCTTATATAGGAGTCTATAATAATTGTGTAGATAACCATAGTCTGTTAGCAAGCGAGGTATTGAGACAAGAATCCCACCCCACCCGGCTGACCGCTAGTGGTATCAATGGCTCCACCCGTCTCATACTTCGGTCAAGAGCAAAATTCGCTAATAGACATCCCACATCGTTAGGTGTTTGTTTTTGTTTCTGCTCCTCCCAGGTGGAAATAGATGGCTAGCAACACCGTACATTGGTTGATCATTACAACTGCCCGATCACTTTCACAATGACAAATACCGAATCTAACGTTATAAGGTTGACTTGTAGTGCTAGTACTCCAGTCGGCGTGTTCAATATCTGAAGAATTCCTTATTGTATTATCGCAGGGCATTGTTGTTTTTATATTCTTTTTTTTTATAATAAAATGCTTCTTTAATTTTGAGGTGTTTTAATAAAAAATTTTATTTTAAAGCCTTGAAAGCAATTATTAAAACAAAAACGCCAAGTTTAGAACCAAAACTTATTCATTCCTGTTTTAAATTATTGTAAAGTTAGCTCTTTTGCTTTGTTTTTAAGGCTTGCCATTAATTTTTTACTGCAGTGCCGTTTATTTCATGCATATTTTTATGTACATTCTTTTGTTTAAATAATCTTTATTAGTGTAGCTTTAAAAATTTGTTTGCACCTGAAGATTTTTCATTATATGTATATTTCGGTTTTTTTTTCGTTTTTCTGTTACAAATTTATAACACCACACACGTACGGCTTTCACAACTTTTTACAAATGGGTCAAAAAAATTGAAGAAAACAACAAAGTGGGAGAAAAGGCACTTATTCCCCACTTTATTGAGTTCCGGCCTTAATTGTGGCTCAGAGCCATTTGTTTTAACACTCAAAATCTCAAATATATAGAAAGTGTCTAAAAAGTACCACAAGAAAATATTTACCATTTCTTAAGCGAAACAAACTTTTAAAGAAGTACCCAAAATTCAATCATATTTTTTAAGCCTGTCGAAGGCAATTTGAACTATAAAAGTACCAATACATTTACCTTTTTTTCTCTTCTTAAAGTTCAAAATTTCGGAAAAGTAGTACAAACTTTTTAATATTTTTTTTAAACGTTCTGAACGCAGTTTTAAGGTTTTCTATCTGTATTAGTTCAATTGTGACCAAATGGACCCATAAAGTATCAAAATATAGCTCTTACCCGCCTGTACTGCCCCTTAGTTTTCAATATTTCAGAAAAGTATCAAAAACATAATTATATTTTTTTCACACTTTCCAAAAGTAATTTAAATTCTGTTTGTATTTCCATTGATTTAGAAATTGCCAAACACGATCGAATATTTCAAAAAAGTACCAAAAATATATTCATACGATTTCAAAACTTGTCGAACGCAATTGAAACTATGGCGCATATTCAGAAATCGTAACTAAAGTCGAAACTTATAAAACAGAAACCAAAAAATACCTAATAGATAGTTAAAGTTCCTATTCACAAATCATAACTATCGTAACAACTGCTTTCAGCAATGCAACACTGTATTCAATAGATTTTTGTTGACTAAAAACTCATCTCTAGTTTGTTTTCTTTTTTGTTTGATTTTTTTTGTGGACGAAATGGACGCAATTAGTAAAGAAAGTAAGGTAAGTTTATTATTATTGTTAGAAAAAATATGTATTTATAACTTTGGGTATTTTAGAGAGACTCAAATTGGTAGCTAGATGAAAAATTGTTGTACTTTTCAAATATGTAAATAATGAAATGAAATCAATCAGTTGTTCCTTAAATGTATCTGTTAGTTGACACTTATTTACAGCTTTACCCATGATTAAGTTTAAACTTGTCGTGCTGATAGTAATCAACTAATAATAACTTAAATAGGTACTTAAAAAAGTTAACACTTTTTTGGATTAAATATTTCAATAATTTTTTTTACACATAAAAACCAGATAACAATTTCATTTTCAGCCAATAAAATATTGTCTGAAAAAACTAAATTTTTTTTAAAAATTCTGTTTGTTTGAATGAAAATTTGTTAAGCCTCTTTTGCTTGTGTAAAACTATTTGCTAAATGTGAATTTAGCTTTAGCAAAAACTATCCATTTTTTATAAATGTATTAAAATCCCTAAGAAATACTATCAATGTAATGGCTTTTCTTTTCTTGGAACTTAAGATAATAAAAAGAAATCTGTAAGAACAAAGTTTCTTTTTTGTTGGAAAACTGAATGTAACAAAGAAAATATGAAACGTTTTTGACAAAATATATCAATCACGTTATAATGCATTTTCAATGCAAAGTTGAGGTTTAAGCATGTGATAGTTGAAAGTGTTAAGGTAAAAGGTTTCATCAAAGGAACTTAGTTCAAAATGAAACAAATGGGTTTTTAATGGAAAAGAAAAAACTATTTATTTATTTAGCCTTGGCTTATACTTTGAATTCCATACTTTAATTGGATTAGTGAATTCAAAACAAAATTTGTAAATGAACTAAATATTAAAAAAAAATTAAGTAAAAAATTAATACTCCCAAACGTTAATTTACGTTTGTATATGCGACAGCCATTAGTCTTATAAATTGAAGGTCCTTAAACAAAGTCTCCCACTTGTTTTCCCTTTTTATATTTTTTTAAATTTAATTTTCTTAGAAATTGCTTTCTTTTCTTAAATTAAAATATAAAATATTTCTAAAGGTTTCATCTAAGTGCAACCGTATCCTTCTTGTTTAAACGACTCTGTCGCTCATGTTGTAAAATGTTTCGAGCGAGCGAATTTGGATATCTTTCCAGCTTATTTAAATTCTTGTCCACACATTTAACTAGTGGGACTTGTAGATCCTTTTTGATGTTGCTGTTTTAAACATACCAAGGAGCACCAGTTATCAATCTATGGGGTTTTGTTTTGGCGGCGTTGAATTTTTTTAATGTTGGAAGCGGAAGCAGTGCTCCCCAGTTGTATCCCATAGCACCTAATTGGTTTCAAAATTGAGTTGTAGAGTAGAAGTTTACAATCAAGACGTAGCACAGAGTTTCTACCTATTAGCCAGTGGATTTGGGTATTTTGAAGTTTCACTTGACTTCCACATGAGGCGGCGATCCAAGTGAATGCCAAAATATTTCGTCTCAAATCGTTGTGGCATCATATTGTTGTTAATGAGGTTTGGGGGCACGTTTCCTTGTGTAAAGTAAAAGCTACTTCTGCTCATTTTTGTTATTTAATTTTTATTCCCCAAAACTTTGCCAACTTCTCTGGTTGAGTTACGTGGTATTGCAGTTACTTTAAAGCTCCTTTAGGGTCGTTATGCTTACCGAGTAAGGTGCTATAATTGGCAAATGACGACGTGTGAATAATGCTCTAAACACAATTGGGACGAACGACGAATTTCGCACTACACGACGAATTCGTCTGTTAAAATTCGTTGCGTTAATTCGTTAAGTGAAACACATTTAGAACGAATAAAACAGCTGTGATAGAGAGACCATATTTCTTAAAAAAGAAGCACTATTTAAAAAAAATAATAATTAAAAAAAACTATTTAAAAAATATATAAATACAACACTTAACATACACTAATTGTATTTAATGCAACAAATAAAAAGTGAAAATTATTATTAAAGTATAAAATAACATTATTTAATAACAAAATAAAAGGAAAATGGTCACTCTGTGCCAAATTATTCGTCGTTCGTCTGCGTAAGAAATAGAAATAAACCTATCGCAGGGTTTGTTACGCATGACGGATTTTAGTCGACGCATTGTTTGTGTGCATTTTCATATACACAAATGTGTTTTATTTTTTAAGACGAATATTCGCAACGAAAAATTCGGCGTTCGTTCCAGTTGTGTTTAGGACATAAGACTGTTTGTGGGCATGTTTGTTCAATATATGCAGAACTGGTGCCAGGATACTCCCCTTAGGCACGTCTGCCCCAATTGGTTAGGGCAGCTTAAGTAGTTCCTTGTTTTTCAAAAGGCAAAAGAGAATTACTAGAAAATTTAGCTTTGGTTTGTTTAACAGGCCTTCTCGCCCAACTTAAAATATTTGGAGACATCAATAAAAAGCGCGTAGCAGTACTTCTTATAACCAGTTATAATCTTTGGGCTTGTGCAATGGTACTTTGTTGACTTTTAAAGCCCAGTTGGTGATTTAGCATGCAATTATTGTCATTCAAGATAGGGATCAGCTTGTTCTTAAGCAATTTCTCGAACAATTTGGCTCCAGGCTTAGGACTTATCTTTACAAAGCCACTTTCCATACTGGCAGTTTATTGACTAAAATCGTTTACTAAAAAATAGTTTTTCTTAAATTTCCAAAAAGAAATAAACGAAAAAAAAACGTTGACATCTATGCTGACAATGAAAACATATCGTTGTGTCACATGTCAGAGAGTCATCAGCCATCATGACTTCTTTAACAAAGACTTAAAGTCATACAGTCATCGTATGTTGGTTTACATACACTCACATATGCATAGTAAAACGGCATTTGCAAATATCACTTTATTCAATTTCATTACATTCATCGCTTTCGTCAGTTTTCCTTTACTATAGCAGCAGGATATTTGTAGTACGTATTTGGTGAAAAAGTTAAAATTTTTTTATATGCATTTGTTCTTGTTGTATTTTTTTTTTCATTATAAGTATGTTTATAAAAAATTTAACTGCACAGTGGGTCCTCTAGCTTATTTACAAAATATAAAAAAACAACACATTTTTTGCTAGGCTTAAATATTGTTATATTCAGGAGAGAGAAAATATTTGAGATTAAAATTTGTATTTAACCTTGTTCTTATAAATGGCACCAAAACAGTATTTGCGTACACCATCGAGTATGAATGGCATAAAAAAATTGATTGAAGGCAACATCAACTTTAAAATCCCAAAAATCAAATCTAATAAACTGCAACTCGTGGCTTTTGATTAAGTGCACAATCACAAACTTGCCACTATGAACAAACACATACATTTATATAAACGTACATACATATGTATATAAAGGAATATTTGAAAATGTTTTCAACAAAAAAAACTCACACTTTTTTAAAAAGTTTGATTTTTCATCACATAGAGGATTTTTTTTAAATGAAATCTATATTTGAGGAAAAGCTTTAATTGAACACAACTGAACTTTTTATTAAAAGTTTTACCTTAATTTTGTTATTTCTAAGACATCCTAAAAGGCACATGTACCGAAACGTTTTCTGGTATTAAGATAGAAGCCTATTAAAGCTGATGATGATTGGTTCATTTGTTAACGTAGCTTCTATAAAAATATTCTTTCATAATACTGCTTTGATGCTGTGGTGCTATGATGCCTGGATTCCACATATGTAAACCCTTTTCCAAATAACATATTTGACCGCGTTAACTGGAAATCTTGAAATCAATTGAGTTCTAGAACGTCATACACGTACTTTTTTGGCATAGAGGGTGCCTGTCACAATATTAAACTTTTGCCTGTCATCTGGGCCTTTTATGAGATACATGTTAGCCATTCTATGATAGAGCTGATTACTTATCTACTGGAGTTTAGTTTGAGAAAAGCTGTAATTATCGGGTCAGAGAATAGAGTTTTTCTCCCCGAGGGAGCTAAAATCGGGATAACTGTGGATTATTGCTTTAATAATGATGTTCATTGTGATTAAATCAATAAGTATGCTGACTGTTGCTTACTCGAAGGGCGTAGAAGCCGCGATATCTGGTGTGGATATTTGGCTTTACAGAAATTTAGCAAGATTAGCGTAGGAAGCAGTTTATTCATTAACTTTTTTAAAACAAACATGTGTAAGATACCTCCTTTAACCCACCTGCGCTATTTGCAATGATGTGTGAGCATTACTTGTATTTCAGAGCTAAGCCCTACAATTTTTGTTTAATTTTCCCCAATAATTCACCCCAATAGAATTGACTTGACCATATGGTATCTTGGAATCATTTCGGATAGTCTGAAAAGCAAGCACAGAGGCGGGAGCAATGAAAGCAAAGATTGTGATGTATGGGTGCATTGGCAAAACCTGGAGCCTTGATTTCTAAGATGTTACCGAATACTTCCTTCTGTGCATTAATTTAGTAGGAAGCTATTGATTCTGCTGCAAATTGCTACTGTATTGAGAAAATAATGCGAAATATTCCGATTCTAATAAAGGGCAGACACAGTGGATCATTTCTAGCTACACTCAAAAAATTATTAATGTAAAATCAACTGGAAATCTATTTAAAATAATTGGATATTCATTTAAAAACCGCCAACAAGATATTCATTAAAATTAACAAAATATTTCATTTGAACTCAGACATCAAAAAATTAACTGACATTTTCGTCTAAAATTAACTAGATTTTCTGTTATTTACAGTAAAACACAAAGAAAAAAAAACAAGTTAAATATTACTAAAAAATAAACTGACAAAAATAACTTCAACTGAAAATCAGTATTTTGGTTTATTTGAAGCTTTGAATAACCCTTATAACAGTTTAAAAAATATTATATTAAAATTTAACTTTTTTTTTCATTTAAAACAACTTGACAGAATACTTCCTAAATAACTTACAATCAGTTACTGTAATAATTATTTAAGTGTAAAGTGGTTTTTATCTTACTCAACTGGTTCCCAACAGGCCAAGAAACTGGCGCTGAATACTGCGGTAAGACAACATGCTGTAGGCGTATGTGGGCAGGAAACAAGGGGTCATGCAAGTATAATTAGGATTTTAAATATGGTCCCCGATTTGATGACTACTGCTGAACGAAACCTTGTATATGTTTGAAATATTCCTTATATATCAGAGGGAGGAGCAAACGAAATCACCTCCCAAAACATCTAGATCTAAAGAGATATACAGGCGGGTTTTAAAAAGGACTACTCTTAGAAGTAGCATATTTATTACAAAACACCAGATTTCATTAAGGCTTCCGGATAAATAGAGTCTACTTCAAGCGACTTGCAAAGCAGCTGGTTGTGGTATTTGACAAAAATATTAAGATCTTTACTGGCAAGCGCCATCAGGTTATCTGCTAGTGCATACGAGGGTTGCCTTTATGTTTCGAAATTTAGCAACACTAGTATTGCAATCTGACAACTGAGAGCTCTATCGTAAAGTTTGACATTTTCTAGGTTATATGTTCTCAGAACCTTTTGACATACGGACGCTATTTGTGTGTGAACGTTTTCGTGCGATTATTTTCTACAATTTTCGACGTGGCTTTACTTAGCAACAGTGCATAGATGAACTTAATTCTATTTTTGGTAATTAAGCTCCATCAAGGACCAGTTTTCATCAATTAATTGGTGAATTCAAACGTGATCATAGCTCACTTCAAGACGAATTTCGTGAAGGTTGCCCAAAATCAGTTGTTGTTTCGAAAACCACTGACGCTGTGCATTTGAAGATCGTCACGTGACCTATCCTGAGATTAAGACAACCCTAAGCACTAGTGGGACCAGCATACAATCAATATTGCATAAACATTTTACTGTCAAAACAATTTGTTCACGTTGGATCCCACAAAATTTGTCAATCGCTCAAAAAAGTTCGTGTCGATTGGTCCAAAGAAACTGCATTTTTAATTACCTTAAACATCGATTTGATGAGTAATCCGCCGTATAGTGTTGACTTGGCACCGAATGACTTCTTTTTATTCCCGCACGTAAAAAATAAACTTAGAGGTCAACGTTTTTCGACACATGAAGCGTTTGCTTTATTCAGAATGCATGTTTTGGAGAAACCTCATTCAGAGTGGCAAAAGTGCTTCGATAATTGATTGAAACGCATTCAAAAGTGTATAGATCTTCATAGAGAATATTTTGAAAAACAGCAAAGTTATTTTTGATGATTAATATGTATTTGTTTTTATTCTCTAATACCAAAATATAAAATGCAACACTCGTATTCTGAATGATGACCTGTTCGCAAATGCTAGACAACCTTAAATTAGATTTCGATGCAGTCTATTGTAACTTTCTTTAGGGTACGTAAAACAGGACCAATATAATTAACTGACGAAAAACTGTATTAAGCACTTCAACCCTTAAATCCGCATAGAAACATATGTTTGTTTAGAACAAATATTCAGGTGAAATTATATGCAAAACTTTAAGGGTAACATTGCAACTTGTCAAAAGTTTTTATTATAAATATTGGTTATTTCTCGAATGGAGCATAGACGAGGGGACTTTTCCCAACTATACTTTTTATTATTGAGCCTTCACCTCTGCGAATCAAAATCATTTTTCATATTCTTAAACTATACAATTTATTTAAATACAGCCAGTTCCAAACTTAAATTTAAGTTCTCAAAATAAAGTTGTTTAACTCCAACGACTTTACCGGCAGTAATATGTCTTCTCTTCGAAGGACTGTATTCACTTGTGGTAGGTGTTTCGACCGTGAGGATTTCGATGTGTTTCCAGCTTATTTAAACTTTGGTCTACATAGCTCAGGATTTCGCATTTGAGCTCTTAAGACCCTGTGGATGTTGCTGTTTTTTATAAACCAAGGAGCACCAGTTATCATTCTTAGGATTTTGTTTTGACGAAATAACATTTTCTCTTTGCTGATGACGTTAAATTTTCTCAACTATGGAGGTGAAGAGAACGCCCCATACATATCTCCAAATTGGTACTATTGAGTGGGAGTTATTTCATAATGAAATAACTACCAAATGGAATAACTCCCAATGAAATTGTGTTCGGAGCTATTTTGTTTTATCGAACTTTTTGGGTTTTTTTAATATAATTAAAAAGAAACGGAGAATACGTTTTTGCGTAAAGTGAAAGTAACATGTGTGCTTTTTGCACTCAGTTAAATTTCCCATTACGTTCCGCTTTTCTCTACTGGCATAGTTTGATGCTGTAGTTTCTTTGAGGTCTCTTTAATATATTCATTAGATCTTCGGCAGTATCATCAGCAAAACACACGCACTTGAATATTCGTTGGAATAACTGCTATGTGAAGCAGGTACAGGTTTGGTCCCATAATACCACCCTAAGGTAAGCCAGCCCCGGTTGGTTAAACAAAACTTAAGTGGTCCCCTTTTTTAATCATAAACTTTCGTAATAATGGATCAAACTTGTTTGTCTCTTCTTTTAATTTATTTTCGTAATGGCTTGTTCTTCTTAACGTAGCCTACTCAATGATTCATAAGACATTTTTCTTTATTGATTTAAATTACATTCCCAAATAATGTAATTTTTTCCAACATTCTTTAAAATATGGACTATTTGTCTGCATTTAAAAAACGTTGTTCAACATATTTACAACAAATTTAAGAAAAAAACTTCCTTCTTCAAAACCTTATCAGTCTTTTCCGTTGCCTAAATCAAAAATGTAAAACTTTTTTTATTTTTTTTTGTTAAATTTTCACCTGTGATTCTTTTAATACTTTATGCTACTATACTGTCGTTTTAGTCCATTTCCTGTTCTAGCAGCTCATAAATTATTTTTTGGTCTACCTTCTCAAATATCTGGCCATGACTGCCCAATTGCCAACAGCAGCAGGAGCATCAACAATACCAGCTTAACACCAACGCAGTCAGGCAAATTAAGCATACGTCATCACCTTCGCTCCCCCAATAGAATTTCAAAAAAAGAAATCCCTTATTTTACAGGGAACTGTGGTTGTGTAAGCTTGAGCGTGTGTATGTTTATGTATAGCAAGAGCAGTTTTCCACAACAATCATTCATTCATTTATTCATTCATATTTTAAGTGTTTTTTTTTTCATTTTATATGTTCAACATTAAATTTTTATGTGTTTTTTTCTTCCTCCGCCCATCATCTTTCTTTATTTTTCCTCACATTTCATTCCTGATTTTTTTTGTTTTTGTTTCTATATTCGTTGAACGAGTATGAATTCCCTGCCTTACAGAATACTATAGTGTGCCTGTGAATGTGTCTGCCTGGCTGGATTTTGAGGATTACCATCATCAAATCATTGATTTTGCATGTCGTGAATAAATAATGTCCAACAATGATCTGCTAAATTAAAGATATAAAGCGTAAAATTGGCTTAAATGTAAATGAATTAATACGATTTAACAGTTCAGTACTCTTAATATGACTTTTATTTGTCTTGAATTCATCTCATTTGTAAAGCATCTGTTTAACATCTTTAAATATTTATTAGTAAGTGTGAAAGGAAAACCATATTTAAAATGATTTTTTTATTTGTTTGTTTTGTTTCTTTCGTAAAAACGATTTTTCATGTGGGAGCATATAAATTTGTTGTCATGTTTTTCTATTAAATAAATTTGTTTAACATAATAAATTAATGAATCTTTTACTACATTTGCTTAATGCTTTATTTGCTTTATAATAAATAATCTTTTTTTTGTTTCTTAAGACACATCTCCTGTCCATTTACTTTAAATATTTTTTACTGATAAGTAAAAAGTGAATTTTCTGCACAATTATTTTGATATTTTTATTTTTTTAATCAACCTTCATAACTGTTACAGCTCACCGGCTGCCATATTTCACAAAATTAATTAAAAAAACAAGTAAGAGCGCTATATTCGGCTGTGCCGAATCTTATATACCCTTCACATTGGTCTTTAAATATACCCAGCCGAGTAATTTTGTACTGCAAACAATATAATAAAAAACCTTGTGCGAGTTTTAAAGCCCATAGAAAAAATAACAAAATTTTAACGTTCGTATGAATAATAGAAATAGATGAAGAAGATTTGAGGTCGAGAGTTTTTAAAGTTTTCGACATTATTCATATTTAAAGGTTAATAAAACTTATTAGATGCTCTAGTCCCCCTGCTCTTCACCAAGTTTTTCACCAAAATGTATGAATTATTTGATTATTACTTTTTGTAGAATATTCGAAGTCGATAGCTGTAATAGTTTTCCAGAAGTAGCGTATCGAAAATTGTTTAAAAAGTGTTAATTTGTATGGGAGCTACCCCTTCTTCACCCCCCATCCGAAAATCTTTTTCTTCAGAGCGTAGCCCTTAATGTCCAATTACTTTTTGTAGAACATTTGATTTCGATATATGTTATAGTTTCTGAGATATAGCATATCGAAAATTTAACAAAAATTGTTAATATGTATGGGAGCTACCCCTTTTTTTGCCCCCACTCGAAAATTTTTTTCTTTAAAGCGTAGCCCTTAGCGTGCAATTACTTTTTGTAGAACATTTCATTTCGATATCTGTTGAAGTTTCCGAGATATAGCGTATCGAATATTTGATAATAATTGTCGATTTGTATGGCAGCTACCCCTTTTTTTGCCCCCACCCAAAAAATTTTTTCTCTAAGGCGTAGCCCTTAGCGTGCAATTACTTTTTGTAGAACATTTCATTTCGATATCTGTTAAAGTTTCCGAGATATAGCGTATCGAATATTTGATAATAATTGTCGATTTGTATGGGAGCTACTCCTTTTTTTGCCCCCACCCAAAAAATTTTTTCTCTATGGCGTAGCCCTTAGCGTGCAATTACTTTTTTTAGAACATTTTGTTTCGATATCTGTTATAGTTTCCGAGATATAGCGTATCGAATATTTTATAATAATTGTCGATTTGTATGGGAGCTACCCCTTTTTTTGCCCCCACTCGAAAATTTTTTTCTTTAAAGCGTAGCCCTTAGCGTGCAAATACTTTTTGTGGAACATTTTGTTTCGATATCTGTTATAGTTTCCGAGATATAGCGTATCGAATATTTGATAATAATTGTCGATTTGTATGGGAGCTACCCCTTTTTTTGCCCCCACTCGAAAAATTTTTTCTCTAAGGAGTAGCCCTTAGCGTGCAATTACTTTTTGTGGAACATTTTATTTCGATATCTGTTATAGTTTCCGAGATATAGCGTATCGAATATTTGAAAATAATTGTCGATTTGTAAGGGAGCTACCCCTTTTTTTGCCCCCACCCAAAAAATTTTTTCTTTAAGGCGTAGACCTTAGCGTGAATTACTTTTTGTGGAACATTTCGTTTCGATATCTGTTATAGTTTCCGAGATATAGCGTATCGAATATTTGATAATAATTGTCGATTTGTATGGGAGCTACCCCTTTTTTTGCCCCCACCCAAAAAATTTTTTCTTTAAAGCGTAGCCCTTAGCATGCAATTACTTTATTTAGAACATTTTAAGTCGATAGCTGTTATAGTTTACGAGATATAGCGCATAAAATATTTCACCAAATTTGTGCAATTGTAGAAAAAATACCCCTTCCCCTGGTCCTATCTGAAAAAAATTTTTCTATTATTAAGGTCCCTTCTTTAGGAGTATCCGTGCCAAGTTTTGTGGCAAGAGTGACTATACTTACTGAGATATATAGGGATATATGCACGGATTTTGTCCTAAAAAAAATGGGTTACTCTGGGTTTTCGCTTATATCTCGGTCAATAGTGAACCGATTTTATTGATTTTAAATAGCGATTGTCTCCAGGATATTTGTGATAGTTTGACACCATTAACTGGTCTGTATCTTTTTATTTGACTCCGGAAACTTGATTTCAACAGACGGACAGACGGACAGACGGACAGACGGACAGACGGACAGACGGACAGACGGACAGACGGACAGACGGACATCGCTAAATCGACTTCCCTATCTATAAGGATCCAGAATATATATACTTTATGGGGTCGCAAATGAATAATAAAGAAATTACAAACGGAATGACAAAGTGATATATACCCTATCACTATGTGAAGGGTATAATAAAATTGTTCAAAAAAGCAATAAAATTTGTTTTTATAAAACCAGCGAAAAACACAAAGTGAGTTTCGGACAAATTAACAAACTGAGAATCAATTATTTAAATAATTACAAGCCTGATTCAAGAAATGCAAAAAATGCAGTCCCTTGTATTGCAGGTCATACCAACGAAGCCATAAACTGCTTCAGAATTCGTTACTAAACTAAAAAGGCATCCTCACATACATATGTAAATACTAAAATGATCATAAACCAGAAAGTTGATGTAATGCTAACTTCTGAAGCTTATATGGCATCTAGCAGCAAATTTACAGCTTTACTAAGGATTCTAAAGGCTTTATTGTTAAAATCACGAATTACCATAATTTTATACTTGGCCTCTCTAAGCCTTATATCCAAACAACAACACAGCAGGGAAAAACATGTTTCAAAAATTTTAAATTTGAAATTATTCAAAACTTAACCTAAAATTTTTAAGAACAATCCATACCTAAGTTCTTGTAATTCCAGTCAAGTCCAGCTTACTTCAAAAAATCAAGCGGAAAAAACTTTTTCTTTTTATATGTAATTCACCATTAAAAAAACAAAGTGTCTCTGTAACCCTAATGGCAGTGTAGTAATAATTATTAAATATTTATAAAATAAAAATAAAATATAAAACTTTTCTTCTAAAATAAATCCCTGTAAATCAACAAAATTAATTTTCGTTTTATGAATTATTCTAGTTTACGCTATAAAAAATATTACAAAGCTTACATCAAGTACAGGTTGAAACTTAAATCAATTCTTTTTTGGGTTAAGGTGGCACTTGTTTTTTATTTTCTTATTTCAAAATGTTTCAAATTGGTATTTTCAGAACATGTTATTTTACATGTATTTTAGCTAATATACGTTGAGATAAAAAGAATAATATTGGCCAAAGCTGCTACTTTGGACTAAACAAGCAGCTTAAAAGCAAAGCCACCTCCTGGCAAAAAAAAACACTCTCTTCTAGAACCTGGTACTGTCCGTACTTATGTGTGGCGGTGAAGCATGGGTACTTGTGAAAACAGATCAGACAGTGCTTTGAGTGTTCAAAAGGAAAATTTTTCGAAAAATCTCTGGACTAGTCTGCGTTGACGGAAAATACCAATGCCCTATGAACCGTGAGCTGTTTGCCGACTTTGGCATAGTTAAGCGTATAAAAATTCAACGTTCACGTTGATCAGGTCATCTTGTAAGAATGAATGAAGATGCTCCAGCTACACGCAGAGAAAAAACATGGTTGGGTATTTTCACGGGAATATGATCACAAACAATTTTATCATTGTATGGTTACGAAAATTATAATTATAACTGCCACAACCATACTATAGTTATCGTAAGTCTTTGGTGAAAAATTCAATCATAGCCATAGTTAAAACTACCATTATCTGTTTGTGGTAAGCATTATTTTGGTTGTGGGTACTCATTGTCTTGATTACGAATTATCAAATATATATATTGTCTTAGAATATGGTTATCATAAACTAAGAGCAACATATGTATGATAACCCATAATCAAAACTATGGTTACCAATAATCAAAGTTGTGATTACCACAAACATATAATGGTAATTGTAACCATAATTATGATTGAATATTTTGCCAAAAATTTACAACTATAGTATGGTAACTACACAATAATGACATTTTTCGTGATCATATTCCCGTGACTATACTTAACCATGTTTTTTCCCTGAATATAGGATCTGGTGACCGATTACGCAAAAGGAATAGACTAAGTGGGGGGGAAAGACATCTCGAAATCTGGTACCAGAAAATGAACAAGAAGCGCAGAAGATTAAAGCGCCTGGAAATTGATTCTACGTTCATTTAATAGAACAAACCCTCTGTAATAGCAGCCTAAATAAGTAAGTTAGTATATACGTTTTCCAACTGAAATCTATTGATTTATTTCTATTTATGTAAATTAATTACAATTTTCGAATATTTTATTTCTTTAAAACATTCAGTTTTGAACTTCCTTCCACCCCCCAAAAAAGGGAAACAAAAATGCAATAAATTTTTTTTTTATCTATTTTTCAAACCATCGAAAAAAAGATAAACATTTTATCTTTAAAACAATTTAATGTTATTGCAACTTTAATATATTTTATTTTGTTACTGCTCCAACTACACAAAAGCTTCAACTAGTACAACAGCCAAAAATAGAAAAAACATTAAAGTGTCATTAAAAAAGACATGACTTTACTTACAAATGACTTAATGACTTCATAATTGAATAATGGCATGAATTGTGTATTACCATCCAGAGTTTGGCTGTAAGTGTTTGTATGAATGTTGGTTAAAATAGTCATTTATAATATTTAACAAACGATAAACAAAGCACCATAGTAAATATACTTTAACAAGAAACTCTCACTTTAATGTTCTCCACACAGGATCCCACTGCTTGTCCCAAGTAATGTTCACAACAACAACCATAATAATAACAACAATTACTCTGACATTAATAACAATAATGAAAAATGAAGTTGGTGGCAAAAAAAAAATATTAATAAAACTTACACAAAATTAAAAAGTCTTTTGCCACATTTTATTCATGGTCATAATAGGAAAAACTGTTGAAAATTAAGATTTTTCTTTATTTACTTTTAACAAAATTCCAAAAGATTTTTTTTTACCTTTTTTTCTTTTCCATTTAATAGTTGTTAAAACAAAGTTTGTGAGTATGAACAGTAAAAAAAAAACATTAAACGAGCTAATCAAATGTCCTAAATTTGTTTAAAAAAATTACTTATAAATGATATACTGCGCTATTTAAGTTGCTTACGGGTAAGTTATTGGTTTTGTCAATATTATATTTATCGTTAAAATATTTGTATTCAACTGTCAACTATTCCCTGGAGTAAAATATATTTGTAGCCGTTTCGGTTTGTTTTTTTTACATGTGATCACTTGTTATAATAGTTATGATTTTTGTTATTAATATTTAAGCTTTTTATGACATCTTATTTATCTTGAAAATAACATCGATAATTTTATTAGTTCTTTTACTGCAGAAGTCAAAAACATTATTAAAAAACGAAAGAACTACACAATTTTTTCGGGGACTCACAGGGAAGGCAGTTAATTTTTTAAATGGAAACCCACCTATTTTACCAGAAAGTTTTAGGTATCTCACAGCGACCAACAATTTCAAATTTAGGTATTAATGCAATAGTTTTGCAACATATCAACCAATTTAGGCTGTATATATCAGCACCTTTGAGTCCTATGATTCGGCCAACCTTCATATTGTTAGCTGAAATGCAAAACCACGTAACTGACAAAAAATCCTTAATCTATCTTTTAATGTATTTAATTATATTTTTTCAATAAAAAAACATGACAATAAAATTTTTTAATGTTAAAGCAAAACTTGAAACGGAATGCTGTAAAAAAAACAAGTAAGAGCGCTATATTCGACTGTGCCGAATCATATATACCCTTCACATTCGTCTTTTAATATACCCAGCGAATTTTAAAGTCCATAAAAAAACTTTACAAAATTTTAACGTTCGTATTAATTCGTGCGTATTATTCATTTTAAAAGGTTAATAAAAGTTGTTAATTTTTATGGGATGTTCTAGTTCCCCTGCTCCTCTCCAACTTTTTTTCCAAAATGTATGAATTATTTGATTATTACTTTTTGTAGAATATTCGAAGTCGATATCCATTACAGTTTCCGAGATATAGCGTATTGCAAATATCATAAAAATTGTTAATTTGTATAAGAGCTACCTCTTCTTCTGTACCCCCCCCCCCCCCTTAAATTTTTTCTTTAAAGTGTAGGTCTTATTATGCTGTTACTTTTTGTAGAATATTTGATTTCGATATCTGTTATAGTTTTCGAGATATAGCGTATCGAAAATATCATAAAAATTGTTAATTTGTATGGGAGCTACCCCTTCTTCACCCCCATCAAGCTAAGGGTTTTGTTGTCGAATTACTTTTTGCAGAGCATTTGATGATGGGGGAGCAACCCCTTCTGCAAAGCGTAGGTCTTGTTGTTCAATTACTTTTTTAGAGCATTTGAAGTCGATAGCTGTTATAGTTTCCAAGACATAGCGCATAAAATATTTCACCAAATTAGTGCAATTCTAGGAAAAATACTACGTCCCCTGATCCTATCTAAAAAACACTTTTCCATTATTTAGGTTTCTACTTTGGGAGTATCCGTGCCAAGTTTTGTGGCATGAGTGACTATACTTACTGAGATATATAGGGATATATGCTCGGATTTTGTCCTAAAAAAATGGGTTATTGTTGGTTTTCGCTTACGTCTCGGTCAATACTGAACCGATTTTGCTGATTTTAAATAGCGATTGTCTCCAGGATATTTTTTTTTTCAATAGTTTGACACCAATAACTGCTCCGTACCTTTTTATTTGACTCCGGAAACTTGATTTCAACAGACGGACAGACAGACAGATGGACATGGCT
Source organism: Melanophora roralis (assembly GCA_963583895.1). Lineage (NCBI taxonomy): Eukaryota > Metazoa > Arthropoda > Insecta > Diptera > Rhinophoridae > Melanophora > Melanophora roralis. Next base: position 47,425,751 of record OY757190.1, on the reverse strand, counting down.
ATTTGAACTTCACTATTCATAAAGATTCAGAATATATATACTTTATGGGGTCGCAAATGGATAATAAAGAAATTTCAAACGGAATGACAAACTGGTTTATACCCTTATCACTATGTGAAGGGTATAAAAAATATACAAGAACTGTATTTGCAATTTAGAAAATGTTTCGCTTCTTCTGTAAAATTTGACAAATGTAGTTAAGTACTTTTGCATTTAAGCTGACGATACAGTAAACACTCAGTGCTAAATCCTCCTTAAGATATAATAAATTTACATAAATCAAAGGATCTCTTGTCTTTTGCCTACAAAATCCTTTCCTGTCGGAAAGATTAAAGCCAGCAGTAAAAAGGTTAATAGCGCCAAATTAGAGTGGCTTTAGAACTGTAAATTCAATAACAGGCCAGATTTTTACACTTCGGAAATTACTTCAACGTTAACATAGTAAGATAGATTACAATACATTGATTTTGCTAGCTGGGATATACTGGAACAATAAACCAGGATATCCCAGCTCGAAAGGCATTCGAAGATCTGCATGAAGAAAAGCATAAACAGGGAAGACCGATGCTCTTTAGTAAATTCCAAGTCGAAGAATATCTAAAAATATTTTGGAAATCAAACTGGAGACAGCGCAAAAAGAATAGAAGAGCAATAAACTAAGATCAACAACAGTAACCTCTCAGTAAGTAAGTAAAAAGATGGATCCATTATATTGTCACACAAATAATGTAAAACCAGGCAAAAGCCGTAATTGACTGCCCTTTGATCTTAAAACAGAATAAATAAAAATAATTGTTTTTTTAATACTGGTACAGATTTCTGCTGAGCATGGTAAGTAAGATCATAGACAACATATTTAGTAGCAAAAGCTCAACTTCGCTCTCAGCCAAACTTGGTAAAGAGCAAGCTGGCTTTAAACCGAATCGATCATGTATGAACTACATTTACCCTTAGAATTGTTGTGAGCAGTTAAAGGAAACTTTTCCGTATATTTACATATTTAAAGGCTTTCAAAAGGCCTTTGACACTTTTTTAAGTGCACAGGAGAAATTTCTTTCCATGTTTCTAATTCTAGATTCAGGTTATTAATCTTTCATAAGATTTTCTAAGATTCACAACAAAGTGATTTTAAAACTACCTTGTACAGAGAAAAAATAATTTAATTCGTTTTTAACCTCATATTTAAGCTTTCGAAAAGTATAGCATAAAATCATAGCTTTACTAGAATCCACTTTTGCAAATTTCAAAACAGTAAACCTCACCTCATGTGTCAATAATGTTTTCAATGTTTCAAAAAATGTCTTAAAGCTAGTTCTAAAAAGGGTAGCATTTTGAAGTAAAATTGATTTTTCAGGCTAAATAGTTTCACCATAAAATCGTTTACAAAATGCCGATTACGAAAAATCGATTTTCTGGGTACAAAATCAATTTTTGACTATAATCAAATCAAACTCATTTTAGGCTATCTGAATTTAAAAACTTTAACTCATATCCAAACAAAGGGCAATTATTTGTGAAAAAGTATTAAATAATATAAAATACCTATTTTAATTTTCCACTATGAAAAAATAACAAAACTCGAAAAAAAAATAATTGAAAAAATAAATTGAATTGTTTCCTCTTGCTTCAATTTAATGCCAACTCGCATACATACATGACTTTAATATTTATTTATTTGCTGTTCCCGTTTGATCTAGAATTTATTTTGTTTTATTTTCATCACTACATCACTTCCCATCTGACCAAAGTAATTATTTCTTTCACTTCATCAATGATAGTTTGAATAAACAAACGTCCGCACCTGACAATTGAAAATACAAATAGCCACCAAATGCAATTGTTTGACTTTGTTAAGCACTACAACAATATTCACATAAACATATACATACATACACATAAGAGGTCTGCAGCGAATGAGCTTAAAAACTTATAACTTTAAAGTAACTTTTGAAATTTGAAGTAAACGGGAGTACGCAATTTTATTCGTTCGCAGTGTGAAAGTACGGAAAATAACTTAAACATAGTTTGCCAAATACCAACATTTATTAGCTCGGTACAAAGAAAACACTTTAGAAAGTAAACGTAAATAAAAAAATTCTACAAATAAAAACTGAAACAAGTTCTTGTGCCAATACTTTTTGACACAATATTTACAATTTACTTTAGAAATATTGTGCGTGTTTTGTTATTGTAACAAAAACAACAACTTTATGAAATATGTGTTTACATGTACATACATACAAACATGTTAAAAATAAAACCAAGAACAACAGAACTAAACCAAGAACCAAATGTAAATTATATTTGTTCCAGATCAACTACTTTTGCGAGAACGAATATAACGGTAGTTGATACATACTTTCATCATCAACTTGATTTTTTTTCGGCAAAAAAGGAAAAGGGAACAAAAAAACTCAAATCTTTGTCAAGTGACAGTGAATGCATAGTTGATGATTATGTCGTTCATATAAAAAAGTGTTTATATTTAGAAAATTACGAGAGTGCATCCTTTAAAACACTCAAGTATACAACAAGTTCAAGTTTATTTGTGCAGCTCTCTAATACACATACATATATATGCATGTATCGCACATCGAATTTAAAAATTGAATCTTGTTTAGCACTTTATAATTTGTTTAAATAGTAGATATTGGATTTAATTATTCTTACAAAAGTTATTTGATACGAATTGGAATCCTTTAAAGCTAAATTTTGTTAATAAACGTGATTTTCCAGACTTTACAAATTCTTTGTTTATTTCTTTTCAGTTGGTTTTATTGTTTAAAGCCAAAATTCATTGTGAATTATAATTAGGGGATTCACAAGGTGTCCTATTATGTCCTATTGTCATATTGTTATAAAATTTCACAATGGTTTTATTGTCTTTTATACAAAAATAGTTCTTAAAAAATACTACGTCGTTTAATATTCTTATTAAATTGGCACGACAACTCCAAATACACCTGCGCAAAGTGTCTAATAGTTGGTAAAGGCTTTTAAACCATTGTGGAAATTTTATGACAATATGACAATAGGACAAATAGAACACCTTGTGAATCCCCTAAATATTTTTTTTATTATGAAGAAGAAAGTAATTTAAAATTAGAACTTAATTGGATTGAGTTATTTTAAAAAGGAGATTATGCCGATATCTTATGTATTCAAAAAAAAACAAAATTTTGTTTGCAATTGTGCCACTCTTGCAGCCGGCAAACGATATATGATACAGTTATCCTCGTACAAATACTAAAATTCAATAAAAAAAATAAATATAAGTTTATGTAAAGGTAAAAAAATCTTTTTACACTACTAGAGATAAAACAAAATAAACTAAAGGGAAATAAAAGCCATCAAATGAATTGTCATGCTCCAAAGAACTCCACTACTATATGCATTTGTATACAAAAAACAACAAAAACCATATAATAAACATAGATAGAGGATATTCACATTTGTTGCTTTGTACGTTTGAAGGTAGTCAGCTGGTAGTTGGAAATTGTGTAAAAGCCGCAATAATTTCGTAGATTTCTAAACGATAGTGGCTAAAGTCACATTCACATTTTTATCACACACACGCAACACAACTACACAGACACAACTACATGTGGATGCTCGAGTTAGTGGGTGAAAAGCAGGGAAGCCACTATTTACTGAATTCAACCTTAAGTAAATCAGTTACAAACTGAATGTTTAAAATATAAAAATGCATACTGTAGTTAAATTTCTTTTTTAACTTTAAAGAGGGCCTTATTTTGACAAAATATTTTTTAAATTAGCAAAAGTTAAACGATGTTTAAAACTCTTTTATTAGTTATTGAATTTAAACTACTAAGTATGTAAAATTAATAAATACAAGTTAGTCGAATATAGCGACTGAGGCACTTTTAATATAAAATTTGTTATGCTTTCCTTAATACAGGGTGCCTGGGGGCAAATTTTTAAATACGACTATTTCAAAAAGTAATGAACTGATTAACTGTGCGGAGGGGAGGTTGGCGCTGTCGGAATTATCGATTGCGCGGTTTTGTCAGTCACGGTATCGCAGTGGTCGAGTGAGCATTGTGCGTTTGCTGTAGAGACATTTTTTAGGACTAGTGATTCTTACGTAATTGCTTGTCGAAAATTTTGTTGAATACAAGATGGACGGAGTGTTAATTTAATTCGCTCGTTAAGTTACCTTAAGTTACCTTACCGATGGGTTTTTGTTGGAGTTGTAGTCTTGTTCAGGCATGAAAAAAATTTTTTCGTAGATCGTATGCAGAGACAAGTGTATATCTACAGGGTTCCGAAACAAAGGAGTATAGAAAAGAACGAGATGGCAAGAACTTTGATCTATTTGCCTAGGAAAAAAGCAATTTACGTTTTCTTTAAAGTGAGTAAAGATTTGAGGTGAGGGCCAGAGCCACGAAGGTCTAGGTAAATACCACTTCATGTAGAGTCTCCAGAACTAAATATAAACTTTATGACCCAAAGGCGACGAGGTTTTTTTTGTTTTCTCTGTGAGGCACCCTGGTTTTCATTACATCGAGTTAGTGAAACTGGTAATTGTTTTTTCCAGTCAAGTAACACTAAGAACCCAAAAGATCTTCGGAACCAGCCAAGTGTACCTTACCTAACTAGACGTAAATGAGGTTGGATTAAAACAAAAGACCTTAAAAATTTTCTTCAAATGCCGCAGAACTTAGACCTAATCCAGTAATCGGATTGTTTCAAGGGACTAACAATTGAATATGCGAACAAATGTCCTTGATATTGGTATTTGTATACTTCTTAAGTAAAACACAATTGGCAAAACATCATATATATGACATCAGATAAAGCGAAAAATTGAAACGTGCCCTTATCTTGCCAATTGATATTTTTTACATATATTTTTTAATTGAATCTTGAATTTTATTAACTATGAATACATTAAAATCTTATATATAAAAAAATTTTTTAAGAGTTCCACCAGTGCAAGATTTAAGTTACAATTCTCAAATTAAAGCAAACCTCAATTCCGAACGTTTCTTTTCTTCAAGCTAGTGTATTCGCCATGTTGTAAGAAGTTTTGAGCGAGTTGAATCGGATGAATTACCCGTTTTTTTAATGCTTGTGCATAAATCTTGAAAATTCGCACTTATTTGTATAGTTTAACTTGAGGGTAGATGTTGCTGCTCTTAGTATATCAAGAAGTTGTCATTTGTTGGATTTTGTTTTGATGTCAATAGATTTTCTCAAAATTGGGGGCGAAAACAGTTTTTCATAACTTCATCACATGGCACTAAATTCAGTTCTCAATCGATTTGTAAAGCAGAAGTTAATTATCGGGACACAGAGTTTCTAACAATAAGACAACAAATTTGGGCTGCTTTCAATTTCATTTGTGTTCAATTCCTATATTCATGTGCCCTCTATGTAAGGTGACGGTGAGGTGAATTCCAAGATATTTTGCCTTAAAGTTTAGAAGCACCATCTGGATTGTGGAGCACAATACTCTTCTTAAAACAAAAGCTACCTGCATGCATTTTTGTTCATTTATTTCTATTCTAAATATCTTTGCTCACTTCTCTATTAAACTAAAAAAAAATAATTTATTTAACGTAAAGTTGCCCACATAAATGCAAGATACCGTTACTAAAGAATTAATTTCCTTAAAGAAAGAAACTTAAAAATACACAAAACTGGGTTTAAAAGAAGACCAACAATTTTATTTTAAACAATTTTATAACTCTCTATTAAAGGCCAATTAGAAAAAGAACTTACTGTTGATGCGCGTAATTTGTTTTTATTTAGGTTCCACTGTTTCACATTTATCCAATTTATATAGATTTTTTCAAATGTTGGCGGGTGTATGTTGGGGTGAAGGTATTTACTTGAGTAATAAAAAACATTATTGTCAGCCGCAGTTGAAAATTGAAAATAGAATTGCAAAAGGTTTCTTCATTGACTACTAGTTTTGTCTACTTGTATTTTTTGTTTTAAACAACTTTATATTTAAAAAAAAAAAAAGCAGAAAATTAAAACAATCACTTAGAAACAGAATAGGGAAGCTATATAACCTGTACTTGGCATCATTTTTGTAGTTTTATTTTTAAGTGTTTGTTTTTAAAACAATACAATAAAAAAGAGTTGAACACAAAACACACTTCACTCAAGTTAATAAGCGTATGCGTCGAAAATTGCAGAATAAAAGAAAACATTGGAAACGAATTGTAACAAAGGTGAAATAAACTTATACGTATGAATAAATACATTTTAATTGTTAAAAATCATTATCAAATAAAATATTGTAAAATCTTTTTTCAATCAATTATTTCAGAAATAGATTATTTTATAGTGCATGAATTGTAAGACAATTTAAAATGAGAACTATTAATTTTTTCAGTTATATTTTAAACCATTTTTTAGCAAAAACTTCGAAGTGATTAGGCGTTACAAATTTCTTACTTTTCAACTGCTATTACATACCGTCTGTATTACTTAGCAGCAGCGATGCCAACTTATTGTTTCCCTACTAGAAATTTGTGTTCGAAACTAACACTAAAACATTTTTTTTTCGGTCATTTGTGACAAATATTTCTATCATTTCTGAAGGTGCGAGGGAGATGCAAGATCATACGTACACAAAGTTTCGGTCATTTTTTTTACATCGCCCTTTAGAAAATGATAGAAAATAATGACCGAATTACCGGTCATCTGTGTCGGTCATATGACCGGTCAAAACGCCAAATTTTTAGTTTTAGTGCCAAGCTGAGAAAAAGCACTTTCTTGATTTTTCGATAGTGCCTTTAGTGCTTTTTACAAGTTTTAACATTTATCAGCAATTATTGTAAGCAGTATCTGTTTAAAAATATAAAATTTAAATTCGTGTTGTTAAACTAAACCTGAAAATTTAGTTGGTTTTTACACCAAATCATCAGAAGACTTTAACCAAATTCTTAAACTGCCGCATTAATTACTTCTGTCTTTATATAATAACTTCCTTAAACTTATTGTGAATTTTTATAAACAAACCCAAACATTCAAGAGTTCTTTCAAAATCCAAAAAACAATTTTTTCATTATCTAACAGCTTTGATTTTCTTTTTCCCTTATACATCTAAATAACCATTGGTTAACACTAAATGTATTATAATGGCTACTGACAACAAAACCTTTTTGTATTGCAACAATTTCTAAATTTCAAAATTGAGATCAAATCCAGAATAATATTTGGAAATATTTGTAAAACTGAAATTTTTAGTTTTCGCTTAATAAAGGACTTGTGGAGGGCGCATGGTGTACAATAGTTTAAAACAAGGAGTTTCAGCCCAAAGAAACACATAAACAACCAGTCGTATTGACGGACGTCCTTCAATCGACTCAGAAAGTAATTCTCAAACTACCGGAATAAGACAAATGGGTCTAAGGCTATTCCTTAAGGGCGATCTAAACATCTACGCAAATGCATGGAGTCCCTTCCACTATTGTAGTGTGTGTATAATAAGTTTAGTGCTTTTTTACGCTTTTCTGAATGCAAAATTACGCTTTTTGGTGCTCTTTTTGTGTACAATGTGCTTTTTGCTTTCAAAAAGTTGGCATCACTACTTAGCAGTTGTTAGATAATGTGTTATTTCTTATCTAAATTTTAGGCTGATGTTTTCAGCTTGACAATTTCTTACCTTATTCTAACTTAATATTTTAACCAGTTTTAAACAAAACATCAAAGAAAAAACTTTAAATGTAACAAAAAGTAGCTGGGGTCCCAAGGAAAAGGTTATTTTAATGCAAATAAAATAATAGCCCACTCTTTTTAAGCGAGCATGGTAAGTACTTGCCTCCAATATCATCGCCATGTTAAAATAATGGGTTAAAATGCTAATGAGTAAGAGGTTTTTAGATTTTAACTCATTACAAAGCGGTGTAAGTTTTTGCTGAGGTTTTTATTAGCCAAATTATAATTTAGAATATTGTTTTGTGAAAAATCACCAACTGATTCCTAAAGACATGGTTTAAAAAAATGGTACATATTAATTGCTTTTGCTGTTGCTATATAGGTTATATTAAAAATCCTATACCAACATCAAAGCAACAGCTAAAATTTAAAAACAAATTACTTTGCAAACTAACAGCAAAAAGGTTTATAATAAAAACAGCTCACAAAAAGATCAAAAAATACCTCAAATTTTTAAAAATTACGAAAATTTAAAAAAAAAATTTATCAAAAATGAATTAAAGCCAAAAAATAACAATCAATATTTGTTTTGAGATTAAAAGAAAAACAGTATTGGCCAATAGATGCTACTTTTTAACAAGTAAGCGGTTAAAAAGCAAAGCCACCTCCTGACAAACAAAAATCCCTCTCCACACAGCACTGATACTACCCGTGCTTACATATATGGCTCTGAAGCATGGGTACTTGCAAAAGCTGATAAGATAAATCTCTGGACCAATCTGCGTTGAAGGGGAATACTGGTGTCGTATAAACCATGACATTGATATAGTTACGCGTATTAAAATTCAACGTTTACGTTGACTTGGTCATGTTGTGAAAATAAAAGAAGATGCTCCAGCTAGAAAGTCAATTGAATGGAAACCTGATGACGTATCACATAGAAGAAGAGGATAGAAACTCCGATGAAGAATCAAGTGGAGAAGTATATTTTGAAACTTGATGTCAGAAATTAGAGAACATGTGCAAAAGATCGAAGCGCCTGGAAATCGATCCTTCGGCTAATGGAACAAAAATTTTATAATAACCACCTTAGTATGTAAGCATTTAAAAAAATATTTACAAAAAACTGATTGTAGAAAATATGAATATACAAAATCAAACTTTTCCACACTAAGGCCAAAAACAAAGTACTATACCAAGGTCAAACATCACAAAAGTTTACGTGTGTTGAATAAAAACAGTTGTGTGCTCTATACTTTCTTGTTAATTTTGAATGACTTCATATTCAGTATGCTCCTTCTTTAAAGCTAAATCCTCTGGAAAACGCCAACGACATATTTCTGCTGTCACATAGAACAAAATACAGGCACTAAACTTCAATGCCCTTAAATTAGTTGGGCATCAATTTCTTTAAAAGAAAACTAATAAAAAATAAACGCCATCAACACTATCAAAAATATTTTCATTCACAATACCAGAAGAGATGTAGAAATATTTCGTTATCTAGGCTGTACAACTACCAAAAAGTTTGGCGCAAATGAAAACGTAAGCTTACGCACTTCCAATTCCCTAAATGCCACGTACGATATGAAACCTGGGGCTGATCCAGAACTACCTCAAGATGTCTTAGGTATAATAAGATGCTTTCAGCCAACTGCTACAGAAAAACTTATACTAGCTTTGCCCAACCAGCCAATATACAGTCCAGTACGACATTTCCAGAAAAAATTTCAAAAGAATTTAATATATGCTGGAATGCAACAACAAGTCTCACAATATTTTAAGCGTTAAAACAAATTAAATTATTTGCTTAAAACCCTTGATAATTTGACAGATGTGGTGTTCTAATATTATTTGGCCTCTAATAAAAGCAAGAAGATTACTCATATTAGAATTTCCAAAAATATGTTAAACTTACATTATTCTCTTTAGGAAGTAACAAGAAAAAGCAAAATGAAAAATCTGTAAAATCCTTGACAATGATAACGTTTAAAATTAAAAAAAATTCACCAGCAGTAACGTCATCATGCTGATATTATGACGCAACGCTGTGCTTAAGGTTTCCGTTAAATATAGTTCTTGCTGCATTTTTTCTATCAAGTGTATAAATATGTATTATAGAGCAATAAATAAAGTGTATGTTTCTGTGGGCCTTAACGTCTTCCGGTACAAGTCAGTTTTATTTTTTGCGTTGTTTTTGTTGTACCGTCACCTTTTTTTATTTGATATGATTTAATATTTAGTCTGGCCTTTAGTATTACTCGTATCTGGCTCAGTGATTTTCATTTTAGTTTTTGTACTTGCACACACAAAGGTAAATTCTTTCAGGTTTTTAAATATTTTTGGTAAAAAGAATTCTTCTTTAATTAAAAATTTCTTATGTAAGTGAATATTAAATATAGAAAATAATTAATATTAAATAAAAATGATTATAGATAAAGTGTTGTAAATGTAAATATTTCTGATATGTTAGTTATCTATTTATATATTTATTTTATAGATTCACTTACAATCATAATAACAAAATTTAGTTAAAATGTAAAAATTTATCTATAACTGGCATAACATGTAGTTGTGAGCCAGATTGATCATATTAAAGCTGTTGAAACAGTTGCACACTTCATCACTTTTGCAGTATTTTGCGAAATTCAGATCCCATAAGTACGTTTCATTAGTGCTTGCCTTGATTCTCCGTTTTAACTGTGTCAACTTATCCGATAAAAAAAAATTTTAAAGGAAAATAAATCACCTAAATAGGATGGAATGAGTACGAATTTTATAAATATGCTCCAATTAACTTTAATAGATACTTAATAGATATTTAATAGCATTCTTATGAATTGTATAATTTGTTGGCAAATATAAAATTGTCATCAAAGATAATACGAATACTGCAAGAATCATATGAAAACACCTCTTGTCAAATACTGTTTGAAAATTTACTCTTCAATTCTTTCAATGTGAATCTTGGTGTCAAACAGGGTTAAATTCTCATTTCATTTCATTTTAAGCCAAATTCTTTTTTCATTATACTTGAACGACTAACCCGATGCTCTTACTGGCGGAATAACAGTTGACATTTTTTTAATTTGTATTATTGAATCTTCGCCTTTGACAAACTAACAATAAGTATTCAAATTTTAAAACTAAGTAATTAATATTAGTGCAGACTAAAATTTAAGTTTTCATAGTAAAATTATTTAATTTCAGTATTTTCATCTAAGCGCAATTGTATCCCTTCTTTTCAGGCGAGTGTGTCTACTAAGTTGCAAGATGTTTGGAACGAGCGGATTTGGATGTGTTTCCAGTTTACTTACAGTTGAAAAAACTGCACGAAGCGTTAGGTAAAATAAAACAAAAATGTATTAGTTGTTATGACATTAGAAGCAAGAACAAGTAACCGTAACTAGCACGCAGGAAGCCCCTTATACATTAAAAAGTATTAACGAATTGTTAAAAAAACAATAACAAATTTTTTATTTTAAAATTAATATTGTTTCAAAAATTTTTACTATATTTGTTAGAGATTTGTACAATTTTAGACTAAAGTAAGGCTGGTGACAACCACGGGAATGATATCTAAAAACTTGAGTTTACATTTTTTTAAGAACAAAAAAATTAAAAAAAAAAATATAAGACATAACGAAGATCCTTTAAAGCTATATTCAAAAGTAAATAAAAAAGCGGAGTATATTTTATTTTCCCCGGTTTAAATAAAAAAGAACAGCAAATTAGCCGGTAATCTCAGAATTACTCACATATTAATTTGATAAAAATAAAGTAAACCTATTTTTACTGCATAAGCTCTTCAAAACCATTAAAAATAATAATAATAATAATAATAATAATAATAATAATAATAATAATAATAATAATAATAATAATTTAATTATTAAACACAAATGCCTTTTTTACAGTTTTTTACTGCAAAACTCTATCTTAATTACAAGACTACCTACTGGCGGAGTACTAGTAACGTATACTTAATATGTAACTCCTACCAACGATAACTTATTAATTATACGCCAAGTTCTCATCAAAAATTACTCGTTTTTTATCAAAAATTTTTGCATAATTTCCCATTAGCCCTATAAACAATGAAACAATTATTTTCAATTATAAAGCATGTTATTACTTCTTGTTATGATATCTTATTTATTTTCTTTTAACAAATAATAATTGTTTTTCAATCAATTTAAAATGTCACTTCAAATTAACAAAAAAAATTATATAAAAAAATCCTCAAACCTACGAAAAAAGAACTAAAATTATTTATAAACCTTTTTCAACTGAATCAAAAGAAACAAAAGTAAAAAAAAACAAATTGAAATGAAAAGCGTCCATCAACTCGTTTTATCAAATATCATGTTCATGTGTTTTTATTTGAATGTATGTATCATTGTCATTGAATGAATCTTTGAAAAAAAATCACTTTTATTCCCCCTTTGCAGATAATGATTTTATTTGTGCCTGGAGGGCTATTTTATACCAATTTCCTTTTTTTTTATTTTTAAAGACTAACTAACAGGGTGTCCGCCGGCAAGGTATACACAGTGGGTCTGCCGCCATTTTGGTAAACATTAGTCTTGACAGTTCATAGCTGGCTGTCGGGAAGTAGAGACATTGCAAATTTATAATGAAAAAATATTTGGTAAACCAATGTGGTTAATTGCTAAAACATTTTATCTAACTCAATCATCGATTACTGTGACGATGAGAAATTTACGTAAAATTTTTGGAATAAACAACGTGCCAACAAGACGCACTGTTTATGGTGTAGTGCATGATTTCGAGGAAAATGGGACTACAGCTGAAAAGCCCAAACATGGGCCGCAACATACTGCAATGTCGGATGAAAACGTTACTGCTCTTCAAGAAGTTGTTAAAAATAATCCATCAACCTCAATTTGACGCAGTTCTTAGAATCTTTGTCTTCAAAGAACAACTTTGGCCACAATTTTGCACAAGGATTTGTATTTGTTTTCATTTAAGATTTAGTAATAGGGCTTCATCCAGAAGACCATTTACGCCGCCGTACGTATGCGAAGAGGATGTTGCAGCTCGCCCATCACAACCCCGATTTTCATGACAAAATCAAAGTGAGGGACGAGGCACACATTCATTTCAATGCATATGTGAATAGAATCGTCAATTTGGGGCAATGGAAAACCCTAAAATTATTGCATCCATTAAAAATTACAGTCTGGTGTACAATTTGGTCGCAAGGAATTAATGGACAATAATTTTTTTAAATGAAAATGGCGTAACGGTAATTTTTTAATGCCACAAACGCATATTTTGGGATTGGTTAACATGTGGTAGCAACAAGACGGTGCCACATCGCATACAGCCAGGATTATAATGGAATTACTGCAAGACCTCTTTCCACAACAAGTTATTTCAAGAAATGGTGATAATGATTGGTCTGATTTGACTACTCCGTACTTTTTTTTATAAAAATATTTTAAAAGCAAATTTTATGCAAATAAACAAGAAATTCTGGAATAAAATATTCGTGATAAAATTATTAAATATTGCGTTAAATGTGTGAGAATGTAAAGAAGAATATGCTCAAGAGGGCTCGCTATTGTGAGGCTAACAGAAGCGGACATTTATGTGATATTGTATTTCATACATAATTGCCGACATTAACTAAAACATTTATCAATATACTTGAGATCTATACTCTTTCATTTAATTCAAAAATTATAGCGAAACAAAGTAGTATACCTTGCCAGCGGACACCCTGTATTTTATATTTTTCTCTTTGTCAAACTTTTTTGTCATTTTTTTCCACAGACATAACTTGTATGTTTATTACCATTAACACTTCATCATCAATATTATTGGTTTGTCATTTAAAGTTTACAAAGATTACAAAAATATATATAAACATATCGCCACCAAAATCTAAAAAGACGTAAATATTATTTAAAAAAACCCAATTGAATAAAAAGCCTAAGTAAAAACAAGAAAATTACATTTTTTTGATTTTAAAAATAAAAAGAAACTTAAATCTAGGTTATGCATTTTTGAATCCTAGGTGCGATATCTGTATGATTTTTCGTTTTTTAGATGATTTATGTATTTTGTCTTTGTAGTGTTTTAAAAGCTACATTGCAGTTAAATTTGAACACTTTCGGCATATAAAACTCCCCCTTTTTGTCTTAAAGAACAAAAAAATATTTAAAAGGTTAACAAAATGGAAATGATTGACTCTTACAAATACATTTTTCATCTTGTCATCATATATAGGATGAGTTTCCATTTCTGTAATTTCATTCCCATTTTCTGCATTCCAGTTTGTGTTGCTTTTCAACAGATAACTTTGTCAAGTTTTTTATTGTATTACAACAATTTTCCTTCACTCTTCATTAGTTCTTCACAGTTTGTATTTTTTTGCCCTCCCCAACTTTTACCACCATTTTTATTTTCTTTCTTTGTGTCAAAAATCACACATTTTCACATTTCCTTCTTCTATTCATTCAAACTGGTATTTTTCAATGTTAACGCTTTTATATGATTTTTTCGATTATTTTTTAGGTCTTATGTTGTTGTTAATGCCATACTTACTGTATTGAAAAGTAACTTTCAACAAAAACAAGAAAAAAAATCAATGTAAAGACAACTAAAAGCAAAAATTTGGAAACAGTTTTCCTTTTGATGTGTCCCCTGATGACGATCTTTATTTTCTGCATCATCTTCATCACAAAGTCCTTTTATGATGAGTAAGTTGTTTAATACTTTTGAGGCAGAAAAACTTTGTTTTTATATCATTTTTCCCTTGACTGAGAGCAGAATAATCTTTGTTTTGGGGTTTTTTTTGTTTATTTTTTTATTTGGAAAATTAAATGTTTTTTAAAGAAGATGAAGGAGATGATATGTAAGTGATTACATGGATAATTTACTAATTCACTTTAGTTTTTTTAATTACTGAAAAAGATTTTAATTAAAGTGGTATTTCAACATTAAAAATTATTATTTATATATTAATTTTGTAAATTGAATACCATGTAAGTGGTATGGGTGATATGCATTTGTGCAGGCGTTTTTAATATTCACAAAAAATTGTTTTAACCCACTGGGAATTATACTGCTCGACTCAGAATAGTTAAATGTCCATGTGTTCATAAGTTTTTCATTTAGCTTATTTAGGAAGTCTTTAATAATATTTGCGTCGTGGCAGTTATTATTGCAAAAAACGTTACCAATTTTAACCGAACTTAAACTGTTGGCCATTCATTCTTATTTGGATACAGGCCTAGCTCCTTGGAGATTGGGGCTATGAGACAGAGAATAAATGAAACTCTTAACTACATTCCGATGCTAATCTCCGATTGGAACCGTGGGAGTAGGGTCAACTTTATTGCTGATAAGACCCAATGTTGTCTTTTGGCACACAAACGCACATTAACCCACACTGCATCGCCTGTTTTAATGGATGGTATAAATTTGGGAAGATGGAAACTTTTGATGTTCTGGGCATGAAAATCCAGGGCAATGTACGCTGGACGGAACACGTTTACGTGATTTACTTTACGCCACCTGATCTTCTCAAGGTTTATGCCACCTATATCCGACCGAAAATGGAATACAATTTTCAGGTATGGGCAGGTGCTTTAAAATCTATTTTGGAGCTTCTTGACTACTTTAGGATCGATGACGTTATGGTATCTGACCGTCTCGACTCACTTGAACATCGTCACGTTTCTATAAATACTTTATGTAGATGTACTTCGAAGAAATCAGGAAACATGTTACTCAAACCCGTGCTGTTTTGCGTGATATACGTCTTTTAAAAAGAACACAACCATTTGTGGTCGATTAGCCAGTGAAACGCACTACGCATTACGGAGAAATTTCGTTCTTTAGTCGCACAGTCCGTATGTGGAATAAACTACCTAAATATGTTTTTCCTGTCACAGTTAATAACGAGAAACTTAAATCAAACGTCCACAATTCCTTATATCCTCTTTCCCAGAACCTCTTTTTCTGATAACAATACGATGCAATGTACAGAGGCCATCCCCTGAGTGCTGGTTATTATTAAAAAATAAAAAAAATTGGTTTATATTTGATTAATTTTTTTCATTTCGCAAGAGTTTAAATGTATCATAAAATGAACAATCAGCCTTTCTTTTTTTCATTTGAATGAAAATGACACACCCGTCACATTTTCAAAAAGGTTTTTTTCCTAAACAAAAATAAATAAATGTAGAAAAAAGTATCATATACGATTAAAACCGCTTTACACTGCTGTATAAATTCAAAAAATTGGTCCCGATCTCAGCAATATTTTACACAACACGATCTTATTAAAAATAAAATTCTCTAAAATCTAAATTTGTACTGTGACACCCGTCACAGTCTGCAACTGGTAATTGTGAACTAAAGTAATGTTTTTTCAGCGTTTACTTACTATTAAACGCTTAACGATGATGGCATGTTTAAAGCAATTTTTAAATAAAATTTTGAATTATTGTGGTTATTCAAAATAAAAACCGCATTTTTAATAAGGACTATTTCGATATGC
This sequence comes from Melanophora roralis, assembly GCA_963583895.1. Lineage (NCBI taxonomy): Eukaryota > Metazoa > Arthropoda > Insecta > Diptera > Rhinophoridae > Melanophora > Melanophora roralis. The sequence goes on along the minus strand of OY757190.1, from coordinate 47,409,583 downwards.
CATTGATTTTTAATATAAAAAATATATTTAATACAGAAAACATCAAAAACTCTCGTGTCATTTAAAAAGAGAGCGAATAACAATTTATTTAAATAAATTTAATTAAAAAGTCTACTCCATAAACATAGTTATATCGTTTGCAAAATTATTCGTGTTATATACAGAAAAACACATTTGAAAATTTAATTTAAATTTTTATTCCTTTCATAGACGTTTAACCCAACATTTAAAAATCTTTTTTTTTTTTTGCTTGCAGGCTTTGTTAATCGCAGCAAAGAAAATCCTTTTATCTTTAGTGAGATCATAACATTACAGCAACAACAAGAGCGTAAGCAACAACTACAAAAATGCCACTAAATAACAATACAAAAATAACATTAAGCACAGACAGCGAATGGGGGGCATTAAAAAATTACTCTATAGCGTGCAACTACGTTTAATTTTGTTCCTTTATTTTTTAACCCGCTTTTTTTCTTTCTTTAATTTTGATGTTGTTATTGCAATAAAAATTTTTTATATATGTAGTAAAATTTCTTAACCGACTTTAAAAGCAAATTCTGTTATTTCCTTAGTATGTTATATGCATATGTATTAGGGTGGCAGAAAAATTTTTTTATTTAATTTCAAAGTTTACTGGCCGAGATATTGTGGTACTAAGTATAAAAATTCAGCCTTAAAAAGTTCAATCAAATAGGACAACGTTTTCCTGCCGCCCATCGAGGTCAAAATTTAAATATAAGTAAATTTCACTGTTTTAAGACTCGTTAATTTTATGAACTTTGTATTTTTACACGCTAAAGAGATTTACTCATTTTAACCCTGGTAAGTCATTTGGGTTTATTTGACCCTCCAGCTATATACATTATTGCTGAATTCTTAAATATTCCACATTATTCGACGCAAATAAGGAGTTTTTTAAGTCTATGATGTAAAGAACAGTTTTGATTTATTTTTCGTTATTTGAGGCACTAAAACAAAATTTATACAGTATTTTTAGGATTAACCCGCTACTTCGTAAGCGAAATTTTAAATATTAACAAACACAAAGTACTAAGTGCAAAAGAATTCTCTAATTATAAAAATATAGATAAAATGTTCATGTTTTTCTCTTCAAATTTATTTCAAAGTCCCAAGTTTTCTATTTTTCGACTCCAAATATACCATTTTGAGACCTGTCAAACGCAATATGAATTTTGTTTTATCTCTTTTGGTTCAAAAGTTACAAAATAGCCCCAAGTAGTATTTATATACAGTTTTTACCGTGTTTTTTCTCTAAAGATGCAAAATTTTTTTTGAGACCTGTTGAACTCAATTTTAAATATGTTTCTATCTTTATCTTTTTAGAAGTTACAAAATGAACTTTATCAGTATCAAAATGTAGATTCTACCCTGTGTTACCTCTCGGGTAATGTGGCAAAACCACATTTATATTTTTGGAGACCTGTCCAACGCATTTTGAATTTTGCTTATTTATTTATTTGCTACAAAAAGTATCTTTATATTAAATAGAACCAATATAAATTGTTCCCCCTTTTTCAATCCCTAAGGGTCGAATTTGAAAAAGTACACAGAGCGAAAAAAGGAGTTCTAAAATCATCCACGGCTGATGTCAAATATTAAACAAAGCAATCTCAGTTTTTTAAGAACATCTGTTAACAAATATAAAACCAAACGTTTTTAAATCAAGAACGCAAAAAAGATACCAAAAGTTGTCAAATCAAGAACGAAAAACCTAAAAATACCAGTCGCTGTCAAATTGTGAACGGCCTGTTCTTAATTTATTTTAGCATCATCTGAAGAAGGGTAGGCTCAACGAAAATAATTGCACAACAATGTTTAAAATGAGTTCTGTTATTTGTAAAATTTAAATGTCTAAAATGTTTGTGTATAGTACATTTTCATTATTTATTATAGAATTTGAAGACATTTTAAACGATTTAACAAGAATACACAAACTAGAAATTAACTTTTGAGCAAATGGTCGAAATTATAAATTGTTATTATGGTCATCATTTTAAATAACACCACGATTCTAACAAACAGTTTTCCAAAATTTACAGCATAAATTTTGTCGTTAAAAGTTAATTTTATTCAAAAACGTTTAATTTATAAAAAATAGATAAAAAATATGCATACGTATGTGTTCAAAATTGATTGGCATCTGATGGGTTAATTTTTTTAAAAAAGTAATGAATAAAGCGTTCCTAAAATAAGAACGACTGTTGTCGAAATAATATCGAAGCGTTGCCGAAATAAAATCTGATTTTTTCAAAATAAAAGCCAAGTGTTCTTAAAAAATTGGTATTATTCGTTGTCAAATAAAGAACAGGCGTGCTTTGCTTACTTTTGACAAATAACGGTTTTTTTCCCTCAGTGTACCAATTATAGTTTTTCAAAACCTGTTGAAAACAATATGATTTTTTTTTCTATATTTTTTTTTTGATTAATAGTAACAAAAATTGATCTGAGCAGTATCAAAATTAAGTTTTTAATCTTTTTTTCCTCTTAAGTTCCAAAATCTCAAAAAAAGGTCAGTCTTAGGTCCGCTTATTTTCTAAATTAAATACGATACCTTACAAATTTTGTTTCTGATGTGTATAGTTTAGAGGACATTAGCTTGTCGATTCCTCCCTATTTGGTTTTTTTAACACCTTTTTGGGTCAGAACTCCCTAAAATCCCATCTTATTGAAATCGGAGAAGTACCTACAGCTCAAATTTCAATCTCTTGCTCTATGCGTTTGGGATGTGACAGATCCCTCAGTCATACTTTCATACATACAGACAAACAATAAAATGTTCTAATGTCTAAACTTTGACCTCGATGTGCGCCCAAAAACGTTGTCCGAATCAGAGACTGGCTTACTCAGAATAAAATTTGCTCATGATTTAATCATGATACGAAAACCTATTCAGTTTGGCTATTTTGTTCAAACGTATCACATGACATATACCAATGCATGATTTAAAATCATTTCATTCAATCTGTTGTTGTTGGATTTTTAATTTTATTCAACGTTCAAAAAAATCAACATAAATTCAATCGTATCAGCATCAGTGAGTGAAACTGAACAAAAAATCCTAGCATTTAAGGGATGTTACTTTTAATGAGAATAACAGACAAAAAAATGGCGCCATGCTTATGGTTTAACGTTAGGTCACGTAGTCGTTTCTCTTTAACTTTGCCAGTCGTCTATAGCGAAGGCTTGCCATAGTTCTTGTCATATTTCTTGTTTGGCACTAAAGGTTTCAAAAACAGTGCTAAGTGTTAGTAAAACTTCTCTTTTGGCTAAAAACGATTGAATAATTGTGTTAAAATTGTCAAAAATTAAATGTTTATACTTTTTAATATTAAATTGATTCACCATTATGCATAATTAACGTCAAGTTAATAGTGTTTTAAACGTTTATGCATATAAAAACACTTATTTTTTTGTGTAACATTTTAATTAGTTGATGTAATGTGATTTAATTCTTTTCCAAATATGTTTTTAAACATTTTGTAATATCAACTTAGAGCAACACTAATAAAGCTTTGACAAAAGTACAAAAAAAACCAGCGGGCAAATTACGGCATTCAACTCGAGTCGAAATTCTACTCGATCGATCGAGTCGTCACTGCTTGTATTAACAAACTTTTTAAAAGGTTAACTTTTATTTTATATGCATAGCTTTGGTTTGTTTTTAAAATAAACAGAAATCGTTCACGTCGACTTTAAAAATTTTAAAAAATCATAAAATACGTAGAAACTTTAAAAGAGAATTAATAATAATTAAATAAAAACATTCATTATGTAAATCTGGAAATAGTTAAAAAAATGTTTATAATTTCCCCTTTCTGAACTTACAGTTTTCAATTCAAAATGAGTAAAAAAATTATAACTACTTATTTTAGCTGTTATTTGTGTAAAAAAGTATCCTAAAAAATTTACTAAATATATGTGTCGTTCAAAACTTATACGACGGCAACTCTGGTTCTTGCACAGTTTTGTTTACTCTGATTTATTCACTAGCAACCGTTTATTTGTTAAATTCAATCATGTGAGTAAAACTCACACAATGAATAAATTCATGCTTTGACCAAACGAAGCTGATTTTATTCAAGGCAGATTTTTATTCAACTCATTCAAATAACTTGAAATTTTAGCATCAGATTAAATCAAGAGAAAATGTGATTTTGCTATTCTCTGGTCCGAATTGGCTGAAATATTCCAGCCGGCTGCCCTTGAATTTTAATTAAAAGTTTTTTTTTCATATAATATATTGTCACCCTAATATGTATTATGTATGTTAATCCTGTACATTGTGATAATGGCAGGATATACATTCTACCTCTTCTTGGTTATTCTCTTTGCTTTAAAGTATTCAATGTTCGCTTATGTATTTGCCTTTATAACCATGAAATGATGTTAACTCTCATATGAATATGTATTTGTATGCACTTGCATAATAGCTGTATTTAAAAGGATTCTTTTCTTTCCTTCTTTCTCTTTTTTTAAAAAAAGTAACAATTAATTAGCAAAAATATGTTGTCATTTGCAATCCGTTTATTTTTTTGTTTTCAGTGTTTTTGGTGCATATGAGAATTTAATTTTTTTAATCTTCACTGCAAAACTGTGTTATTTCTAAAACTCTTTTACGTAACAAATTCTCGTTAAGGATGTAACAACAATATCAGCAACTTTCATGACATCATAACATCAAAACATTTCCGCAATTGTGCAAGAACCACAGCACTTCCATAATAACAACAACAGCAACATAAAAATCAGACAATTAAAAAAATTTATTCTTTTTTTAGATATGCGATAATTTAAAGAATAGCTTAGTGTAGCCAATGTTGGAAGAAACAATCTTAATCCCTTCAAAGCAATTTTTTGTATATTTTTATATCTGTAGTGCGGTTTAGTAACGTTTAACGATCCAACGATCGTTATATTCATCGACAGAAATTGCCGTTTGCAGTTACAATTAAGTAATTCATTAAGAACTTTTTAATGATACTGGACAACTTGTTTTGGACGTATTTTATTTTCAAAAAAGCGAAAAGTGGACCTGTTTGTAGTAAAAAACATAAAGTATACTCGCAAGAAGCTTGCTATTGAAATTTAGCAAAATCGCCCGATTACTGACAGAGATATAAGCCAGCAACCGCGACTACCTCTGTTCCCTAAATTTGTAGGAAGAAACCTCTACATCTGCCCCGGAGTTGACCCTTCACAGGTGCAATGTAATTTTTCCTCCCTTAAATTTTTTGGAACATGCTTACCGCATCTCCACCTCCTAACAGGGTTGCCATACAAAGCTAAATAATTTGTAATTTTTTTAAATCACTCCCACAGCTTCCAGGGTGCTCCTGCAAAAGTCAAACGTAGGGCTGGCCCCAATTAGTTTTTCTTTCTAAACTATTTTTTGGAACATTTTTCTCCTATCTCCAGTCTCTAACAGGGTTGCCATACAAAATTTGAAAAAAATGGGGTAAAAACCCCTACAACTTCCCTGAAGTCACTCCTAAAGGCATAAAATGTATTACAGCCCCCATTACTTTTCCTTTCCACACAAACTCCTAGAACTTACTTACCCCCTTTCTTCATCACCTAAGGGGGTTGCGATACAAAATTTACAAAATTGATGTAAAAACGCCAATAACTTCCTTAGAGTTGGCCTTAGAGAAATAAACTGTACGACCGACCGCCATTAGTTTCCCCTCCCAAGCAAATTCCTAGAATATACTTACCCCCTATAGCCATCTATCCATGTAATAAATCCTCCTTACAGCTTTCAGGGTGTCGTCAATAGGTCAAATGTAAAACTGACCCCAACTCATTTTTCCTAAGGGGGGCTGTCATGCAAAATTTGAAAAAATTAAGGTAAAACCCCTACAAGTTGTGAAGGGTATATAAGATTAGGCAAATCTGAATAAAGTGTCTTACTTGTTTATTTAAAAATCTTTCAATATCAATAATAGAAACAACAAAGGCACAGCACAGAAAATTTAAATTTGGCATATGTAAGAGCTAACAGCAGGAAAGCGTAAGTATTCGAAGTCAATTTTGGATATGTAATAACGTTGTGCTAAGATTTCAATTAGAAAAAGGTCCACAAACAGCGGACTTAAAAACTTCGGTGGCTTAACACACTGGTTTCACTTAATAAAAGTGCTTCTGTATTTGTGCCCAATCGAAAGCTACAGCCATCAGTTAGTATATTTATTGAACAATTTTTTTATTTCAGACACAAAATTTTATAACACCTTTCCAAAATTGTAGGCAACGGCCATTTTTAGCATATTTTAAAAGAACGAAAGTTGTGCTAAGATTTTGCCTACAAAGTCGAAAAGACAGCCGGGTACAATAAATTTAAACTCTAGTAAATACGAACAGCCGGCCTTAATGTAACTTTCGGCCAGACACAAAGACAGAAAACGTTTTTTTAAGCAAAGCCAGTGTATAAAACTACCAAATCTTTCAAAGCTTTCGCTTCTTGTTTCGGTTAAAGGCCGACTATACACATTTTTTTTAATCAAAGCTTTAGCATACTTATTAAAAAATCATTATATTCTAAATATGAAATTTTATGACACCTTCCAAAGAAGGGGCAATTCTATTTTTATATTTGGGAGGGAAAAATCATTTTTAAAAATTAAAAAGGTCCCAAAATTTAAAAAGCTTCAAAAATTTTATATCATCCCAATTTAAGAGTTGAAAAATTAACCCAAATTAATAGAAAAAGTCGCCTCGGATTTTTCGTTTTCTTGCTTTTAATATAAAATGGCCCAAATTTTTCATTGTCACTCTGGGGTCGCTTTTCGTTAGGGAACCCGAAAGTCAATTAGGTGGTCAAGAAGTGTTTTTATTCAAATTTTTGTACTTTTTCCCCTTTGAGCCTGAAAATATATAAAATCAACCCAGATTGGGGTCAAAATCACTAATAAAATATTTTTTCAGATTTTTAGCATTTTTAAGATTATGAGGATAGAAATATGAAATTAAGTTCCTTTGGCCCGATTAAGGTCAAAATTAACTAAAGGGCCGAAAACACTTTTTCACAGTTTCTTGGATTTTTGTTAAATTTGGTTTTGGAAATTAGAATTAAAGGAATTTTGATTGGGATCTTGATCAGAAATGAAAAAAGTATTTTGTAAAATTTTTTGTATAGTTTCGGATATATTAGTTTTTGATGCTCATAAGTACTACTGCTTTAAATTCAGTCTTTGGTTTTTATTAATATATAAAACTGCGCTTATGAAGTTTTGGAACAATTCCTTGTTGATTAATAAAAATAGATCCAGGATATGTACTTAGAAAAAGCAATAAATTGATTAAAAATCTATCAGAGAAATATTGCGTGAGGATCTAAGGCAGAAAAAAAAATATTTTGTATTATCCCAGTGATCCTTCTTTGTTTTTGATTTGCAATGTAAATTTTATTCATACCTTTGTTATTGTTGTGGCGATTCTGTATTTTTTTGCATAATTTTTGTAGCATTTAATTGTTCGTAGTTGTGTTGGAAAGCATTTAAACATTATGTGGTCTTTAACAATATTTTGTAACATCTACATACAATAAGATATGTTGTTGTTTTGTCATTTTTACTCTGTTCATTTCAGTTAACTTTTCATTTTAGCAATTGTAATACAAAATGTTTTTGTTATTGTAAAGCGGTTTACAAGTCTTTCCTTTTGCATGTTCTTTTTGTGTTTACAATGGTTTAGGGTTGTTGTAACATTTGTTTTGTTAAACAAAGTTTTGTTGGGGCAACATCAGACAATAATCCTGGTTAGTCTGTGCATACTTTAAATATGCATATACATACAAGCGAACATACATTAACTTTATGTGTGCAAAAGTTTTTAAAACTATGTATTTGTATCAAATTATTCAATACTTGATAAGAATCTTCGTAATCGAAATTTATCCGTAAACATTTATGTATTTGAGTGCAAGAGTTATAGAGCATCATTTTCAATGAATTATTGAAAACTATAGAAATATTTACAAAAACTTTTACTTAAAAAAGTTTTAAGAAAATTGTCTACTTTAAAGGTAGAAAAAAATTACAAAGAAAGACAGAGGAAAAAAAATTAAACGAAATCAAAAAATTTTAAAGAATAATTTCTTTACTCAAGAGAAGTTTCGACCTCGACCTGGTTATTATTAAAGTACAGTTCAAAGGTTATTTGATTACCTTTAACAAAATTAAAATTTTCGTATTCATTGAAGATGTGATCTGACTGCTGAAAGAAGCAAGAATTGATTACGATTAATTCTGTGCTGTGACTTCTCTTGATAAAGCGTGCGATTGAAAATCATTTTAAACTTTTGGCAGAATTGTTTTTATTCTCCTAAGAGGTTAGTTGATCTATTTTTTTACAAATTTAAATGACAACTTTACGTACTTTTAAGTTCGGGTGTTTGGTGGCAAATTTCTATTTTTAAATACGATTATTTCAAAAAAGTAATAAGCGGTGCGAAAGGAGGGTAGCGCTGTTTGAATTACCGGTTGTGCGTATAAATACGCGATGTCGCAGTGGTCAAGTGAACTGGTTGAAAGTACTTTACGTCAAATCCGCGACTTTTCGTGAAACGATGTAAATCCCATTTCTTGGGGCGCCCAGATCAGCAAGCAAAACCGCTGGTACTGGCCTTTAAGAGCCTGCAATCCTCGGTTGAAATATCAAAAACCATTGCATTGCCCCACAGTATATATTTGGTGTACCTTATCTGTGCATGAGATATTTGGACTATTTTTTTTTCGAAAATTCTCGAGCCCAGGCGACGAGTGTCAACGGTAAAAATTATCGAATCACAATTTGGGAATTCTTTTTGCCAGTCCGAAGAGCTCGTCCATCGTATTCTTCACTCATGTGGTTTCAACAGGATAGGATGACTGCATACACAGCCAGAGGATCGATGAATATGCTTCGGGAAAATTTTCCCCAAAAACTAGTAAGTCGCTTTGGGGACATCCCATGACCACCGAAGTCTCCCGATCTAACTCCTATAAATGTTTTTATCAAAAAGAGGGTTTATAATGACAATCCCCAATCTCTTGTGGCTTCAAAGGAAAATATTCGTCGAGAAATCAGCTAAATTAAAACAAGTTTGCTGCAGCGTGTGATTTTGATTTATATGTTTTTTTAGAGTGAAAAGTGTTGCTTTATTGTAAATTTTGTATTTGTCCACTATTGCTTTGATATCGAAAAGTATAAAATACAAAAATTTAAAATTGTTAAACCTTGTACCAAATCTTTCAGTAAAAAAATAGTTACTTAAGTAGCTATTACAGAACGTTTGTTCCATTATCCGAAGGTAGAATCGATTTCCAGGAGCTTCAATCTTCTGTGCTTCTTCTCCGAATTCTGACACCAAGTTTTGAGATGTCTCCCTTTACTTTATTCTTCCATCGGAGTTTCGGTCTTCAGCATTATCCATCACCAGGTTCGCATTCAAATGACTTTCTACCAGAAGCATCTCCATCTATTTATTAAAACGTCATCGTTTCAACATTTTAATGATTCTAAAATTATTGCTTTTTATTAACGTGATATTGATAGTTTTTTTTTTTTTTGTTCGTTGATGGGGGATTGAATCGTTTTTCACATATTCTGGCATTAGTAGACTTGATATGTTTTGTTTACTACATTTTTGAAAAAAAAATATGTTGCTTTATTTTACCTCAGGGATGAAATTAAAAAATTTTTATTAGAGTTCCTCTATCGCTCATTTAAATTTCGATACGAATCGAATACGATGATTTGGGCCAGGTTTTTATCAAGAATTAAAATAGTTTGTTTGAGTTCCTTAAATAAAAAAAGTGCATTTTGGAGATAAAAGTTTAAGCGGCTGATGTTTACAACCAAAAATATAATAACTAACAACCAAACAAAGAGTACTGATGATGAAAATCGTAGCTGTTTTCGAAAATGTATTCTACTTGGCTAGGATCGGTAAATAGAAACACGTTTTTTCAATACAAAATTTTTCCTTTCTTAACTAAAGCTAATAGAGTAAAAAACTAAAATACTTCATTTGCAAAATAATAAGAATTTATTTAGGAAACTTGAACGTATGATTATTATTTAATTACAAAATCAATTACATTTCTCATATGATGCGTTGTTCTTCTTTTTTGTAACTTTGTTAAATACATCAAACATAAATATGCATGTGTGTAAGGATATGTTTACATATGTATGTATGTATATACTTAATTTTATGTTCAATAGAATAATATAATACATGATTAAATGAAATTGTAAATATTTCCTTAATGTATACGTATGCCAGAGTCGTAAAAATGTTGTTTTGCGTTTTGTATAGAAATAGTTGAAACAACTATAACAACACTTTTTCCCATGTTTTTCGAATGTCGTAGGTTGTACATTTTAATTTCAATTTTATTCTACCTTTTGAAAGCTTAACAAAATCAACCAAAAACTTCCGTAATTTTTACAACTTACGACACGTACAATAGATTGTGAATTGAACAACTTTGTTATTATAACATACATACGTTTAAACATGTTAAAATATTTTACACATCAGCTGATAAAATACAAAAATCTAAATGTTAAAAAATATTTAAATCTTTTTCCGCAAATTTTATCATTTGGTACAAAGTACATAAACATATGAACAGATACACATAAATATATTTTTTCGTGTTATCAGTGTCACTATAACAGTTAATGTAATTGTCATTGTAGTTCTCGTGTATGGTTTTACGAAAATTAAATTGAATATAACCAACAAAGCCACAATATAATTAAATTAGAAATTTTAATGTTAAAAATATATAAAAATTTGTACCCAAACAAAAAAATGTTTAAAATAGTAAATTCAATGATTTAAATGAAATATAAAAAATTTGTATCTAAATATATATGTATGTATGTATTTATGTACATAAATATATAACCTACATATCAACACTAAATTAAAATTGATTAAATCTTAAAGCAATAATTAAAAACAAGTAAGAGTGCTATATTCGGCTGTGCCGTATCTTATTTAACCTTCACAGCGTGTAGGGGTTTTTTCGTTAAGTTTTTCCCATTTTTGTATAGCAGCCCCTTAGGGGGTGTGAAATAGGAGGTAAGTATGTTCTAGGAAAATGAATTGGGGTGAGTGCTATATTTAACCTATCCACGGGCACCCCGGAAGCTGTAGAGTAAGATTTATTACAATTTCCCAAACTTTGTATGGGAGCCCCTTAGGCGATATTAATACGGGGTAAGTTCTATAAATATGTTTAGAAAGCGAAACTAATAGGTGTTGGTCATACACTTTATTTCTTCAAGGCTGACTCTTGGCAAGTTATTAGCGTTTTACATTATTTTTGTTAATTTCGCATGACAACCCCTTAGGGGCCTACAGACTTCCGGACGAGTGCAGCGTTTTCCATGCTCAAATTCTGGTGATGATGAAGGACGCGGAATTGATAGGGGAGAATTTGGATGGGACAGGGCTGATCGCAGGATCTTTAGACTTTTATGGCCCAGGCAGGACAGGATGGGCACTGACCTGCTGCTTAGGAAGAGCAGGGGGGTTCTGAGGTGCATTATTGGGACTTTCGCAGGGCACTGCGATGTGAGATATATGACGAACAAATAAGACAGGAACTCTCCAGATTTTTGCAGAGTATGTTGGGACAAGAAGATATAGAGATGGTAGAAAATCTTTTCTGCCACTGCCCTGAGCTGCAGATCCGCCGACAGAGGAGGTTTGGTGAGCGCTTTTTAAATGGACTTGGTGAGGTTCCTGGCTGTGGCCTGGGAAGCATCATAGGTTTCTTCAAAGGGGTTGGGGGGCTGTACAGATAGGTGATTCAACGCCTATGACTACTGACTTCCTTTAAATTCTTCGAACGGCACTCTTGCTCTCTTTTCCTCTTACCTATGGGATGCTTGTCTTTACTTTTTATTTTTCTCCTCTTGACTCTTTTGAAGAGATTCAGAATGGGCCTAAGGGCCTCCGAGTGGAGGTGGTGAGTCATGATGCAGCGCAGTGATGCATTTACGAAAAGGCCTTTGCTTGTTTTTCGGTCCGAAGTCAGTCGATCTTGCGACTTTATTTCGCTACGGAAACTTGATTTCAACAGATGGGCAGACAGACAGACGCACATGGCTAAATCGACTTCCCTATCTATAAGCATTTATAATGGGGGCTATTCTGCATTTCGTTACAGTTCCGCTTGCAAAATTAAATCAGTCAAAAAAGAAAAATTACCACAAAATTTGTGGTCAAACTGTTCCACAGTCAAGAAGGCTGATAGAGAAAATTTCCATTTGAATCGAAATGCTGAATAGAGGTGAATATACATATGTATATACATACTTTATGGAGTCGCAAATTAGTATTAACGAAACTACAAACGGAATGACAAACTAATATACTTATACCCTTATCACTATGTGGAGGGTATAAAAGTGGTGTTTTAGGCCCATTATTATATCTAACTGATAGGCTAAAGTAAAGAAGTTATAGTACAGATAAATACATTTTTGTTATTACAAGTATACTTTAAGCTAAAGTGTCGGATAAGCTAACGGAAAACTCATCTTTCCTTTTAAATTTAACGTAAAGATTATTTTTGTAAAGTTGGCGATAAATTAAAGCAAATCGGTGCCACTGCATGCCAAAATATTTAAAAAGTAGTCGGTTTTCGCACTGGTATTGCCATACATTAAACAATATTTCTGTTCAACTTAAAGCAGTGACCGGCAAACCCCCACACGCATGTGGGTGCTCTCTAAGCATTGAAGAGAGTAAGAATAAGAAAATAGGTTTTGTAGTTTCCTGTCCCAGGCGACCAGTGTGACCAGTTGGGATTAATCGTCATTTTGTATGTAAATATGTTTAAATGTACATACTTACAAACATGCATATAATTTGGCGTGTGCCGAAATCACCAAGCAAGTGTATGTACATATGTATGTACTTATTATGATTTATTTTATTTATTATAGTATTATACCAAAGAATATGAATATATAAATGGTGCATGTCATACAAAAACGTAATTTGTTTGCAAGATTACTTCATGATGCGGATGAAAAATAAAAAGCAAATATGCCCAAACAGTTTTATTATAATATTTGAAGTACGAAATCATTTGGCTAGATCATTTAGCGGGGTACTCTAAAGATAAATGTGAAGGGTATATAAGATTCTTGTTGTTACTACTTTTGACGAAACTACTTGCAAGGACTTTGTACTTTTTATTTAGGAATTATAAAGGAATTTCAACCATAAATTTTAGTGTTGACTATTCTTTACCAATTTATAAACTTGTTTTGACGATTTTTCCCCAAAGATTTAACGGTATTGGGATAGTATTATCTGACAATAATGGTCACCCTAGTGTTATAAGAGACAAATAATTACGCTCAAAAGCAAACAACCAACACAATCAAAACATAAGAATGTATGCGTGTGCCAATCACTGACTTTAAAGGGGGGTTGTAATAACCAAATATTTTAAAGGGGACTTTATTATTTAATTTAATTTGAGTTAAGTTTAGCTAAAGTTTACTTTATAAACAACATATAACAATTATCCTTAATATTGTTTCTAATGTAATGCACTTTAACTGTTTTTTTTTTTTTAATTACTTACAAAATACGATTTTGTTCTCTATATATTTATATTAAACATTTAAATTTTTAAAAAAAGCTTCTGTATAAAAATAAAAAAATGTGTGTTGGTTATTAAATAACTTTTAGTCAGAAACGTCTTTCTTTTTTAAACAGTATCTAGTATTTTACCTCAAATATTTTTGCAAACTCTGCAATAAATCTAATGTTTGAAACATTTTTTTTAGTTATTCAAACAAGTGCGCAAGACACAAACGTCCTTAAATAACTCATATCAAAGACACAAAAAATTAAAAATCACCCATACTTTTCATAAATGTGTAATAAAATAAAAAAAAAGCCAAAAATAGAAACCAAAACGTTTCCAATAAAAAGCAACAATGTTACAGTGTTGGCTTTCCAGTGTAGGTGGTACTTAGTTGTGAGTCTGCGGTTTGTGTGAATAACGTAAAGCTTCCAAGAAACAACGATGTAAACAAAGGGAAACACAATAAGGATAAATAAAACACTTGTTGATTGAAGAGTATTGTATTTATGTTTTCTTAAATACAATTTATTTTTAATGCATGTTTGATCTACAGAAACCAAATTAAAATACAATGTAAAATTTATAAAAAAAAGTGTATGTGCATTAAAAAAATTAATTGAGTAAAATTTGGTTAAAAATGTTTTTAAAAACAAATTCAAAATGTCAGTTACAACATGCATGCATGTATAAATATTTCTGTTCTTGCTTTAATCGAAAGTAAAGTATTTTTTTTTCGTTTAGTATTTCTAATAATTAAGCTTAATTTCAAAATCTTTGTTTATAGCGACACCAGGTTTACGCACAACATAACCCTTCTCGTGTGTCAATATGTCTAATTGTTGTGTTATGCCATTAACTGTGATTGTCGCCGATTTTGGTTGACGCTCAAGGCCAGCTATTACAACACGTTCAATCCATGATTGGGATTCAAAGTTTGGCGGTTTTACAAAGTAATTTATCAGTTTGGAATCATCGAATTTATAATTAACATAAATATATTTGCCTTGACGATAATCGAATGATTTTTCATCGTCCAAATAGAGTGTACCCTCAGCTCGGCCATTACGATCTAAGCACACAATTAGAGTGTAGGGATCATCCTTCATAAGTGTGGCAGCACGACGAATGCGTTCTTTTTTGGGTACTATGGAACCGCCACGTTGGTAAACGGGAATCTAAAGTAGAAAAAATAAATAAAAGGTCATTAATTGTATGTTTTATTTATGACATTAATAAGCCCATAGTATTGGGAAGGGTAGGGGATGCTCGACTCCTGTGGCAGTCAGGCGTGACGGACTATATGGTAGCGAAACTTGACTTTTGGATCCTGCCCCAAGTAGTGTTTACGGATAGGGAGGCATGGAAGGGATCAGAGAAGCTCTATGAGGGGTGTGCAGTTTTACTGATGGATCGAAGATGGAGGTAGGCACAGGGGCTGGTGTCTATATAATGGACACGGGGGAAGGAAGGTCCTATAGACTTCCGGACCAGTGCAGCGTTTTCCAGGTTGAAATTCTCGCGGTAATGAAGGCCGCGGAATTGATAGGGGAGAATGCGGATGGGAAAGGGACGTGACAATCTACGTTGATAGCCAGGGCGCGCTTAAGGCTTTTGAGGGTCATTATGTCAGGGCTAGACTCGTGAGCGACTGCAGACGTGCTCTTAGAGCGATCATGGGGACACGCAGGGTTAGACTCTGTTGGGTTCCGGGTCATTATTACGTTTCCGGCAACGAGATTGCCGATGAACTGGCGAGGAAGGGATCGGTCCGGTATATTGAACATAGTTGTAAGCCGGTGGGGCCATCACTAAGTTTTTGTTATGGACTGATAGGGACTTGGATAATGGACAGTTTGAGCCAAACCTGGATGGACAGTGCTGATTGCAGGATCTCTAGACTTGTATGGCCCAGGCTAGACTGGATGGGCACTGACCTGCTGCTCAAGGAGAGCAGGGGGGTTCTGAGGTGCATTATTGGGACTCTCACAGGGCACTGCGATGTGAGATATAGGCCAAACAAATGGGACAGGAACTGTCCAGATTTCTGCAGGGTATGCAGGGTATGCAGGGACGAGGAGAAGATAGAGACGGTGGAACATCTTGTCTCCAACTGCCCTGGGCTGCAGATTCGCCGACAGAGGTGGTTAGAAGGGCGCTTCTTGGATGAACTTAGTGAGGTCCCTGGCTGTGGGCTGGGGAACATCGTAGGTTTAATCAAGGGGATTGGGCGACTGGGCAGATATGTGATTCAGCGCCTATGACCAGTGACTTCCTTGGACTTCTTGCGGACGGCACTCTTGCTGTCTTTTCCTTTTACCTATGGAATGCTTGTCTTTCCTTTTTTCTCTTCTTAACTCTTCTGAAGGGATTCACAATGTCCTAAAGGCCTGCGGGTGGAGGTGGCGAGTTGGACTAGCCACTACCCTTCGTAACCTAACCTTACCTGTGCGTGGCATCACCTCCCATACAAGTTAATAGTTACTATTGTACATATTGAAATCTGACGCATTTAAACGTGGCACCCCCAATACAGGTAAAATACTTACACTGATATATATTTTAAACAGTCATATCTACAGGCAAAAATTCCCTTATTTAACATGAAAAGGTGAAGTTTGAAACTAGTATTCGAAAAATATTTAATTATATAATTAAGCACCTAAAATACATACACATGTATGTATGTATGTACATAGGTATAATAACAAATTTTTGTTAAAGTTTTTTTGATATTTCATAAATTTTTGTAACAAGAGTCAACAGTTTGTGATATGTTGAAGTGGCGCCAAATTCACCCTATCCCCTTCGCCTTCAACTGCTTTATCCACAAACTATTGTGGGATAAGGATATAACAAGTATTGCTTGGAGGTACAGGAATGACTCCAAAGTTTCTGGGGCACTATTGTCTGGGATAAACTTAGCGGGCAATAAGGTACTTCTTGGCCATGGCTGGTTGGGTCTAAGAGCCATTAATAAGGGCATTGCTAGACATAGTGCGGTTAGGACCCTGGCGAGTAAATGCGATTTCAAGACATTTAACTTTTTTGTAGCCACTTACCTTATAGTCATCAACCGGCACAGTCTCCTTTCCAGCTTTATCGTATTTTTGCAGCGTATCGACATCATACCACAAATCACCGGTTTTCTTGTCATCTATGGCCGGGAAATAAACATCAACTTTGCCAACACCTTGTTGCATAACAGGTCTAACCAAAAGACGATCTTGCAACAAAAATTGGTTGTCAATAGCGAAAACTTCCTTATCTTTGGGATAGTGAGTCAACATAGGTCTTATTACAGGACTGCCATCATTTTCATGTTCGTAAAACATAGTGTACCACAAGGGCAAATACGAGTATCTCTTGCGTATGGCGTCACGAATAACTAAACGGGTCTTTTCGGGATATAGCCAAGGTTCACGCCTCTTAGTATCAATATGAGCATGAGAACGGAAGAAAGGTAGGAAAGCACCAGTCTGATACCATCTTTCAAAGAGTTCAGCATCGGGATTGCCAAAGAAACCACCAACATCGGCACCACAAAACGAAAAACCAGCTACAGCTTCGGAAAGACACATTTTAATTGAATGCTGCAAGTGACCCCAGTCAGCCAAATTGTCGCCAGTCCAAATGGAAGCATAACGTTGGGAGCCGGCAAAATGAGCTCTGGTTAAAATAAATGGTCTCTGGTTGGGATCACGTTTAATCAAACCTTCATAGGTGCCCATGATATGCATGTGACCATATAAATTATGAACATCGCGATGTTCCCAATCACCGTAGTGCACTAAATCCTTAGGCATAGTCACCTCAGGGCCATTAAACACTGACGGCTCATTCATATCATTCCAAAACATGACATCCGCAGTTACAGTCTTAAAGTTTGACAACAAATATTGATCAGCATAATAATCACGCACCTCTTTGCGGAAGAAATCCGGATAGCTCACAGAGCCAGGCCAGCACCAACCCTCGTAATCCTTGCCATCGCGTAATTTTGTATAATAACCCTTTTCAGTACAATCATTGTGAAAGAAATAGCTATTATCTCTCTTTATATGAGGATCAATAATTATAACCAAATGACGGCCAACATCAGTTAAATTCTTAATCATTCCCAAGGGATCGGCAAACTTAAATTGATCCCATGTAAAGTACTTCTTGTTATCAGTATATTCAATATCTAACCACATTATATCCATGGGAATGTCGAAATCATCAAATTTAGTGGAGACGGTTTCTACATCTTTGGCATCGTTGTAATTCCAGCGACACTGGTGGTAGGCTAAAGTGTAGAGCTGGGGCAAATTGGCGGTACCGGTTAGGGAAGTATATTGCTTAAAGGTATCCAACGGAGTGGGACCCATCAAAATAAAGGCATCAACAATACCCGATTCAGACATAAAATGGGCGGATGGTGGATCAATTTTACGAGAACCAGAAACAAAATTGACAATAGACGATACAACATTTGTTTCAGCTGTGTATATATCTACCCAAGTTTCGGCGGCGTTTTGCCAAAAGACACCAGCTGTACGTTGCGCACTAAAATAGAAAGTTAAAAATAAAAAAGTTATTTTGTTTCTAGACATATAACCTCAAAAATGCAAACAAAAATAAATAAAAAGTTTGGGAAAAATACTTTCTGTCCACTTTGCTGACTTTCGAACTCAATCTGGGTCAATAGCCTTTAAGTTTATATTTCCAGTCATAATCTGAAAACATGCAAAAAAGAACTAATAACATGAAATGAGTCCTTATTTATGGTCAATTAATTTAACTACCGCCGCAATCGATATTCACTTCCTTTTATTTTCTTATTATATCAAAGACCAGTCGAACGCAATTTAAATTATAATTCTTTCTTTTTGGCCCAGAAACAGGTTAGGTCTGGTTACGAAGGGTTGTGACAAATGCAATTTACCACTACCACCCATAGGCTTGTAGGCCAATTTTGAATACTTTTAGAAGAGTTAAAAAGAGAAATAAGAAAGACGAAGAGAATTGTAGATAGAACGAAAAAAAAATAAGAAGCAAGAACCGCCGTCAGCAAAAAGTCAAAATAAGTCAGAGTTTGTCAAAACACACGCAAGCCTTTAAACCAGGTATTTACACAACCACCCAACCCCTTTGATTATTTTTATGATGTTTCCCAGCCCACAGCCAGAGATTTCACGGAGTCCATCTAAGAAGCGCCCTCACAGCCACCTCTCAGCGGATCTGCAGTTTAGAGCAGTGGCCGAAAAGCTGTTCAGTCTCTATCTCCGCCTTATCAACGCATAACCTGCAGAAATCCAGAGAGTTTCTATCCCATTTAATTGTCATATATCTCACATAGCAGTGCCCTGTGGGAGTCCCTTAAAGCCCCCTGTTCTCCTTGAGGAGCAGTTCAGATCCAGCCTGGGCCACAAAAGCCTGGAGATCTCATAATCAGCCTTTCTCTTCCAAGTTTGGCCGACTTTGTCCATGACCCAAGTTCCTGTCAGTTCGGATCCCTTCCATGCCTCCATACCTGAAACAACTACCTGGGGAAAGATCCCAAAGTCAGATTTTGCGACCATTAAGACTCATTGCTCAGACCCGATTGCGGTAGGAGTCAACAATCTCTGGCCCTTCCAAAAATGCCGGTGTGTTCAACTGACCCTGCGTTAAGCATACCCAACTCACTAAGCAAACAAGCTGCTTACCGCCATTTCACCCGCGAAATCCTCAATGGGAAGAAGATGCAGAATGATAGCCCAGAGCTGCATGTGGTGTACTACTCCTGACCCCTGTAACAAGACAAGAGCTTCCTTATATCGTTCCTCTTCAAGGCTCTCCACCCTACGGGACTACTGTACTGTACCATATCCGGTTGCAAGCCCCAGTTCTTATGCAGTTTTTGTAGGAATAATTGACATTGAGAGCCTTTCTAGCCCGCTCCTACGAATTCGTCCTCCAAGATAGCTTGTAATCCAGGACGATACCCATATACCTGGCCCTATCTGCCAGTTTTAGCCCAACCCCCTCAAGCACTGGCAGCTCACTCTGCCACCTTATGATTTCTAGTAGAGAGAACTAACTCCGTCTTCTCTGGGTTTACTCCCCGGCCCTTTCGCCAAGCAGACAGATCGGATAATAATACCAATTTACATATGTTTTCTATTTTTTTACTTCTTTCTAGTCGCTTTAAATTTGAAAAAAACAAAGTACCAGAAACACTTCATTTTCTTCGTTAGCTGTCGAACGAAACTTACGTTGTGTTTATTTCTTTACAAGTATCAAATTATAATTTTTACCCCCTACGAGTCTAAAATTTGGAACAGATTTTAGAAAATCTTTTTTTTAAAGCTTCCAATTAAAACTTCAATTATGTGTGTACTTTAATTTGTTAAGAAGTTAAAAGTATAAAATTGTTATTTTTATCCCTTTTTTTACCCTTTAGGCTTAAAAATTTTAAAAGAATAAGTACAAAAAATAAATTCATATTTTCGACACCTGTCTGGCGAAATTTTAATTATGGTTCTTTCTTAATTGGTGCAGATGTTACAAAAAGCACCAAGCTGTAGTTCAAGTTTCAAATCTCTAGCTTTACGCCTTTGGGATGTAAGATGATGAATGAATCAGTCAGTCATTAACGCTATGCCTTTACATCCCTTTGCTTTTTTATAAAATTTTTTATGATTTCCCCCAAATTAACACTTACCCGTGGCCATATAGCACTGGAACTGAACCATACAATGCCATTTTACTATCAATAACATATTCAAAAACATCCAAATTATATAAACGATAAGGGTCTGTACCCGATGTCGACTTTAACACAAAACTATCAGCATGTTCTGGTATACCAAAGAGTACTTCAGCTTCGGGGAATGAAAAATCTAAAGCAACAGCTTCAGGGCCATAAGGCTTTGAGTCATGATGAGACTTAAAGTTCTCCTCCCAAGCTCCAGGATCACTATCTTCTGTTGTATTTTCTACATGATTCTCTTTGTTTTCACCCTCACCTTCCTGAGGTTCTTCGGGATTTGTTTGTGGTTTGTTACGTAAATGTTCAAAATTCATTAAACCTCTGGCGTTGGCAGAGACAACTAAAACATTATTTTCATAGAAATCAACTCTAAATGGATCAGCGGCAACGATGACTTTGTTATTGCCCGAAACTACAGATATGCCAGAGCTATCATCTTTTTCAACTGTTAGACTATAAAAAATTTAAATTAGAAGCAAATTAAAACAAAAAAATGTTTAATTCTTTTAAAACTTACGTTCCCGGCTGAGGTTCCCCTATTAGGACATGTTCTACTTTGTAGCGTGGCTTAAGGGGTGTTTTTTCATCGATTAAAATGCGAAATCTATTGTTCTATAAATATATTTTTAAATTTTTTAAACTTAATTCATTTTTAACTTGACGCAAATGTAAGAAACTCACTAGTAATGCCTCCAATTTAAAAACAAACAAATGTAGAGTATCTTTGTTTATTAAATCCAATGTAATAGCATTGGAATAGGTGTTCAAAGACCCAATAACAAGGGCAAATTTAGAGTTTTCCGGTTGTATTTTACGGCAACGTCTGTAAAAAAGTACATATTATTTAGTTTTTTTTACAGTTTCATTAATTATTTAAAACTGTACCCAGTTCTGCCTGTTCTTAAGGCTGTCATAAGTATGTACGTGTAAAAAACGGGTAATTTTTGTCTAAAAATATTTTGGTTTTCTTTACAAATACTTCTTATGGCAACCTAAATTTCAGGCAGAACTGCATACTGCATTTTATGGACTTACCTGCAAAAACTGCTTTGTTCACATGTTTTAAAATTTGTTGGATCAACTCCAAAACCATTATGTAATGTACATAATATTAATAAGAATATTGCTAAACGCATTATGACAAATTCCTGTCAAAGTTTTGCACTACTGCAAGCATACATAAAATAAATTTAAATATGTTAACCAATAGTTTTTGTAAAAAAAAGTAGAGAATTGCAGTTCATTCACATACATATGTAGGTATAAGCTCATTCACTAAGCATATGAAAGTTAAGATTTTGGAAAAGACAATTAATAATAATTAGTAGGCAATTCTTCATTTTATCTATTCTCTAAGTTATATATTAAGTAAAACATTTTATCTATATTGTTTCAAGTTTTATCTTTTTGTAATAAATTTAATTATAAATAATAAAATTAAAACAGTCCTTAGTTCCTAAATATTAATAATAAAAAACTATTTAAAAACTGGTAAAGGGTTTATCTTATCAGTTCATATATTTTAAGTTAATAATATTCTTAAGACTTGGTTATAGGTAATAAAAAGGTATAGTTCACACATGTACTTGAGTTGTCTTTCCTCGTTTTTTTTCTTCTTGTAAGTCTCAAAACATATTTCCTTTACTTTTTGTGTCCTTTTCCTTACAGAGGCTCACAATGAAAGGAAGTCCCTAAGTGTGATGTATTAAAGGCTTCTCCAAGCTTTATCATCCTTCGTAGCCTAACCCAAGCTAAGGTTAGGTTAGGTAGAACAGGCAGCCGTTGAAGGAAAGATTACAGCTCACTTGGGTCCGCTTAATTCGGTCCCTTTGTGTTACCTGGAGAGGCAGATAGAATAGCTTGAGATAGAAGGAAAGAAGAAATAAAGAAAAAGAATTGAAGAATGAAGCAGACTTACCAGGGCCTCTGGTGGGAATCGAACCCACAACCCCCAGACTGGTAGGCTTGTGCACTTACCACTGACCTACCGGGGCACCCTAAGACTTGGAAGCTAATATCCTTTTATAAATGTTATATGTATTTTCTGCTAATAGAATTTTGTTAAAGATGTGGAAAACAAATAACTTGGTTCACGTGCGCTTGGCATGAAAAGCATGTTCCATGGCATCACAAACATAAGCGTACTTCTTAGACGATACAAAAGAACTAAAAATGACTACGCCAACGCCAGCGCCAACCACAAAAGGCTGGTATTTGTATTAAAAAGGCGTGGAAAAAATGTTAAACGACACGTTATGAATACCCATTGGTTCTTTGGAAGATGGAGATTACATAGCTGCCATTTTCTAAAAATGTTGCTTAGGTCAACACTTGTTTTTTTTTGGTCACAGATATTTTACCTAAAACCTTTTAAACAAAGAACAAAAAATACAACTGCATGTACACGTCATTATGAAAAAACGCCACGAAAAATACTTTTCATCACCCATGGCTTTTATAAATAAATTAACTAGTAGAGCTACAAAAACTTATAACTTAACCACTTAAAACTTTAAATTAGCTAGTAGAGCTACAAAAACGTACAACTAAACCACTTAAAACCTACTTTTCAAAAACTTTGTATATTAATTGGGTTTTTAAAAGTTTAGATAAATATCTTTTAAGCATTAGCATTATGTAAGGTAAATAATAAATGCCAGGATTGACAGCGTAGCAAAACAATGTCATTTTTTTCTTTTTGCTAACACCAACTCTTCTACTTACGTTGTTTATTATTATTCTCAATTTACTTAACACGATTAACAAACTTTAAAATTGTTTAAAGAATATTAAAACATAGAAATATTTTTGTATAAATTGTTTGCAATAAAATCACAGGCTAACAATAAAACATGGTACAATAAAATTAATAAACTGTTCCACCGGCTTTTCAAACTTACCACACTTTCTTTGTTATTTTGACAACAGTGATGCTACTTCAGCAACTTTTAAATTTAATAATGTTAAAAAAAGTTTAAGCGTTTTTTTAATTTAAAAATTATGAAAACAACGTAAGTGCATATATACCAAAAGGAAGAAATTTTTTAAAAATTTATTATATACATAAGTTATAACAAACTATACCTGCTACAAAAAACTCTTTAGGTTATAGTATATCTTAAAAATGTGGTACATATAAATTTAACTAAGAAAAAGTTATTAGTCGAACTTATTTCTTTTTATAATTAACTTTTTAATGAAAGAAATGCTGAGCACCTAAATGAGTTGTTAATAGGGACTTGTAAATCGACTTCGATTAAAGTCGAAAATAGATTTTGACCCCGAAAAAATCGATTTTTTTGTAATCGGCTTTTTGTTGACGAATTTATACTGAAATCGATTATTGAGCCCAAAAAAATAGGTTTTACCTTAAAAATTTTAAAATGCTTAAAATTTTAAGAATTATTCTATTAACACAATTTATTTCAAACTATCTGCACCAAAAACGCATGTGTTAATATGAAGCATTAGTGTATTATTTTGAAATTTGTAATATTTGACGCCAAAAAATAAATAAAAATGCAGTTTTAAAATATTAAAAAAGAACAAATAGTTCAGTACACAGTACACTAAAAATAACTTATCGTCTTTGAAAATTAAATATGTAACTACATATGTATATCTGTTGTGTGTGCGTATATAAATTTTAACTTATTTAATTTTATACATTGAAATTAAAATGGATATTTGCACTTAATAGATAATTATGAATGAAGTTAAACTATCGAAACTTGTTTATGACCTGCGTTCTTTGTAATCATTAAATAGGTACGTACACCTTTTCCTATAATACCAATCTTTGGGAAAAGTTCAATTTACTTACTCAAAAATCATTTTTAAGGGTATTTATCCATTTTAATATAGCATTAAAATAAAAGTCGACTTTGAATTAAAATCGATTATGAGCTACGATTAATCGACTTTGAAAATGGAGATTCAAAAAGTTGATCGTAAAATCGAAAATCGATTTTCGGCTTTGCTTACCGTTCCCTAGTTGCAGGGTACACTTATCAGGTAGGAGCGGTTCTACAAAAACAACTAAAACCGTCATAAGAATGTCAGAGACAAATAACAAAAACTCACAAAATCTTTCTTCTTCTTTTTGAGCTTTTCTTACGATACTACGGTTGTTGTTTGTATAAAAAGAAGAAAATACATAAACATAAACAAAGTTTGACATTAATATAACGAAATACCGTTACTCAGCTGTTTATCTGAGGCTACCTGATAAGTGTATCCTGCCTAGTTGTTAACTCCGACTTACTAAAATTGTCAGCATTTCCTTAAACCCAGTGAGTTGCATATGATTACTGTATGATTGACTGTATTTTTATTTTTACTTGGAACAAGCTGTCGCTTTCGAATTTGTTATATTGGTTTTAAAATTAGCTTTCGGCTTTTTTGTTATATTGGTTTTAAAATTAGCTTTCGGCTTTTTTATATAACCAATATAACAATTAACTAAAATAACCTCCTGATGATGCCACACAACGGAGTGGCGAAATATTGAAAAAACTGTAAAAAAAATATATATATCAAAGTAGACCTAAAGCTTGAAAAAATAGACTTATTTATTAATATTAAAAAGGTCAAAAAACTAGAAAAAATAGATGATTTTTTTTATTTGTATTTTGGCATTTGTCTAGGCATGAATTTGTCTCGTTAAGACGTACAAATAATGCTTTTTAGAATTCTAGAAGCATTAGCAACTCCATTTTATAGTAAGAAAACGATATGCCCAATAAAATTATATATTTTCCAATTGATTTTTAAAATATTTTCAATACTGTACGTACGGTATAAAGATATGCATAAAAAATGTTTAAATTTAAAAGAGATTTTTAACTTAATTTTCGTACAAAATCAGGATTTTAAATCTATTTTAAATTTTAATATTTTTTAGGCATGGGCCCCTTGTATGTTCATATATATAGGTAAATGAAAAAAACTTGAACATTAAGACAAAAGGCTTTATTAAATAACTGAAATATGTGTTTTTTATTTTTCTCATTCAAAAGGTTTTTTTCAATCATGTTTATTTAATATTTTATCATGTTATTTACGGGAAAAGAACGCCTTAAACCCATGCATTTCTCACGATCAATAAATAAAGCATTAACTTTGTTTCTTAAATCAGCCTCCAAAGAAGAGCGCGTTTTTAATAGGCTCTGATGTTGTGCCTCTGCTTCTTGGAGTTTATGATGGATGTTATTAACCACGTCCTTCAAATCTTCCACCTCTTGAACTAAACGCAATTGGGCATAGTCCCTAGCAATAAAATTCATTTTTATTATAAAAACTACTTTTATATGAATTAAGCAATATTTTAATATACTTGCACAACTCTACACCTTCACGATGGCTTCGTGCCTCTAAACGTGTTTGAGCAACTTTAAGAGGATTCGATTTATCTTGTATAGCCTTTTGAAGCAAAAATATATGTTTTTCTAAATCAAACAATTCCTGTTGCACTTTATGTAAATGAAGTTGTATTTTGTTTTTCGATTCTGCCATTTCTTGTGATCTACGATCAAATGCATTATTTGTGTTACTCCAATGGTCCCATACAGATGTTGCAATCGCATTAACGATAGTTTCAGCATCACTACGTAACTGAGAAAGTTTAGAGCGCTCGGCCTGAGATCTAAATTATATATTTTAGATTAAATGAAAAAGGAGCATTTAAAAAACTACTAGAGATTTTAAATCACCCGGCGCAAACTTAATTTAATAAAAACCCATTTAAATGCATATTTACATATTTTACCTGCTCACCCGTTGACTGCTCGCCTCCGCCCAAGTCTCTTGAGTGCTTACAGATGGATCATATTTCTCGATGCCACCATAATAAGAAATACCTCTGCTGTAATTATTTAACTGATGACACACCGAATCTATACCTAATGTAGACTCTTTAAACGATACATCCTCTTCCAATAAGTGTTGAGCTGCCCGACAGTCATGGGCTTGTTTGGTAATCTTTGCAAAAATAGTGTAAAAAATCGTTATTTAAAATCAAAAGTACATACATACATAAGTAGATATATTTGGAAAACATATTCATATGTAAATATTTGATTATATAAACCTTTTCGTGTAGGTCCTTAAGTTTTTCACGAGAATTTCGCAAATTATCAATTTCTAATAGCAAGGCTTTCTCCACACAATCATGGACTTTTTCAACGCCTGCACGCCCTTCTCTGTGATACAAACATTCTTGTGCAATGTGTAGTGGTGCTTCCAAATCCAGCATGGCTTTGCCACATTTTCTTTTTAGTTCGGTGAAAGCCGATGATTCGGATACCAATTTTTCTAACTCAGTATTTAATTCATTGCGCCAAAAAGTTACGTCTGTAATTCGTTCCCCTAAGCGTCGACCAGCATCACGTTGACCTTGAGCCGTCTTTTCATCAGTTTCACGCATTAAACGAACAGCATCATTGCGCAAACGCTCCGATTGATTTCTGAAAAAAATATATTGTATTAATAAAAACCGTTAAATGGTCCAAATGGGAAAAAGATTTCGTTAAAAAAATCGAAGCCCAACTCGTCACATTTCTAAAAACTTCTTGAAGAAGAAACTGTTTATTGGAGAAGTTGTATATTAAATACGATTAAACAGACTTTTAACCATCAAATGAATAAACGTATTTTACTTTGTTCTCTATCAATGTTAAATTTAAAATTCCTTTAAATTTTAACTAGTAAAGTCACACCTGTCACAGTTTTCTACAGAACATTGTAAGCAGATGCAATATTATTTTGTTTATGTTGATAAAAATTAATTTGACTAGTATGGCATTTACATACATATGTCAAATAAGCGCATAATAATTCTTCTTTAATTTTTATGAATATGGAGGTTAGTGTCTAACTATGACTCAACGAGGCATGCCTAGTAAAATCTTTTTTTTTTATTTTATGTGTACCTGTTTATATTGGATTCTGTATATTTCGATAAGTTATTATTCATCCATTCACCGGAAGTGTAGCGTGTATACAATGCTGCTCTAGCCGCATGCTGAGGATTACGATGAAAGCCTGTAACCAAATTGGGAAAAGTCATTGGTTCGGTTGTCATGCCAGCGGGAGCAAAACGTGGTTTAACCAATTGGTTGGTAACAGGCTGTTCAGCTAAATTTTTCACCTCAATCATTTCGTAACTAAGCGTAGGTCTCCATGGATGCGGATGGGATGTCTGTTCAATAATATTGATTTTTCATTTAAAATAAAAAAAAATATAAACTAGAAAATTTAACCTGATAGGAAGTTCCCACACGAGGTGGCACTGAAGGACCCGAAACTGGTTCCATACATGGTGGTGCTCCAGCCGTGCTCCATGGCTGTAATTGAGAATACATAACAGTTTGTTCAAGTTTTGACATTGCAAATTTTAGGCAGTTACTAAAATTTTTTAAATAAAAAATGACTTTCAAAATAAAAATTAAAATAAATTTCAATTACAAATCTTATTTTGAATTGAGTGAAGTTCTTATGAATTTTATAAAGTGAATAATAATGAATTATTATGATATGGATCAAGAAACGTTCACAAAAGTTGAATCTCTTTTATGCATTTAATTTCGTTTAGTTTAATCTTTAAATTGCTCCTTCCCGCCTTTTTGTTGCAAAAGTGACTCTTCTTTTTTGAACGAAACTTTTAACAATTTAATTTGTAAATACATATGATTCCATCAAGTTTCTATAATCCTTGCGTTCCACATATTGGTCCCCCTTTTCGCAAGGCCAACGATCGACTAAATCGTCTTTAACCAGCCGGTGATCAAATAAACGGTTTTCAATGTATACATCTTTAAAATATTTCATTTTACTGTTTCAAAGTTGGACTAAATTATTTTTAGTTTATTTTTTTCAATTCTCTTAAGAACTCACTATTGGTACACTAGACTTTAATATTAAATCTTTTAATGTTTCTGTTTTAGGATACAATGTTGGATAGCGCTGCTGAAGAAATTTATCCTCATTTTCCCAACAGAGCATTTAAGTTTTTATTCAAAACTAATGTGTCTCAATGTGCTCACAGTTACTTACTGCTTATGTAAAGAAATTTGAAACACTTTTAAGTTATTTAGTTGCATAGTTGTCCTAAGAAATTTACAAATATTGATTAAATAATTTCAAAATCGTGGCAACGTTATCAAATATATATGTATTAACATTAAAGCGATAACGATAGCTCTTATGTTAGCTTGTGTTATTCTTTCGTCCTTTTTTAAAAACCTAACAATTTTGTACATACATTCATACATATACATATGTATATGTACGTATTGTAATAGGAACACTTGCAACCAAGATTAATAAATAACAAGGTTACGACATAACAAATTGAAAACTTGCATTTTCTGCGCATGTGGTCAAATGACGTCACGAAACAGTCTCTCATTTAAAAATAATGTAAACATAACAGTGGGACAATTTCCTAACTTTTGGAGAAAATGTTTTCTAATTTGTTTTTTGTTAATCGTGTTATAAAAAAATTAAATGTTCAAATAATTTATAATATTAAATAACATTTAGAAAAAAAAAAATTAAAACATTTAAAATTAGTTTATTGTTTTACTAAATTTTCGTTTTTGGTTATTTGTGTTTTGCTTGATTTCCGCATTAAGCGATCTTATTCTAAGGTTTATCCACACAAACCAAAAAACTTCTAGCTTACCCATTTCATATTTTAAATTTTATTTCAAAATCTTCCTGGTTTAAATGTAATAAGCAAATTCTCTCCCTATATATTTTATTCGGTGTGACCAGATTTTCAAGTAAAGTTAACAAACAAAAACTTAAGGCCAAAAAATAAATCTAATTTTTTAATGCGTTTTTAAAAAATTTCTTCGTTATAAAGATATTTTTCATAATATGGACGAAACGTTTGTGTGCTAAAAATATTTAAAAAGAAAGTTTGTTTTAAAAATTTTGATTTTATTTACAAAAACTTGGTAACCCATACCTTAGGTAAGAAAAAAAATAATATGTGTTCATATACAAGAGATTTTTAAAAAAGTTTTTAGCAGCAGGTGTTAATTTGCTGCCTGTTTTGGTAAAAAAAAATTTGTAAGATCCCTGCAGGAAATGTCAATAGAGAATCACTAGAAACTCACTTCTGACATTGTCACCAGTACTACTGTTAAGCTATACCTCAGACAATGCTCTTTGCTATTAACAAAAAATCAACTGCTGACATTGGTACTATTGACAAGGTGCTTCTTTTGGGGTCATATGTACACATTGAAACCAGCGATTAACTAGTACCTTTTAGCAATTTTAGTATACAGTACTACTGATAAGCTAAACCATTGTCAATGTGTTTTTGCAATAGACATTTAACATGCGTCTGTCATTGAAAACAAGTATGATTTGTGTATATAAATCACTTTTATAGCACAGCAGAAAAAATAAAAAAGGCCATAATGTTGCTGATACATTTTTGCATTTGACGGCAAACTGAAGCATTAATTTGCCGCTGACAGTTTTCTTTTCTTCTTATCAAAGCTTAATATAAAACTGTAGACGTACTGTTGGCAATGTCGCCAAAAAGGCAACATAATAGTCGATAAAAGTGTTGACATGGGGACACTTGTTCCCAAGTTTCCTTCAGGGATATATATAAAAAAAAACAAACATTTGTTTTTGTTTTAAATATAAACACTCACACACTTTTCGTTAATTTTTTTACAAAAACACGTAAAATTTAGTAGTTTATTTGTAAACTTTTTTCATATAGACAAACACTTGAAACCAATAAAAAATCGAAACTATAAGATTACATTTACATGATGCAATTTTTTTAATATTCCTTCAATAAAATTTTTGTTTGTTGACAAAACGAGTTGAAGTGACTACTTTTCTACACAGTTCGTTAAAAACCGAAAATTTTCATTCAAGTTCATACTTACATGCATATATCATGAAAAATGCCTTCATGTACATTTTGTTCAAGAAAAGAAAAAAAGATAATCTTTAATGTAAAAAGTTACATTGTAAGAAAGCATTTATAAAGGTATTTTTATTTTTACATGTGTGCCTCAATAAGTATTTAAAACCAATGACTGTTAAAATGAAAAAATGAAAATCAAAAAATAAAAAATATTATTTTTTTAAACTTATCTATAAAAATAATAATTATCGTTGTTACCCGTTTTTATCAAAATTAAAAAAATGACCGTCCTACTAAAAAAAAAAAAATTTACAGAGA
The DNA here is from genome assembly GCA_963583895.1 of Melanophora roralis. NCBI lineage: Eukaryota > Metazoa > Arthropoda > Insecta > Diptera > Rhinophoridae > Melanophora > Melanophora roralis. The sequence goes on along the minus strand of OY757190.1, from coordinate 47,379,009 downwards.
ACATGATATTCAACAAATATAGTTTAATACTATCAAAATGGTGAGCTTTACTTGATCCTACGATGTTTCATTGTGCCTGCTTTTTTCTTGAAAAATTATTTTGGTCCTGTTGGATTTGATTTTTTGACAAAAATACACTTTAAAATTCTTATTAAATAAAAATATAAACATAATAATTTGTTTCAACGAAAGACATAAGTGTTTTTACATTTTTGAGCAATATATTAAAATATTTTTTAATTTAACCAAAAAAATTTTTTATTACTGTCAGGCCGATTGCAAAATTTTATCCGAAGCTTTTTTTGTTTTTCATGGTTTTTTGGGAAAGAGTAAAAGGACACAGCTAAAATAAGATTTGTTAAGAACACGTTCACAATTAGTTTTAGCACAATTTCTCACTTGAATTTTTCTGATCGTTTTGCATGCATTGCCCCACTGCACACTTCGTGTTTACGATTTGCTTCGAAATTTTAAATAAGTTTTTTTGCCTCTTATAGCTTTTAAATACACTTCGCACACAATTTTTATAATAACTATTATTTTTTTGCACTATATTTAATAAATTTAAATTAAAAATTCTTTTTAAATAACGAAATTCGACAAATTAATTTTTGGGAGAAATGTCAAAGTGATTTTAGTGCAGGGTTGTCAAATCTCACATAACATATAAATCTTTTCCGGCAAAATTAGGAATTAATCTAGAGCAATAATAATTTCAATTTAAGTGTCAAACTCCATACAAAAAAAGCAAAGAGTAAGAGAATGACTGTCTTATTTTTTAGGGATGTTGCACCTAATGAGAATAACAGACAAAAATTGGCGCCATGCTCATTGTTTAACGTAAGTTGACGTAGTTGTTTCTCTTTAACTTTGCCAGCCGTGTATAACAAAGGCTTGCTATAGCTCTTGTAATATTTCTTGTTTGGCACTAAAGGTTTCAAAAACAGTGCTAAGTGCTGGTTTTTTTGTGGCTATAAATGCTTAAATAATTGTGTTAAAATTGATTCAGCATTATGCATAATTAACAGAAAGTTAATATTATTTTAAACGTTTATGGATACAAAAAAATAAAATTTTTTTGGGTAAAATTCAAATTAGATGATGTAGTGTGATTCAGTTATTTTTCAAATATCTTTGTTTTTAAGCAATTAGAAACTTTGTATTATCAACTTATGACAACACTGATATAGCTTTGACAAAAGTATTCACACACTGAATAAATTCACAATGTATAAATTCATGCATTGATCAAACGCAGATAATTTTATTCGAGACAGATTTTTGTTCAACTCATTAAAATCGCTTAAGAGTATAACACCAGATAAAATCAAGATAAAACCTAATTATGCTATTCTCTGGTACGTAAACATACTACTGCGCCATTTTTCGTTGTTAATGAGAAAATTCCAAACGAAATTGGGAATTTTCATTTGAAATTCAGAATTTTTATTTGTAATTGAGAAAATTCCAATAAAAAATGAGAAAATTTTACATGATATTGAGAAAAAAACCATAAAAAAATTAAAAATTTTAAATTAAAAATATTTTATATTAAATCAAGATTTGTTTTTAGAAAATGCCTTCTACCACCATCGTATTCAACTAATTTTTAAAACGCTTCATCGACGCGTTAAAAATAAAGCGCATTCTTGCAGTGCTTAATTTAATAAAATTATATGGTTGGAGAAAAAAACAATGTTTAGGCAAAGATAAATGTACCACACGTCAATCTTCTCCAATGTCGGAGATCAAAGGCTCGCTCTTAAGAAGAAATTAAAAGCGTGTGTTATTACCACAGATTGCACATCACAACATTAAATTAGTTTAGTTTGGATCTGGAAGATAGGCCAGAATATATCTCTGCTACTTATTTAATAAAATTGCCTGCATAGATTTGTATTTACCTTTCCATATTTTTATTTATGTTGCGTTATGAATGCATTTATGTTGTACGTATTGTATGTACGTTCATACTAATTTTAAATAAAATTTTATTTGAAATTTTCTCATTTCCAATTAAAATATATTCACAATTTCAAATGCAAATTCTCAAGTTCAATAAAAATTTTCTCATTTACAGCAAAAAATGAACAAAACTATTATATCGAACATTTGTTCTTGGCTTCCAAAAGGGCTTTTTATAAATTCAATATTGAGTAAGTAGCCAGGTTGACACCGGCTTCGGGAATGTGTTATCTTAATTTCTGGGGTATCTTCAGCTTAATATATTGTTAATTGGTTCCAAATATATTATATCCATTATACCTATATAGACATGCATGCATACATCCTTAGTTCATTAAAATTAACGCATTTAAACTTATTACGCTCATATTCATATTTCAAATTTAAAATATTCTCATTTGGACCATTAATATTAGTCATGCAAATTAAAGTTTTCAATACAAATAAAGCCCTAAATGATTTAAAAATACAAAGAATAGGCAACCCTTGCATGGGTTAAACTACGTCATCAGAGAGGCAAACATGCGCAAGTCGCAATCTCTAATAGTCTATCATTCTTGGTATTAAACTATATTTGTTGAATATCATGTTCTCTGTAAATTTTTTTTTTTTTAGTAGGACGGTCATTTTTTTAATTTTGATAAAAACGGGTAACAACGATAATTATTATTTTTATAGATAAGTTTAAAAAAATAATATTTTTTATTTTTTGATTTTCATTTTTTCATTTTAACAGTCATTGGTTTTAAATACTTATTGAGGCACACATGTAAAAATAAAAATACCTTTATAAATGCTTTCTTACAATGTAACTTTTTACATTAAAGATTATCTTTTTTTCTTTTCTTGAACAAAATGTACATGAAGGCATTTTTCATGATATATGCATGTAAGTATGAACTTGAATGAAAATTTTCGGTTTTTAACGAACTGTGTAGAAAAGTAGTCACTTCAACTCGTTTTGTCAACAAACAAAAATTTTATTGAAGGAATATTAAAAAAATTGCATCATGTAAATGTAATCTTATAGTTTCGATTTTTTATTGGTTTCAAGTGTTTGTCTATATGAAAAAAGTTTACAAATAAACTACTAAATTTTACGTGTTTTTGTAAAAAAATTAACGAAAAGTGTGTGAGTGTTTATATTTAAAACAAAAACAAATGTTTGTTTTTTTTTTATATATATCCCTGAAGGAAACTTGGGAACAAGTGTCCCCATGTCAACACTTTTATCGACTATTATGTTGCCTTTTTGGCGACATTGCCAACAGTACGTCTACAGTTTTATATTAAGCTTTGATAAGAAGAAAAGAAAACTGTCAGCGGCAAATTAATGCTTCAGTTTGCCGTCAAATGCAAAAATGTATCAGCAACATTATGGCCTTTTTTATTTTTTCTGCTGTGCTATAAAAGTGATTTATATACACAAATCATACTTGTTTTCAATGACAGACGCATGTTAAATGTCTATTGCAAAAACACATTGACAATGGTTTAGCTTATCAGTAGTACTGTATACTAAAATTGCTAAAAGGTACTAGTTAATCGCTGGTTTCAATGTGTACATATGACCCCAAAAGAAGCACCTTGTCAATAGTACCAATGTCAGCAGTTGATTTTTTGTTAATAGCAAAGAGCATTGTCTGAGGTATAGCTTAACAGTAGTACTGGTGACAATGTCAGAAGTGAGTTTCTAGTGATTCTCTATTGACATTTCCTGCAGGGATCTTACAAATTTTTTTTTACCAAAACAGGCAGCAAATTAACACCTGCTGCTAAAAACTTTTTTAAAAATCTCTTGTATATGAACACATATTATTTTTTTTCTTACCTAAGGTATGGGTTACCAAGTTTTTGTAAATAAAATCAAAATTTTTAAAACAAACTTTCTTTTTAAATATTTTTAGCACACAAACGTTTCGTCCATATTATGAAAAATATCTTTATAACGAAGAAATTTTTTAAAAACGCATTAAAAAATTAGATTTATTTTTTGGCCTTAAGTTTTTGTTTGTTAACTTTACTTGAAAATCTGGTCACACCGAATAAAATATATAGGGAGAGAATTTGCTTATTACATTTAAACCAGGAAGATTTTGAAATAAAATTTAAAATATGAAATGGGTAAGCTAGAAGTTTTTTGGTTTGTGTGGATAAACCTTAGAATAAGATCGCTTAATGCGGAAATCAAGCAAAACACAAATAACCAAAAACGAAAATTTAGTAAAACAATAAACTAATTTTAAATGTTTTAATTTTTTTTTTTCTAAATGTTATTTAATATTATAAATTATTTGAACATTTAATTTTTTTATAACACGATTAACAAAAAACAAATTAGAAAACATTTTCTCCAAAAGTTAGGAAATTGTCCCACTGTTATGTTTACATTATTTTTAAATGAGAGACTGTTTCGTGACGTCATTTGACCACATGCGCAGAAAATGCAAGTTTTCAATTTGTTATGTCGTAACCTTGTTATTTATTAATCTTGGTTTAATACTATCAAAATGGTGAGCTTTACTTGATCCTACGATGTTTCATTGTGCCTGCTTTTTTCTTGAAAAATTATTTTGGTCCTGTTGGATTTGATTTTTTGACAAAAATACACTTTAAAATTCTTATTAAATAAAAATATAAACATAATAATTTGTTTCAACGAAAGACATAAGTGTTTTTACATTTTTGAGCAATATATTAAAATATTTTTTAATTTAACCAAAAAAATTTTTTATTACTGTCAGGCCGATTGCAAAATTTTATCCGAAGCTTTTTTTGTTTTTCATGGTTTTTTGGGAAAGAGTAAAAGGACACAGCTAAAATAAGATTTGTTAAGAACACGTTCACAATTAGTTTTAGCACAATTTCTCACTTGATTTTTTCTGATCGTTTTGCATGCATTGCCCCACTGCACACTTCGTGTTTACGATTTGCTTCGAAATTTTAAATAAGTTTTTTTGCCTCTTATAGCTTTTAAATACACTTCGCACACAATTTTTATAATAACTATTATTTTTTTGCACTATATTTAATAAATTTAAATTAAAAATTCTTTTTAAATAACGAAATTCGACAAATTAATTTTTGGGAGAAATGTCAAAGTGATTTTAGTGCAGGGTTGTCAAATCTCACATAACATATAAATCTTTTCCGGCAAAATTAGGAATTAATCTAGAGCAATAATAATTTCAATTTAAGTGTCAAACTCCATACAAAAAAAGCAAAGAGTAAGAGAATGACTGTCTTATTTTTTAGGGATGTTGCACCTAATGAGAATAACAGACAAAAATTGGCGCCATGCTCATTGTTTAACGTAAGTTGACGTAGTTGTTTCTCTTTAACTTTGCCAGCCGTGTATAACAAAGGCTTGCTATAGCTCTTGTAATATTTCTTGTTTGGCACTAAAGGTTTCAAAAACAGTGCTAAGTGCTGGTTTTTTTGTGGCTATAAATGCTTAAATAATTGTGTTAAAATTGATTCAGCATTATGCATAATTAACAGAAAGTTAATATTATTTTAAACGTTTATGGATACAAAAAAATAAAATTTTTTTGGGTAAAATTCAAATTAGATGATGTAGTGTGATTCAGTTATTTTTCAAATATCTTTGTTTTTAAGCAATTAGAAACTTTGTATTATCAACTTATGACAACACTGATATAGCTTTGACAAAAGTATTCACACACTGAATAAATTCACAATGTATAAATTCATGCATTGATCAAACGCAGATAATTTTATTCGAGACAGATTTTTGTTCAACTCATTAAAATCGCTTAAGAGTATAACACCAGATAAAATCAAGATAAAACCTAATTATGCTATTCTCTGGTACGTAAACATACTACTGCGCCATTTTTCGTTGTTAATGAGAAAATTCCAAACGAAATTGGGAATTTTCATTTGAAATTCAGAATTTTTATTTGTAATTGAGAAAATTCCAATAAAAAATGAGAAAATTTTACATGATATTGAGAAAAAAACCATAAAAAAATTAAAAATTTTAAATTAAAAATATTTTATATTAAATCAAGATTTGTTTTTAGAAAATGCCTTCTACCACCATCGTATTCAACTAATTTTTAAAACGCTTCATCGACGCGTTAAAAATAAAGCGCATTCTTGCAGTGCTTAATTTAATAAAATTATATGGTTGGAGAAAAAAACAATGTTTAGGCAAAGATAAATGTACCACACGTCAATCTTCTCCAATGTCGGAGATCAAAGGCTCGCTCTTAAGAAGAAATTAAAAGCGTGTGTTATTACCACAGATTGCACATCACAACATTAAATTAGTTTAGTTTGGATCTGGAAGATAGGCCAGAATATATCTCTGCTACTTATTTAATAAAATTGCCTGCATAGATTTGTATTTACCTTTCCATATTTTTATTTATGTTGCGTTATGAATGCATTTATGTTGTACGTATTGTATGTACGTTCATACTAATTTTAAATAAAATTTTATTTGAAATTTTCTCATTTCCAATTAAAATATATTCACAATTTCAAATGCAAATTCTCAAGTTCAATAAAAATTTTCTCATTTACAGCAAAAAATGAACAAAACTATTATATCGAACATTTGTTCTTGGCTTCCAAAAGGGCTTTTTATAAATTCAATATTGAGTAAGTAGCCAGGTTGACACCGGCTTCGGGAATGTGTTATCTTAATTTCTGGGGTATCTTCAGCTTAATATATTGTTAATTGGTTCCAAATATATTATATCCATTATACCTATATAGACATGCATGCATACATCCTTAGTTCATTAAAATTAACGCATTTAAACTTATTACGCTCATATTCATATTTCAAATTTAAAATATTCTCATTTGGACCATTAATATTAGTCATGCAAATTAAAGTTTTCAATACAAATAAAGCCCTAAATGATTTAAAAATACAAAGAATAGGCAACCCTTGCATGGGTTAAACTACGTCATCAGAGAGGCAAACATGCGCAAGTCGCAATCTCTAATAGTCTATCATTCTTGCTTGCAACTTTCATACTTGTTTACTTTAGTGATACCAGAACCAAGTATTATTTGGGTTTTAAATTTTTCAAATTGTACAAAAATTTTAATTATTCTTGTTTAAACCTTTTGTGAATTAAATACAATTTTATTTTAATTTGTAAATTTACTTTTTGATTTAAACCATAACAATAGGTAAGCTTAAGCGTATGCTTGGAGCAACTAGAGAGTGGCATTGACATGACTTTAAAAAAGATAACTTAAATATTTACTTGTTTTTTCGGTAATTAATAGAGTTAGGTTTGAATCGCTATTTTAGCTCGTTTTTGCCAACAACCTCGTTCATTGGATCTCCAACCACCATACTAATTGCATAAACAAAACAAACGATATTTTTGACAAACAATACGAGTTGGTCCGACACTTTACTTTAGCTCGTTTTTGTCAACAACCTAGTTTATTTAATCTCCAAACCCTTTATAAATTACATTGTGGTTATTGAAAAAAAACAAACGAGGTTGTTGGCAATACTAACTAAAGTAACTTTGACCCAACTTTAGTTATAAATAAATTCGTTGCTTTTATCTCCAAACCCCATATAAATTTCACTGTAGTTTGTGGAAAAACTAACGGGTTGTTGGCAAAAGCTAACTAATGATTGACCCAACTCTAATTATTATTGAGTATACCGAATGATTAAGTTATTTTATCATTAAAACTTGAATTAAGCAAAGAACACGTGTGTAATACTTTGAATAGTTTAAAAATTTTTAGTTAAACAAATTAAATCATTCGTTTATGAATGTAAGACCACAACACAAAAGCTCTGAGCTACTATTAAGTTTATTCATTGTTGCAAAAAGAGAGAGTAAATAGGAAAAAATAAATTATAAAGTTATATGAATGTATAGCAGTATAATTTCTTTCTTACCATTGTTACCGTTGAGCTGCTGCGTTTGTCAGATACATATGTAGGCTCCAAAAATGTTGCAAGCAGGTAGCTTTGCTGTTGTGGAGAGTTCCTCCCATGTAAAAAATGAACTTGGAACATTTTCGGTTTAATTGAAAGTAAATGGCAGGTATTTGTTGTTAGCCTGAGTAAAGTTTTGCAACCTTTACAAATAGATATATATATGTACAAATTTGTAAGAATGATCTGTTTGCTTAGTTCACTTACTTTCGTTAGTTCACTTACTCAGCGAGTGGAACTTTTATTCCATGCACATCCATAATATTACATATAAAATTTGCCAAGCTAAGCTAGAAAACATATGGCGAAAAAAAGCCAGCTGATCCCACCTTGTTGAATGTATCTTGCACTGCCATATCTACGTTGAACAGTTGTTAAAAATTATCTGTCATGCACGTCAAATCATATTATGGGTAATGTGATGGAAAAAGAAAATATTAAGTTTTATAAATTTATAAAATATTATTATTTAGCCAAAAACAATTTAAAAAAAGTGTATTAGTAAAAAGGTGTGTTTGCAAAAATATCACATTGTAAAGTGGTTGTAAAAATGAGTGAGGGAATGGACTTAAATGACACTGTCCAAGGCGATGCGGAAAATGAGCCTTCAGTGGATCATGAAAAATTAGAACGCCAGGAGAGGGAAGAACTTAACGCTTTTCTAGATGAACTTAAGTCTAAAATTTCTGCAAAATCCCACTTACGCTATGAAAATACCAATTTTTATTTACCAGAAGAAGAATATTTTGCCAAATTAGATTCGAGTCTAAAACGCAATACGGCTTTCGTAAAAAAGTTAAAGCAATTTACTGCTGCTCAATTAGATTCTCTAATGAAAGATATGAAGGGATTAAATTTAAGCAAATACATTTCTGAAATTTGTTCCGCTTTATCAGAAGCAAAAATAAAAATGACTGATGTGCCATCAGTAGTTTTACTATGCTCTAAACTGCACCAGACCTATGCTGATTTTGATAACGAGTTTTTTGAGGCCTGGCAAAAAACATTGCATCTCAAAGCCGGAGAAAAGATTTCAAATCCTAGTAAGCTAAGGGTAGATTTACGTCTATTCGCCGAACTTGTAAGCTCTGGCGTTATCAACAGTAAACAAGGTTTGGGTTTGCTGGGCAATGTTTTGACCAATGTTATATCCCAGGACAAAGAGGATCATAGTAATTTCTCTATAATTTTATCGTTTTGTCGCCATTGTGGTGAAGAGTATGCTGGTTTAGTTCCAAGGAAAATGTTAAAAATAGCAGAAAAATTTGGTGAACCCGAAATTCCAAAGTCTGACTTCTTACCATCTGACAAACAGGAAAACTTAAGAAAATTGCTGAAGGATTATTTTAAAAACTTGTGCAAGCATTTGCTGTCTGAACAAGCGGAGTTGAAAAATATGACAAATAATTTAAAAAAAGCAATGGCTTCCAAAGGTAAATAAGTTTGCAAGTTTTATAAAATACTTCGCGTTAAAAACTATTTACGGTCATAATAGTTGATATTCAAGTGAGCATAAATTACTTATTTATTGATTTCAACACTCATTGAATAAGTTAATCAGATATTAGAACTTTTATTTATCCTCAAGTCATTTACATTAATTCCTTTGTTATTTTAATTAAATTACATTAAGTATTAATTTTAAATAATTCTATTTAATAATTTTAATCAAGTAAGTTTATTAGATTCCAGCTTGCTTAATCTCACTATGTGAGCCGACTAACTATCTTCTATTTTAAAATATTTTTTGTTACCGGAGCAAACCCGAAACCACTTGCTGAACCAGCGAAAATCGGCATATAATATTTTTAGCCAATTGGAAACTGCAAATTTTTATTCTTCCTTTTTTTAATGCTAAATGTCCTACCAGAATAAAGAATTTGGGCCACAACTGACTCGAATATTACATTATCTTAACAACATTTTTCGTAAAACCTCCATACAAATGTAGTGTAGAGTTTATTATGATCTGGCTTAACCGACTATAACTTTCTTTCTTATTTTAGTAACACTTGGTGTTAGTTTTGAGCTGTTTTTAAAACCATTTTGAACAGATATTGCTTTTCACGACACCATACTTAGATGCGTATAAAACAAACGTTTAGCCTACAGATTCCAAAAATTATTTTTACATTTTTTAATATACGTCAAACATTTTTTTCTATTTTGCTTAAATTAAGCTTGAAATGTTTTAAAAATGGTCTAATAGCCCCTTCCCACCGAGGCTGGTGCCTATAAAATATAACATATATCGATTTTCATGCCGAAATTCTGCTGGTGATGAAGGCCGCGGAATTGATAGGGGAGGATGCGGATGAGAGAGGGGACGTGACAATCTATGTTGATAGTAAAGGCGCGATTAAAGCTCTATTTCAGGTCTAGACTCGTGGGCGACTACAGACGTGCTTTTAGGGTGATCATGGGGATACTTAGGATTGGACTCTGTTGGGTTCCGGTTCATTGTGACGTTTCCGGCAATGAGATTGCTGATGGACTGGCAAGGTACTGAGGTGCGTTATTGGGACTCATAGGGCACTGCGATGTGAGATATATGAAGAACAAATGGGACAGGAACTCTCCTGATTTCTGCAGGGTATGCGGAGACCAGAAGGAGATAGAGACGGTAGAACATCTTGTCTGCTACTGCCCTGGGCAGCAGATACGCCGACAGAGGTGGCTTGGAGGGCACTTTTTAGATGGACTTGGTAAGGTCCCTGGCTGTGGTGGGGAGCATTCTAGGTTTCATTTAGTGGGTTGGGTGGCTAGGCAGATAGGTGATTCATCGCCTATGACTACTGACTTCCTTGGACATCTTGCGGACGACACTCTTGCTCTTTTTTCTTTTTACCTATGGAACGCTTGTCTTTACTTTTTATTTTTCTCCCCTTGACTCTTTTGAAGGGATTCGCAATGGGCCTGAGGGCATCTGAGTGGAGGTGGCCACTACGCTTCGTAACCTAACATAACCCTAAGGGGTAGATGCCATATAAATTAACAATTTTTATGAAATTTTCGATACGCTATATCTCGGAAACTATAACAGCTATCGACTTCAAATGTTCTAAAAAAATTAATTGTGTAGTATGACCTAAAAAAAATTTTTGGGTAGGAGCATGGAAAGGGGCAAAAACAATAGGTGTGTTCAAGAAGATTTCGTTCTTGCTCGGACAAACGGAAGTAAAAGAAAATTGCTCTCTAAATTTGTCAAAGTTACCCAAATTGCCTGTAACACCAAAAAATTAAATTTTGTACATTTTGAAACACTAATGCTGTTTACTTGCAGTAAGAGCAAACCGTCTAAGAAGTGCAAATGATACGCTTGCCACTGGGTGCTTTCTAAATAACATGAATTTGACTACATATTATTTTTAAAAAAGTAACAAATTATTTTTTCCCTGGCCGAATAGTTCTGGAGTTCTGTTGTGTCAAATTTTGTTAAAGGTAGTCCAAAAGTTCATACTAACCACTTTTCTAAAATGGACGGGTGGCGCTGATATGGGCAATAAAACAAAAAGATACAGTGAATACCAAAACAAACGGCTATCAATGTAAAACAAATGTAATATTTCATTGCATCCGAAGTGCTTTTATAGAAACCATTTAAATAAAAAACAAGATCAAAATATTTTGTTACTTTTAAAAACGTGATTTTGATCTAATTTGCCTGATTTTTATTTTCTCTTTTTCTTTTGTAATCAGTAGGTTGCTAGCCTAAATGATCATAGTTAAACAAAGTTCAAAATATGACCTAATATTGTTAAGCATTTTGTGTCTGGTATTATGTGATTAGGCTTGACCAACTTTGAAGTGTTTCCTTGTTATACATACTTAAGTGATAAGGGTGTATATAAGTTTGTCGATCCCATTAGGTATGTATTTTCTTGGTCATTATTTATAGGGAAATGGATATAGCGATGTCCGTCTGTCCGTGCTTTTGCTGAAATCAGCACACGGGTGCAATATAAGACCGACTACCACTAATTTTTCCTCAAGAATATTCTTTTGGAACATGCTTTCACCCTATCTCCACCCCCTTATAGGGTTGCCATACAAAGTTTTATTAAAAAAATCACTAACAGCTCCCAGGGTGCTTTTACAAAGAACAAATGTAAGACCGACCCCAATTATTTTTTCTTCCCACGAATTTTGTGAAACATACCCCCTATCTCCAGCCCCCAAAATACAAAATTTACAAAAATGATGTAAAAACGCCCATAACTTCCCCAGAGTCGGCCTTAAATAAATAAATTGTACGACCGTCCCCCATTAGTTTTTCCTCCCAAGCATATTCCTAGAACATATGTACTTTCCGTCTATCTTCACTCCCTAAAAGGGCTTCCATACAAAATTTGAAAAAAATTGGGTAAAAACCCCTAAAAGTTCCCCGTAGTCACCCTAAGAGGGTTTAAATAAGACCCCTACATATATAAAATCTAGAAATATTTCATAAAAATAAGAAAAAACTATAAAAAGAAAAAGTTCGGGGTGAAGGGTGTTTAATATTCGGCACAGCCGAATGTAGCGCTCTTTCTTGTTTTTAATATCAATGTTAAATTTATAGTTATAATTTTTACTTACTACTAGGTGAAATTTCCACAAAAACAAAAGAAAAATGTGAACTTATGCAGGCAAATTTTGATAAATTACTCATCTCGGCTCAAACTTTATCGGATTTACTGGATGAACCTTTGCCAGAACTGGCAAATGAAATCGAAATATGTAATCCCGAAGCTGTTATTGAAAACATGATGGATGTTGCAGCACTTGGCGAGCTTGATCCTTGGGGTGATGAAGAAACTAAAAGTTTTTATACCGATTTACCAGATCTTCGACAATTTCTACCCAATTTTTCGGCTCCAAAAGTGGATCCTGAACAAATAGAAGACACTTCGGAAATGACCGAAGAGGCATTGGATGCTGACATTGATAACGATATTGATTTAGATGATCCACCCTCAACATCTTCAGATCCTTCTAATGAAAAAGATTTAATGGAGAATGATGAACCTGTAGCTGAAACCGAAAAACTCCCTGATAAAATTGGCAACGCTTTGATGGAAGTCGGCAGGCAAAGCAGTGTAACACCAGGTTCAAATAAACAACAGCTTGCCAAATTTTTGAAAAACATAAATAATTGTGTTAACAAGGAATTAATAGATTCCGCTGCCATAGAATTTCTATTGTATTTTAATACGAAAAATAATCGTAAGAAGTTAGTTAAATCTATGCTTGCTGTGCACAGGTGGGTTAACAAAATTAACAAATTTTATATGTTTTAAAACCCTTTTGAAACTTTTGTAGAAATCGTTTAGATCTTCTGCCATTTTTATCACGCTTTGTAGCCATTGTGAATCTGTGCAATACCGATGTGGCCTTAGAACTGTCCGAGTTATTGCGCAAGGAATTCAAATGGCATATACGCATGAAAAATCAATTAAATATTGAATCTAAAATAAAAGTTGTACGTTTCATGGGTGAAATGGTAAAATTTGGTCTTTTAAAAAAGTTTGATGCCTTAAGTTGTTTAAAAATCTTGCTTAGAGATTTTCAGCATCATCAAATTGAGATGGCATGTGCTTTTATAGAAGTAGCCGGTATTTATTTATACAACTGTAAAGAAACACGCTGGCTCATGAACACTTTTCTCGATCAAATGATGCGTCTGAAGACCGCCACAGCTCTTGATTCTAGGCATGCGGCACAAATCGAGAATGTATTTTATTTGGTTAAACCCCCGGAGGCAGTGAAGCAAGATTTGGCTTTAAGGCCTGTTGTACATGAGTACATAAGACACCTGATTTTCGAAGAGTTAAATAAGCAGAATGTAGATCGGTGTATAAAAATGTTAAGGCGTATTAATTGGCATGATCCCACCATAAGTAACTATGTTATCAAATGCTTATCCAAGGCATATCTTTTGCGATTTCCTTTAATACGATGCTTGGCCGATCTTCTATCTGGTTTAAGCTCATATCAAGAGAAAGCCGTAACAATGGTTATCGACAATGTTTTCGAGGACATAAGAGCTGGTCTGGAAATCCACTCGCCTAAATTAGCTCAACGACGAATAGCTATGGCCAAGTACTTGGGTGAACTTTATAATTATAAATTAGTAGAGTCTGTAAATATTTTAAATACCCTGTACTCCATTATATCCCTCGGTGTTTCCACTGAAGAGGGTGTTATTTCAGAGCTAGATCCTCCTGATAGTTTGTTTCGCCTCAAGTTAGCGTGCGTCTTATTAGACACCTGTGGTCAATATTTTACTAGTTCTGCCAGCAAGGAAAAGTAAGTACATTTTTTATTTTGTTAAATATTTTTATTTATGAATTTTATTTGCAGATTGGATTACTTTCTGGTATTTTTTCAACATTATTACTGGTATAAAAAATCTCATCCCATATTTTCAAAAGTTCAGGATACCCACGATCTCTTTCCAATTTTAGTCGATCACATGTATCGTGATTGTTTATCCAATGTTAGTCCTAAGCTAAAGCTCTATAAAAATCTTGAGCAATCCAAGGAAGCCATTAAAAAGTTGCAAGAAAAATTATATCCACAACTGAAGGAGCTGAGTGAACAGTTAAATACAGATGATTCTTCAAATTTACATTCCATACCGGAAGATAGTGAATTTGACGATGCTGTAAGTTAAAATTTAAAATATGTTAAACAGTTTAAACATATTTAACTGTATATACTTAAAGGCCAGCGATGATTCCTTCTCGGAACTAGATAGAAGACTGCGAGATAAACGAGGTGATGAAGACTATAACGATGAAGATGACGAAAACACCGAAGATGGTACGAATCAAGCAAATACTACGGATTGGACTGAAAACGAGGGAATGCTTGAAGATGACTGTAAACAAGTTGAAAAAACAAAAGAAGATCTTGAGTTTGAACATATGTTTGAAAAAATGGCTCAGGATAGTTATCAGGAGCGTCTAAAGGAAACTGTCAAACCAAATACTAAAGATATACCAGTACCAATGATGGTTCGAAATAACAAAAAGTCTTACGAACAAATATCTTTAGCAAACGTAGCGGCTGCGACGACATCTTTATCTTCGCCAGCAACCAGCAGTGATGCTAACACTATACCATTCGTTTTAATGGTACGCGGCGGTAAAGGTGGTAAACAACAATTTAAGCAATTTGTAGCCCCGTCTGACTCTCAGTTGGCTATAAACCTAAAATTGCAAGAGGAGAAAATACGTGAAGAAAAGGAAAAGGTCAAACGCTTAACACTGAATATAACCGATCGCATTGAAGAGGAAGACTATCAGGAGTCTTTAATGCAATCCCAACGTGGCAGTCAGGCAAATTTCTATGCTCGCCCTAACAAACCAAAATTTAAACATCAAAAGGGTGCACCTGATGCTGATTTAATATTTCATTGACAATCTGGATTGTGGACTCAAATTTTCCAACACAAACGTTTTACAAATGCATATGTGCTTGTATTAATGCAAACAATTTTTTTTACATAATGATCAGTTTTAGTAATATATTTCCCCTTAAAATTATGACAATTGGGGCTTAAAGCTTTTCATATATTGTAAGATCGAAATGTACATATTTACCTAAACACATAGATATTTGTGTTATTTTGTTAACCTTTTCTCTTCTTACTAATTTGAGACCTAAAAGCGGTTGAAAAAAAAAGGTTTTAAATGTTAATTGTATAATGTCGGCGAATTCAAAAACCAAATAATAAAAAAATAGAAATGAATTTTTAATTATTAGAAAACTTGGCAAAATATTTTATCTGATAATCTTTAATTGTGATTTTATATCAATTTCGTCAAATAAACGCTGTTTATTATTATCAATGACAAATAAACATGTGTTTTTCTGAAAAAAAAATTTCCACAACCTGTTTTTTTATTAAGTAAATGTCATATTAGATATAGACATAATCAAGACGGATTTACTTAGCGGCCAGACGTTTAACTATTGCCTTTCAAGTTGCAATACACTCAAACTTTTTAACTAACATTCAAACTTTTCGAACTTGAAAGCAACTTGATCAATTTTCCCATTCAACCTAATGGTCAAGTAAACAGCTGATAATAACACAATTTTTGTGTTTCGTTAAAAAAATATTCTGCCGTAAATTAAGCATTTTAGGTAAATTTTTTGGTGACGTCATCCTATTGTTCGTCTTGAGATAAATTCATGCCTAGACAAATGTCAAAATCCAAGTAAACGAAATCCGGTATTTATATACTGGGTTTTTTTTATATACTGAGTTTGACATTTGTCTAGGCATGAACGTGTCTCGTCAAGACATACAATTAAGAAATAAAATTGATTATCAAGTTGCGTGCAGCGTACGTCACAATGATCACTTCGAATGAACTTGACAAATAATATGTGTAATTACCTTGAAGGCAAAACCCTGAACTTGCGACCGCAGTGTTACGACAACTGCCCTCATCTGGTAGGCAAACATTTTACATTTTACTAAAACATAACGTTTTACGCTGCGGCCACAAGTTCAAGTTTTCGCCTTCAAGTTGATCACACATATTGCTTGTCAAATTCGGAAAATTGATCATCAAGATGGTTTAAGTTCGAAAAGTTTAGGTGTGTTAGTAAAAATGTTTAAGTGTGTTGCAACTTGAAAGGCAAATATTGAACGTCTGGCCGCTAAGTTAGGTACTCGTTCAAAATCGCTTTAAATCGTGTGGATGGTTTTATTATACATCACTTTTTTTTACAGTATGTCAACATGATACGGCAAAACAGCTGGTTGTATTGTTATTTTGGTATTGCAATATTACTCGTTTGTCTATTTATTTATTTTAGTTAAATTATTTAACATAAATTAATCAAGTGCCTTTTAAAAAATAAAAACATGATTGCATTTATAAAACATGTCTTCAAATTTCAATTTCTTTTAATTCTGCTTGCCATATTGGCTGGAATATATTACCCTCAAATTCTTAAGGTAATTAAAGATACATTCTTTCAGTACAAAGAAAATGTTGACGTCCACTATGAGAGTTCCAAAAGCCAAGACGGAGATAAACTTTTTACAAAAACGGAACTGTCCAAATTTAATGGAGAAAATGATTCGCCTATATATTTGGCTTTGTTAGGTAGAGTCTATGATGTGTCTAAAGGCGTTAAACATTATGGACCAGGCTGCTCATACAGCTATTTCGCCGCGCGTGATGCCTCTGTGTCTTTTATAACGGGCGAATTTGAGAATTATGTTGAGGATGAAGCTGATAACGTACTAAGTCTTAAGCCCTCTGAACTCCTAGGACTCTTGAACTGGCAAAAGTTTTACGAAAGCGACTATGTTTATGTAGGAAAGTTAATAGGACGATTTTACGACGAGCATGGAGAGCCGACTAAATTTTATCACAAATACTTAGCTTTATTGGAACAAGCACAAGACGCTAAGTCAGCCAGCGAAGAACTAAGACTTAAATATCCCGACTGTAATATAGAGTGGTCCAAAGAAAAAGGTTCACATGTTTGGTGTACATTAAACAGTGGCGGCAAAGAACGTGACTGGGTAGGATATCCACGCAAACTGTTTCAAGTTGGTAGCAATAACTTTAGATGTGCCTGTTTGCAAAAGGAAGATTTGGAAACAACAGAGGTGATGTTAAAAAGATATGACGATTGTGATGCATTTGCTCATGAATGCTTTTACCAAGTAGATTAAATTTTTGAGTAGTTAAAAATGTGTATTTATTCAAAAGAATCATATTGTATTAAAAATATTTTAATTAACCTAAATCCCCTTTATCAACTTTAGGTGCATTTTTTGAGTACAGTAATTTTCGTTTAAATTTTTAATACAAAATTAGGATGCAAATAGAAACTAAAGATAATTATTGTATCAAAAACTTATTATTAAGCTGGAATAAAACTGAAGCTATTATAAAAAAATAATATGAAAATATATTCGGCATTACAATTAAGTAATTTTTTAGTAATAAGAGATAAAATAAATTGTACACATTTTTTCACAATTATGTTAAGCGATTTTTACACACATACATTCATTTATTTGAACTTATTATTAGCTCTATTTTTTAATGAATTTAAAAAACAATCTGTGACTGAAAATAAATATTTTGGAAATTGTAAAGAAAAATAAGGCACCAAAAAGCATCGCAGTCAAGTAAAGTGTACAGTCATAACGATATTGTAATTAGATTTGTTGAAAATTAAACGCTTTAAAAATTTTTGCGGCTGGATTCATAAAAAATCCTAATTTATGTCTTAAATATGCACATTTTAGCTTTAAAAAACATGTGTAAGTCAAAAAATGTTTTTTTAAAATTTTGTATTCATAAACCGTATTTTAACTTAAATGTTTTTAAGGATTTTTTAAATCCGATGAGGGAAACTCTATTAATTTTATTTGGCACTTGAGTCATTGTGATGTAAAACAATGGTTATAAGCTCATACATCAATCGCATCTATGCACATTCTTTTCTTTCGTTTATAAGAAAAATATTATTTTTATTAAAAAAAGTGTATGACAACATGTATATTTAATAAAAAGGAATTGTAAAAACAAAATGTTAGGTAAGAGTAAAAATTTAGAAGTTGACTTTATTGAAGATAAAAAAAGTATTTGAATAACGAATTTTTCTTTGTTGTGATTTTTTATACATAAATTTGCTAACTACCACTTACAATTCGTAATAAAAGCATTAGAAACATGGAAAGATTAATTTTTTGTTTGCCGCATTACACTTGTTTTAAATAAATAAATTTGCTATTTAATTTTATGTATTTATTTTGAACTTTATTCTTAACATCTGTTTTTTATGTTTCTTTTTTTTCGTTTTAGTGAATAAAATGGAAACTCCCGTTAATTCGTATTTATTTTATTTTAACCCTGTTAAATCGAAGCCCCGCTAAATCAAAAACCCCTATAATTCGCAAGAAAAGGCCGGTCCCTTGCGACTACAAATTATCGGGATTTGACTGTAGCTATCAAAATTAATATTAAAATAGGATAAAACACAAAGAAAGGTTAGGAAATTTGCTTAAATGGATTTAAAATTGGGTAAAACCCAATAAAAAATACAAAAAAGGGTTTGGAAATTTGCTTAAAATAGGGTTGAACCAATTTCAAAATATGTGTATTTACGCAAGGTTTAAAGTAGGGGTTTTAGCTAAAATTCGTTGATGAATATAATTTTATTGAAATTTGCTTAATAAAAATTTAAAATGCTGTTTAAATTTTTTTTACAGGTTTGGTTGTAATCATAGCATCAAATTTCACAATTAAAACTCAACCGAGTTGAGTTGTTAACCATTAGAGGGAGGTAGATCTGTCAAAAATTTATAAAAACGGATTACTTTGACTTACAACATTTTTTATTTTGTGTTGTTGTCCGCGCTCAATTAATATTGTTGTTTTTTGACTATTTAAAAGAATGTCGTGTATGCCAAAATAATATTAGAAATAATAAATGAAGTATGTACATATGTGCGTATGTAGATATGTAAATATATATTTTTAAGTAGCTGTCAAAATCAGAATAGATCTACCTAGATTATACATATCTCTAATAATTTTACACCAAAATATTTTTTTCGACTTTATTCGCAAATTTGATTTCAACAGATGGGCAGACAGACTGGCGGACATGGTTAATTCGATTTCTCTATATATAAAGGAGGTTTTATACGAGATGTATTTTACAAATGACTTGTCACTTATGCAATCCACATGTAGTTGCGTATGTCTCTCAAAATGTCATTATATGTATGGCTTATAATTATTGCTTTCAAACAAAGCAACTTACTTTTCCTTGTTGTTGTTCTAAAAACAGCTGATGCCACACGCTTTGTCAGATGAAAATAGAACGCGCTCTAATTGAAAATTTGTCACACAACTGCTCAAGAAAAAAACGAAATTTAGCTGGGTGTTTGCGCTCACCTACCTAATGTAAACAAACAAAAACAACTAATTTTGACATTTTGGCTCTAATCAGCTGGGCCGGCGAGTCTACCTGGTTATTTGTATCTTGCTATCAGTGGAACAATTACCTAACAGCATGGCGCAATAATTTATCAGGTGGTGTTAATTTTACAACAACAAAATTTGGTGAATAAAATTTTCGTTTTTGTTGTAGTTTTCGTTGGCTCTGTTGTCAAAAAAATGTATGTAAATGTAAACAACTTTGACTACCCAGCCTCGATTTATGTATGAAAAAAGTAGATCAGCTGTGCTTGTAACACCACCTGGTACGATTATTTCACCATGCTAAAGGTGCTTTCGCACGATATGTATTTTACACATGACTTGTCAAATTTTGCAGTGCGAAATTGATATCTGCCGTCTGAACGCGTTTAAACATTGCATGTGTTAAACACATATGTAAATGTCATATGACAAATTTGTAATTAGAGCGTGCTCTATTTTCATCTGACAAAGCATGTGTCATCAGCTGTTTTTAGAATAACAACAAGGAAAAGTAGTTGTTTATTTTGGTTTGGAGGTTATGTCAGATGTAATTACATATGAACGTGTGAAAGCAAAAATTATAAACCGCCTGTAAAATAACAATTTTGACAGACATACGCAAATACATGTGGATTGCAAAAGTGACAAGTCATGTGTAAAATACATATCGTGCGAAACCCCTTTAACAAGGTATTCCCCAAGGCACATGCATACAGGTGGGAGCGGTTTTGCATAAACAACAAAAATGGATGTACGAATGTCAGAAACAAATAACGAAAACTCAAAAATTCTTTCTTCTCTTTAAGCTTTTCTTAGATTCTACAGTTGTTGTTAGTAAAAAAGAAAAAAACACATAAACAAGTTTTGACAATTACACATTCGCAATACCGTTACTCAGATCTAAGATCACTTGTTTACGTGCGCCCTGATATAGTCGCTACGGCCACAATTGCAACAACCCGATACCAAATTTATGAAGTAGTTGTAAAAACATCCTCGTTTTTTTATCAAAAAGCCTACTGTTTTGAAATTTTTTAAAAGTTAGTAAGTGGAATCGTTGTCGAATCGACACTATCTTGTAAGGTAATTGTACCAAAGTATCAACTTGTTGCAAATAAAATCAATGCCAAGAAGAAGCATACATTCAACAGGAAGTTTTACAGGAAAATTATTGTCTTTGCTAATATTTTGTACATGATTTACGCCAAAAGTGCCTTAAAATTATACACAAACTAATTTTAACATATAATTAAATCTGTATAAAACAAGAGTAAAAATAAAAGTTTAAATTAAAATGTGTAAAGTAAAAAATATGGTGTTTATAAAGAGGCGTTAATACAACAGCACATACTAAACAACAACAAAATAAACCAAAACAACGGATATTACTGTATGTAGTATGTAAAATAAGGAAATAAAAACGATTGGACAGGAAATTAAACCTTTTTATTTAAGCTCTTAAGAAACTTTAAATTAAAATTGACAATAAAAAATATTGGTGGGAAAGTTCTGCAGCAGTTTTTAGTTGAAACGTTCTTTCTGTAGGAAATCCACAATGATTAACTGTTTCAGTTCTTTAAGTGTTCCCACTTTAGGCGAAATGGAACAAATAATTTGTATGCTAGAAAGGGGCACTATTGTGACAAAATTATATAGTAAACAGAGGCGTCCGGAACAGCGTCGTCTTATTCTAGTAAGGGAGACACGTCAGTTGCTGTGGTCACCTGTTACGGCCGTCACTCGTGTAGAACATGAAGGATCTCTGGAACTAAGAGAAATAAAGGAGATACGAGTAGGCAAAAATTCAAAAGAATTTCGAAACTGCCTCGATGAAGCAAAACGTTTTGAGTGTGGAAAGTGTTTTGTTGTTTTACATGGTAGTTCATTTAAATTAAAGACATTTTCTGTCGTTGCATTGTCTGAACAGGAGGCAGAAAATTGGGTCAAAGGTCTACGCTATATGGTGCAGGATACTATAAATGCATCCTATCAATTGCAGGTTGAAAGATGGCTTAGGAAAGAGTATTATGCAATCGAAAATTCGAGTGCTCAATCATCAAAGGACGGTGGTCAAGTGACTGTTAAGGATTTTAAAGCTTTTTTGGGTAGTATTAGCTGCAAAATGACTACTTCCCAGTTAATGGAGTGCTTTGGCGAGGAAGATATTCGCCGAAAAAATGATTTGCGTTTTGATGACTTTGCCCGTTTGTATCGAAAACTTATTCAACCATGTAATTTTCTAGAAGAACTTTTTCAAAGCCTTCCAGGGAATGAGTTTGGCTACTCTAAAAATGGTGAGGTCATTACCTTAAGAGAATTTGAACGATTTTTACTCCAAGAACAACGTGAGGCTATAGCTCACGATAACAATGCTGTATCAAATTTCATGCGTGAATTTTTGCAGGATGTTGAAAGAGAAGTGCAGGAACCTTGCTTTACGATCAGTGAATTTTTTGATTATTTGTTTTCTAAGCACAATGACTTGTGGGATAAACAGTGTGATCGCTTGTATATGAATATGAAACAATCAATGTCTAATTATTGGATAGCATCATCTCACAACACCTATCTTACGGGAGATCAATTTTCTTCAGAGTCTTCTTGTGAGGCCTACGCTAGAGCTCTGCGTATGGGCTGCAGATGTATAGAACTAGATTGTTGGAATGGCCCGGACAATCAGCCGCTTATATTTCACGGTCATACTATGACATCAAAAATTAAATTCATAGATGTAATAAAAACTATCAAAGAACATGCTTTTATCACATCAGAATATCCGGTAATTTTATCCATTGAACAAAATTGCTCTTTAGAGCAACAACGTAATATGGCGCAGGCTTTAACAGAAGTTTTCGGCGACATGCTCTTAACACAACGTTGTGATCGTTCTGAGACCCAACTGCCCTCCCCCTATCAACTGAGAAAGAAAATTATTTTAAAACATAAAAAACTTCCTGAATATGAAGATAATTCTAATATAGTGTCTGCCCACACGTCAAATTCGTCGACACTTTTGTCTTCGACGGGTAGTCGTAGCTCTATATCAGGTCCTGGTGGCGAAGACAATGATGGCACTCGTAATGTTTTAAAAGAGGGTTTGATGTACTTTAAAGATCCCGTTGACAAGACATGGAATTTATACCATTTTGTACTGACGCAACAGGAGTTAATATATTCCTCGGAAACTGAGGATGCCAATTCGACAGCAGGCGATGATGAAGATAATACCGCAATATCATCATTGACTAATACTTTAATGCCTAAAGTAAAGGATGGCATGATGAATGATGAGCTACATTTTGGCGAAAACTGGTTTCATGGAAAATTGGAAGGTAAATTTTGTTTGATTTTTTTCATATGTTTATTGTTGGTGTAACTGATGCCAATGGCTTAAAAAAATGAAATAAAGTAGTTTATGTGGAGAAAATTAAATTAAGATGATTAATGTTCTTTTAAACTACCTTGAATTTAAAATCCATGATTTAAAAAAAGATTTTAATATATTATTTATTGGTTTTATTATGACAAGAAAGGTTATAAATATGAACTGATAGGAAAAAGAGAGCAAATAATCTACATATCGTACACTAAATCTAAAACAGTTGCAACTAAAAATCATTTTTTATTAGAGTGTTCTTTTCTGTTCTGAAAAACGTGGTTCTAATTGTACAACCAAATTAAGTCAGACAATAAAAGAATCAGAGAAAATTTCCTTGTTCGTTAAGGATTTGTTCTAAGAACACTTCAGAAAACAGAAATGATTCGGACGAATTTTGAGTTGTGACTGTTTTAAGTTTATACTTATGTTTGTATTAAATGTTAATAAAGATTAAAATTGTATAACTGCAAAAAATTTTATCAATTAGGTGGTCGTCATGAAGCTGATCAACTTTTGGAGGCCTATAAACATTTGGGAGATGGAACTTTTTTGGTACGCGAATCGGCTACATTTGTTGGAGACTATAGTTTGTCATTTTGGCGACGCAACAAACCCAATCATTGTCGTATTAAGCTAAAACATGAAAACGGAGCAACTAAATATTATCTAGTAGACAATTTTGTTTTTGATTCCCTGTATTCTCTAATTGTATACTATCGAAAGAATATGTTGCGTAGTTCTGAATTTTCTATAACACTTAAAGAGCCTGTGCCACAACCGAAAAAACATGAGTCACAAGAATGGTTCCACCCACATACAACCAAAGAACAAGCCGAACAAGGTTTAATAAAATTGGATGTAGGATCGTTTCTGGTGCGGCCTTCGGTTCAGAATGCCAATGCATTTGTTATCTCGTTTACAATAAATCGAAAAATAAAACATTGCCGTATTATGCAAGAGGGCCGCTTGTTTGTAGTTGAAACCAATCAGTTTGAATCGTTGGTGTCTTTAGTAAAGCATTATATGCGTAACCCCTTGTATCGTACTGTAAAATTAATGTATCCCGTGTCACAAGAGTTGCTAAAGCAAAAACTATTGGCCTGTGAGGCTTCACTAGACCGTCATGGCAATGTTTGTATAGGGGACTTGAATGATGCCTCCAGTTATATGGATCCCAGTTTAGAAGATACTGTCACGTGTAAAGCTTTATACTGCTATAAGGCCGACAAGCCCGATGAGTTGTCATTCCCTAAACACGCCATTATAACAAATGTACAAAGAAATAACACAATGTGGTGGAAAGGAGATTATGGTGGTATGAAACAGCGACATCTGCCAGCCAATTATGTAAAGGTAAATGGAAATAAAAAAAAAATAAATAAAAATATCAGCGATTTAAACTAAATATTTTAGGTTATTGAATCTTCGTCAGATGACTACAATAATTACAATGATGAAACTAACAACGAACAGTTTCCACGAACAGACTCTATTGAAATTCATGGAGCTGTAGCCTCGCTGTTTGAGTCAAATGAACCGGGTATACTTTTGAAACTACAAATACAAACACCAACGATGCAGAATTCTTTTGTGGTGGGCTTTGACAATCAAGAACAGGCTTATGAGTGGGTTAAGGCTATACAAGATGCGGCATTAATAGCTAATCAGTTAGCCACCGAAAGAAGGAAAAAGGAGCGTTCTGCCCGTGTAGCCAAAGAAATGTCTGATTTAATTATCTATTTCCGTAGTGTACCATTCCGTGAACATTCATGGGTGTTTTATGAAATGTCCAGTTTTCCTGAAACTAAGGCAGAAAAACAATTTTTACAACAAAACACATCCTTATTTCTGGCCTACCATCGTCAACAAATAAGTCGTGTATATCCAAAAGGACAGCGTTTGGACTCGTCTAACTTTAATCCTGTTCCGTTCTGGAATGTTGGCTCTCAGATGATAGCGCTAAATTATCAAACGGGCGATAAAGCCATGCAATTAAATCAAGCTAAATTTCGCGATAATGCCCAATGCGGCTATTTATTAAAACCGAAATTTATGTTAGCGGAAGGTTTTGATCCTAACAATCCTTTAACTATTAGTGCGTTGGAAGGTAAACTAGTAACCATACGCATTATAGCAGCTAGACATTTATTTCGCGCCGGTAAGTGTAATAATCCCATGGTGGTGGTAGAAATTGCAGGAGCGCCTTTTGATACGGGAATCAAATATCGTACCAAAGTATGCGAGAATGCTTTTAATCCAGTGTGGAACGAGTCCTGTGAATTTTTGGTACGCAATGCATATTTTGCTTTGTTACGTTTTGAGATACAAGATGAAGACATTTTTGCGGAAACGCATTTTATTGCGCAGGCCTGCTACCCCCTAAATTGTATACGCACCGGATACCGCAGTGTTATATTGCGTAATAAATTTAGTGAAGAACTAGAATTGGCATCTCTTCTAGTGCATTTGGAAATTAAACAAGCTTCAGCTGCAGAAACTCACACTGTTTTATAAATTTATTTAAGGGCAAAAATTTAATGTTTACACAAAAATCAGACATGCATTTCAGTACATAAGACTTGAGTATTAGTATGTTTATCATTTATTTAGTTTTTGCATTTAAAATTTTTTTTAAAATTTAACTCGTAATTCCTCAGATACCATTTTAGTTCAGCATTCTGTAATACCACCTTGTGTGTGTAAACTGATAAAAATGTTTTAGAATGGAAAACACCATTAGTTAATTGTACATTATTAACAATTTTTTTAATAAATTACAACATTTTGTGAGCGCCATATAGCATAAATCGCTTCTAAAATTATACTTAATCATATAGTTTACTAAACCTAACATTGTCATTTACATATGTATGTAACAAAAATATTTAAAATCATTTTTAAAATTATTTATAGTAATTTTTATATTAAAAAATATATTTTTATAATTAAGAACTGTTGTAATTGTTAACACTTACAAAAACAAATTTTTGTTTTAATATTTTGTGTAATAAAAATGTTTAAAGCAACTAAAAATGTTTTCATTTTATTTTAATACAGAATAAGTTTTATTTTTTTTCATTTCATTTATTATTTTTAATATGTACCTATAAAAGAGTTCATAGGAGCCATACACGATTACAACAATACTATAAATTGAGTCGTATAATAAAACTAAATAAACAATTTCCAAATATTTTACAACAAAATACAATTGTAAAAATGATCAATTTTTTTATTTTATATAGGTATTTATATTATATTTTTTATATATTTTAACTAACTGAACAACGAGTTTTAGCTTTTTTTATTTTTCTAACATCCAATATATTTTTTTCATTTCTTTTTTTCTGGGTAGTTTAAGTGGTGACCCAAATTTTTATTCACCCTTCCTGTGGTAGGCGTTGGCGTAGTCGTTTTTAGTTTTTTGGTACCGTCTAACAAATACGCCAATGTTAAATGAATAGCACCCCTTTCGTTTTTGTGTCGAATTCGACAACATTCGACACGACAAACAGGCTGATTCTTCTTAACGGATATAAGATTTTTTTTTTGGACACACAAACCGTTTAAAACTTTATTAAAGTAGAGGTTTATATATTACGAATTTACTTAAAGTTTTAGAAAGTTGTTCGTTTTAAAAACATTTCGCTAAAATGTTTTGGAAGTCTAAAATCAAGGAATATTGTCCTATTTTGAGGCAGAAAATAAAAAAAAATGAAAACAGAACATTTTTGGAGTTTATGGTCTTTTAAAAAGCGGGTTATCTGATGGTACATTTTCACCACACCAAGGCATCATACCATGGTGAAATTATGTTGACCAGATGCCAGATTGGACTATTAATCGTCATTTTGACGATTTTTGGCCATAAAAAATGGGTTTTGTCGGTAGGACGAATTTTGTCCTATATTTGAAGATTTTGATAAAGGTTTTCTTTCGACTTTAGCTAGAAAATTTCATATAATATCATGAATAAGCGTTTCCAAAGAAAATGATTGTAAATTTTCTGTCAATTTTTTGCTACTTTAATAACAAGTTGCATACAAAAACATTAGTGTTGATGATTCTCTGACGATTTCCAAAACTAGTTTTGAAGATTTTTTTTCAAAGATTTGACGATATTGCATAAATCATGCCTATATCGTGGCTGGGTTGTCATAGTTGTTTACTTTTACATATTTTTTTTGACAGCTGAGCCAACGAAAACGAAAATTTTATTCACCATAATATTGTTGTTGTAGAATCACCACCTGATGCATTATTGCGGCATGATTTAAATTAACTTTTATGAGCTTTTATTATAAACAGTTTTGTTCTGAAAATCACTTTTTGTGAAAGAGATATAAAATCACAAGAAACACGAACATTTTTTAAATTTTTGTGATTTTAAACCAGTCAGCTAAATGCGTTCCGATTCGGAATCACTTCATTATATTTTCCATAACCTGATTTTTAATTTTGTAATAAATTTAATATCATGTTAACACTTAAGCTTACTTACGTATTTCGCTCTCTCATTCGTAATTTAATCCGATAATCAACGATATTACGACATGTAATAGTTTCATAAAAGAAACCACAAATAATATTAAAAATAATTGTTATGTAACAAAGTATGCAAGAATGGTGTAAACATATCTATCGTCTGTATATGTACATATGAACATATTTTTACACAAACAATTGACGAATCAAGTCATTAGAGTTCCTGTGTGAATATGATACAAGGATTTTAATCATACTGAAAATGAAAACTTAAAAAACCTTTAGTTAGTTTCAAAGTAAATTAATGTGTTGTAAAAATGTAAATGTTTGTATTATTATCAGAAGTATACTTTTAAGGGACTTAAGATGTTTTTGATCAACTTTTTAAAATTTTAAGACGTATATATATTGTAATATTACATAAACTTTAGTAAAATAATGTGGTGTATAAAAAAATCCCAAAATAATCTTCATAAAAGCCGGTACTGTAGAAAAAATACCCTAAAAACTATTTATATTGTATTCATTATTGAGTTTTTAATGACTACACACAAAAAAATAATAGAGGTTATATTGACTAAGCTTCGTTAGTTAATTTATTTTTGTATTAACAGAAAAAACTTAGTCTTACTAACTAAGTCAAATAGATGATTTCAAATCGCATATTACAAAAATTCCATGCTAGTGTTACTAAGTGAATTAGGTATCGTCTTGGAAATTATTTTTTACTGTTTGCTTATTTATTTAGTTGTCAATGGTAAAAAAATATTTTAAAAAATTAAGGTACGTAAAAAAATTTATATAATATAAAATAATAAAAAATTTAGAAGTTGATTTTTTTAGGAAATGCAAAAGCAATTCATAGAGAGGATTTAGAAAGTAAGTAATCCAACACATTTTTTGCTGCTCGACGTTTTTAAAAAACTATTTTCTTATCTACAGAACTTTTTCCTGCAGCAAGTTTAAGAAGCAATGCAGTAATATACTAAGGGCAAGCTTGGCTCCTCAAAATTCAAACCTTGTTCCTCTGCTTTCCCAAATAGAGTAGTCAAGATTTCTTTTGGAATCCGGTCATGGCTTTTTTTTCTCAGGTATGTTCCAGAGGTTAATTTGGTTTCGACGGTACCCAAAAAGTAAAAGGAAAAATGGCATTCAACCATGGAAGATTTGTTCAAGTTTTCAAAGGCTTTTTCGTATTTATTTCAACTTTCCCAACAAATTAACCTTTAGAGCATACCTGTATAAATAAAATTAAAAATATAATATGCGCAAGTTTATATTTTTCTAAAATTTTCAATAAGATATTGTAAATCAATATAAAAACATTTTAGTTTGGTTTGGAGATTAGCTAATTTAAAAAAGGTAAATTTTGCTCAAGTTATAAGGGCAATGAACTTTGCTATCGTTGTTAGTTTAATAAAGTTTTTAAGTAACTTTGACTAATTTTTTAGTTGATTTTTCGAACATGGGAACCAACTAAAATTTAAGGCATATTACCTTAAGAACATAGTTACTGCCATTCTATCCTTTTTTTAGTTGGATTTATACAATTTTTTTAGGAAATATAACCTATAGAATTTTTTTCTGTGTACATTTTTATTTGTGTTTTTAATTCTGTAAGTTAAGCCTGAAGCAAATATTATTCAAAATGTTTGAATGTAAAAAGAAATATGCCATAGAACTTCAATGAACCAATGTTTTTAAATTTATAAACAAACATATTTTTTTTGTTATTAATAACAAAATAAATTAGCTTTGCTGTGTATCTTTTATGTGCATTTCAATCCAAAATATGGGTTTTAAATTTAACGGTCTTTAAGAATCTAAAAATTCCGAATTTTTTTGATTCGGAAAATTTATCTGGCAGCTACGAACAGAACAGCTGCTAAATTTTTTAAGCTTTTAGTTTGTTTATTCACCACGAAAAAACAGGTAAAATTAGCTGAAAAATATACAAGCATCAATAAATATTATATTATAAATTTATTACAAGTAGAAATAAAGTACAAAAATATTAATAAAAGTTAAACGAAAGCGTCATAAATGCTATATTTTAATAAAGTGAAAACAGTAAAAGACGAATAAATGGTCGCTCATATTAAAAAATAAAAGCAAAGAAGAAAGGAACAAGTCAAAAGAACGAAAAAGAGCAAACCTGGTAAAACAAAAACACTTAATAATCAGAAATTAATCGAACGCCACTAAGTTTATACTTGCGCTGAAAATTTACGGTATTTATAAACACATTAATCAGTGAATTATAAAGTTATACATGTTAAAAAAATTATAATTAAAAAAAGTTGTACATAATAGAAGACATTACGAAGGCATTAATAGTGTGTGTATTCTAGCCAACAGTGTAAAGTATTTTAGAATTTTTGTCAAAAAAATTAAACACATTAGTTTTGAGCAACAATTATGAAGTCTACATTTTTATTTGGAGCTGTTTTAAGTCTTTTCTTGCTCGTCCAAGGTACAGATATTGATCTTAGCAATATTGATGTCAACGACTTGAAAAACCAACTGCCAGATGAATTTTCAAAAACCAACCTCACACTTGATAACTTTAAGGCTTTGTTTAAAGATAAATGCCTAAAAGTTGCAGGCGAGGAAAAGGGCCAGAAGGCATATGATGAAATTGAAACATCTTCTGCAACATTGTTTGAATGTGTCAATAACATTGTTAATTTTACGGCCATTCAAGAGGAAATAAATGTGGCTTTGCCTGAGGGTGAACTTGATATGGTTTTCAACAAGTATTGCCTTAAACGTCCAGACGTAATTGAGTGCATTGAAACTTTTAACTCAAAGCTCGTTCCCTGTCTTGACCATGAGGAACGTGAAAACCAAGATGTTTTCATGCGCATTATTCGCAGTCTTTTAAGCTTTATATGTCATAAAGGTGGTGACCAAATTGCTCTGTTTATTGCCGAAAAAGGGCCCGAATGCTTGGAAGCCCACAAAGAAGACATCCAAAATTGTATTAACAGCACATTTTCTGGTTATCTTCCTGAAGAGGGTATCGAAAGTGTTAAAAGTTTGCCAAAACTTGTTATGGGCGCTAAACAATGTAACGATATGGAACGTTTGGAAAGCTGCATTGTTAAGAAATTGGAAACATGCGAAGAAATTACTCCGGCCAATATTGTTGAGTCAATGTTCCGTTTTATTAAAAATGAAACTATATGCCGTACAGTGGCAAAATCCGATAAACATGTCGCAAGCAGTGCTTGCTTATTGACAAGTATTAATTTCTTGTTATTAGTGTTGTTTGCCTTCACAATTAAATATCTTCATCGCAAAGAAATATTTTAAAAAAGAAACCATAAACAAAATATTTTTATATAAATGTACAGTAATAACAAGTATAAAAGCTGCAACAATATTTGGTTCTATCTACAGCAAGTGCATTGACTGCATTAGTAACAAATTTGGAAATGCTAAAGGTAAATTGTTTAATTATAAAACTAAATCCTAAAAAAATATAAATGCGTATGTATTTATATACATATGTGTATAATTAAAAAAATGCTTAAGCTTAAAAAAATGTCATTTCGAACAGAAAATGTCTTTTCGAAACATTTTATATTCGATTTTATTTCAAAGTCGATTTTAATATTTATGTTATAACTAGTTAGGGTGATCATATCTTTCTGGTTCGAAATATGTATATTTATTTAATTTTTTTGTTAAAAAAAATAGTGTTTTTATGTTATGTTTTTTGTAGATGTTACCATCCCATTGCAAAAGATTTCTTTTATAGTTTCGCTCTGTGCGAATTTTTACAGGTTAAACCTTAAATACCCTTGGTATAAACACTTTTTTTAGTTTTTTTAAACACTTAAATAATTTACATTGTCATGGAAACCTAAAGCTTCGGGAATTTTATTTTAAAGCGACAAATAAATACTTCTTGTAATAAATTTTAAAATTTTAGGTTGACAGCTCCAACTGAAATCCGTATTCCAATAAGGAAATAAAATCATATAAAAATTTAAGCACTAAAATATATATTTGCTATTTTTCTATCCAATTTATACTGCTCCTGGATTTTATTCAATTATAAAATACCAAAAGAAAATATTAAACATTTTGAACTTATTTTTACTTCAACAATTGATTATTTTTACTTAACCCGTAGACCATTTATAAAAAAATCTTTTAATTGCTATAATTTTATTAATCAATATCAATTAACAGCCTTTCTAAACTACTAACATTTCAACTTTTATTTTTTTGCAGGCTTTGTTTACAACTCAAAAACCTTTTGAAAATATCTCTTAGTTTTATAATTAAATAAATTTAACAAAACGTTTACAAATATTTTTGATAACATTTTATTAAATTTGTCAATCTAAAAAAATGCAAACATTAACAAACTTAAAAAAAACTCATCTTTTTTATAGCCTAGTAAAAACTCTCAAAATATTTTAACCTTTAACCCATGTCGAATATTTATACATACATGTGTATACAGTTGTGTTGAAAAAAATTAAGTGAAATGCAAAATATTATGCGGAGTTTCAGAGTTTTGATCTAAAATTAATACACGAAATAAAATTTGCTCAATCTTTCTATGTTCTTATCGTCCATGGTAGGGCAGAAAAGTATTCACAAGCATAACTGCAAAAATATAAATAAGGCCAATTAACTGCCTAATTTATTACAATAAAAGATACTCTAAGGAATACAACTTAAAAAATGTATTAAACTTCTACGAAAAGCACAAGATCGCAGAACTCCTGCTCTTTTTCTTTTATTCTCAAAGCAAAAAAATATTTTAATAATAATAAAAGTAAACTCTATAGGTCTGAGTTTAGGCGCTTTACTAAACCAAAAAAATTATACAAGCCAATTATTTTAAAAGGAAGTTTTGATTAAATATTTTTGTTTTATTTATTTGAAATATCTTCTATTAGTTTTATTATTGGTATTATTCATTGGTTCATCGTTAATTTTTTTTTCATTTGTCACCTGGAACTCCAAATTTTTTCAAATAAAATAACTTACCTTCGTTCCGTATCTGGTAGAAGTTTTTTAATTAGAAAACCACTGTAACATTGTATTCTAGTTATAAAGAGTGTCAATAAAAAAGTTTAAATTTTTTTAGTTGGCTTGTTGGTAAATTTCATAAATGAAAAATTTGTAAATGGTCACAAAATATAAATTTTTAATTTTTATTACAAACACCTTTATTGACTTAATGTATTTAAAAACTTCTAAGATATCTGGCAAGTGGCCCAGTAACCCATATATGTCAAAATGCCATAAATGCATTAAAATTAAATAACTTTTGATAAGAAAATCAAAGTATTGCAACAAATAATCAGCAGGGTTTGAAGAGTTAACCTCTTTTTATATTTGTTTATTTAAAATTTTTTTTAATAAAACTCGAATCAATCAAATCTTTTTCAGACGATTTTTTTTTAAATTTTTAACTTAAAGTTAAGTACGTAATTGACCAAAAATTATATACCATTATTTCTTTGCTTGATAACATCTAATAAAAAGTGTTGGCATATTTAAGCGGTTGGCCTTAAATGAAATAAACTATGTTTAATAATTCAATTGCCAAAAGTAGGTTAGAGATTCAAAAACAAATTTTATGCATTTCTAAATATTACGTTTGTATACTTCTATTCTTTTAAACACAGCTGTATAATATAAAGAAAAAAAAAAAAACAAATAATAATAAAAACAACATAAACTTACATAAAAATGGCAGTAATTAAGTATCAAAGTTTACTTAATTTAGTAAGAAACCAATTTAAATCTTTTTTTTAATTTGCAAAATTTACCAACATAAAATAACAATTTAAAAAAAATTTTTCTTTGGAAACCCTTATTTTCTTGATATTTTCCAGTCATTGATATTTTTTTTTCTAAATGTAAACATTTTTTTTTTATTAAATAGAAACCGATAGAAAATTAAGCGTACAATTGGAAATTTTATACATTGTCATAATTAGATAGTATATACTAAACAAAAATATATAATATAACAATTAAGCTATAACAATTAAATGAAATGTCGAATATAAAATATAAAAAAATCCCTGCTAAGTAATTTTTAATTAACTCCTTTTTGATAAAAAAAAATTAGGCCAAACTTCTAATCTCTTCAAAAGTGAATTTTATTATATATTTTTTTACATTAATGGTAACCACTAAAAAAAAATAATAAAAACTTTAATTCATTATCTTTATATAAACACTTCTATTTTATAACTTTTTACATTTTTCCTATTATTTTAGCTGTAACAATTAAAAGCAAAAAACATACATATAAGAAATACAAAACAAATCCATTGACTTTCTTTTGATTTATTTTTGAGTTTCTTTTAAATGACTAATTTGTGTTTTGTTTTTTTAATTTATTTTAATGTTACTGATAACTCAGCAAAACAATGTAATAAATCTACTCTACAACAATACATACCGATTATGATTTAGTAAATATAAGAATATATATAGTTTTAATTACTGTTTCAAGTCTAGCTTAAGCAAAAATTACTATATACTAAACACATACATACATATACATACTATACATTCATATACATTTGTAATTTCATTTTGTTTTATTTGATTTTTAATTAACTCAGAAAATACGCTTTTGTGTTACATATTTACAATATTAATTGCTACCTATTCAAATTTATTTCTTAAAAAATAGCAAAAAATTGTAAACAAATCTTTTTTTAAATTATTAACGTACTTATGTACGAATATGTATGTATGTAATATATTGAATTTAACAAATCTCTCCAAAAAAAATTATCAATAAAAATCAGTTTGTATGTTTATGAAATTCATTTTTACGTGTTTTATTTATTTAAAAAATTTTTTAAGCTTTGAAACGCCTAATGCTGGTACTTAATTCTGCCTGAATTTTAGGTTTGAAATGTTTATTTACATGAAAAAGTGAATTGTGGAAAGTATTGTTGGCCCAATAAATAAGTTTTCACAAAAATACATGGACACCCAGCCAGACAGACGGGCGGACATGCTTAAATCGACACCTGAAAAGACTCTGAGTCAATCGGTATACTTGAATGTGGGTCTCAGGCCATTACTTTTGGGTGTTACTACTATTTTTGGGTATTATGCACAAACGCATAATACCCCTACCATGTATGTGGTGTGGGTATGAAAATTCATCGAATTTTTGCCTTTCTTATGCAGGAAAATAATTGGTTTGATACAGAAGGTCTGGCATCGTGCCTGTTTATAAATGATTCACTGTGTTAAATAATACAACCTCAAAAACGTGGTAACTGTGCAATTTAATATGCTTTTAGCAATCCTAAATGCCATCACACAGTGCAGTGATGCATTTACGAACACGCCCGTTGTTTATTATACATATGTAACAGATTAAATTTTGTAGAAAAGCCATTAGCAGGGCAACCATAAAATATGCGGTAACGAATTTAAATTATATGTGATTAGAAAATAAGAAGAAAGGATGTTAGACTAAAGAATGATAAAACGCAGCGTTTAAAATAAAGTTGCGTGAAAGTTGCGCGATTCAATATTGCCACAAAGTTTCATTACAAAATATAAAAAGGGGAAACGAAAATGATGTTTAAATAATATTTAATTAAACAGTCTTAAACTAGTCTTGCATTAATTTTTTGTCAAATCAAAACAAACCAGAATGGGTTTTGCTTCATAATAAATAATTTTAAAAAAGGTGACAGCGAACACTCAAACGATTTTTGTTAGTTTTTTTTAATTTAATATAAAATGCTTTAACACCGGGTTTTACAAAAAATGGGCTCTTAAAGGAAAAATAGGCCACAATATGCTGTTATATGCAAAATATGCCCAAAAAGTTGATCCCAAAATTTTGCAAAAAATTGCAAAGGTGGCAGACAAGGAACACAAAAAAGATTTTTTGTCAGGTTTTTTTTGTCTAATTTACAAAAATATGTTAAAAAAATATGCCAAAATATGCTGTTGTATGCAAAATATGCAAAAATAAGCCCTTAATAATTTATGCCAAAATTTTGTTAAAGTTCTGAAACGGATGAATAACAACAACAAAGGTTAATGCGACGCAAGGAAAAAATTATGATTTTGCATATTTTTGGTTGCCCTGGTCATTATAAAACAAAATGGTTTTTTAAAGTCCCAACAAAATTTAAATTCTATAGCTGTCAATTATACTTTTACTCGAACATATTTAATACTTTATTTAAAAAAAAAATTAAAAGGAATTTTTTTTATTTAGTTATTCTTGACATAATTTATCTGCTTGTCTTGAATATTGATAAAATTATCATATGTACGTAAGTATATCCATATATAGTTGGTCGAAATTCAAAACTGCATTTTTCATAGGGCTTACAATAGAAAAAACTATTGCTGCTTGCAAATTGTTTTCTATCTTTCATAAACGGTTTACTTATTTATTTTATTTATTTATTTTAAAATATGCCTAATTATTTGAAACACTGTTAAATCCTAACGCTATATGAGCATCATAGTTTTACCTTAATTACTTATTTAACATAAACGAATACTTTTACCTCTTTCTACTGCTGAATATGTCTTAATTGTGTTTTACTTGGAAAGCTAATGTGTCACTGAGATTTTTTTTTAAACTATTATAATTTATTTTCTTTTAATAGCATTGACCTTTGAATACTATTAGAAAACAAGCACTAAAACCTTAGGAAAGTAGTGTTATTAGACACAGTTTGTACATACTTATGTATGTACACATGTACATATATTAGAGCGTATTGTCTTACGAGAAAGAAAGATTTAAGCGAGCATCAGAAATTACTGAAAGATTTTGATTTTTGTTATGCTATTTTGATTTTTTCGTTATATATATCTTCGATACCTACAGTCGGATCTGGAAATGTGATATATGTATCAATGTTTTGCTTTCTAGCATCATGTTTAGGATTTTATCCACGGGGTCTCAAACTTCATTTTAAAAAATAAAAGCTCGCAAGAAGTAATTTGATGCTTATTAGAAAATATTTTAATACCTCTATTAAAATACGTTTAAAACCAATGTACATATATATTTTTGGTTTATTGTAGGGAACCCTCTTTATTATTTATTTTTTATTTCCGGAATTAATAGTCAGATCTTAAAGCCCAAAAGGTCTATGTTTTTGTAAGACAAGAGTCGTTGACAATAAGATCCTCGTACTATAACATGTAAAATCTAAAATCATGCAATAAGAATGGAAAAATTACCGAATAACATACTTATAAAGGAAAATTAAGTCGATCATATTCGAAATGATTCATGTTTTTCGCCGTTTAAAAAAACATGTGTTGCTCCTCCAATGACCGCCCCTTATTAATTTTTGGAAACAAAAATTAAGTTGTCATGGCTCGATATCGCCATATAAAGGTGCGAAAACGATCAATTACATGCATGATTGCTTGCTAACTAGCCCGATTATTATCACCGTATATCTAATGGACGTAGTGCTTCATGAAAAAAAATTTGTTTAAGTAAATTTCTACAATTTCGAATAGTTGTTCTGGCGTTAAACCATTTTACCAGTTTAAAAAAAATTATTCTCAAAAATATTAAAAAGTAAATGAACGCTTTACCAGCCAAAATTTGCCAGCAAATGTATTTTGTGATTGTAAATTTTTTTTAGAAAACTTTTTTGTATTTTTTTTTTTTTGAACTTGAAAGTTTAATGGGAGAGGTACATAACCAAAGCGCCACGTTGATCCAGACAAGCGAAAACAGTCGACCTATGCCTTTGAATAGGAAGCTGTGACGGCCTGGGTCCTTTATTCTTGATCAAGGTATTTGTAAAATGTATTATACGTAGATTATTTATATTTGAGTTTATTGGTTTTCCTCTATGTAATCAAAATAATAAAATTTTTTTTGAGTTTTGTGGTTCTCCTCCATATATTTAAAATGTTTTTTTGCAAGCAGACAATCATAAAAGCCCTTCGATAACTGTATCGCAGTACAGCTACATACATATGTATATGACGCCAAACAATTCCCCACATGCGAGGTTGAGACGCAAAATTCTCGAAGTGCGATAAAAAGGGACGGCCTGGTCGTCCTTAAAAATAATGACAAACGACGCGCGAGCTCTTTACCTCATTAGAGCTATTTTACGACTGTAACTATTATTTTCTGATTTTATTTTTTTGCAGAAATAGTTATTATTAACTGACATTTATTTATTTATTTTTTTTTTGACAAGAAAAATTGTAAATTGTAAAAATTGTAAATTGTAAAAAAGTACTAGTTTGTAATGTCTAAAACTAATGATCTAAGCTCCACCTTCAGGGATACCGATTGACTCGGAATCACTTTCTGAGTCGATCTAATCATGTCCGTTCGTCCAGCTAAGTTTTTTAGTAGACTTGTGAACAAACTATAGTTCTCAATTTTGAAGATATTTTGATTAAATTTTGCACTGGCACTGATTAGTTTTTTTGGCACTGGCACAAAGCCTATTGTTTGTGGAAATGATTGGTCAATTTGTTGAAATAGCTTTCATACAAATTTCCCTTCGGAATAAGCATTTTAGGCTATAACTGCCTCGAATATTACCTTATCTCCACAAAATTTTGCATATGTGTTTAGCATTATTCCACTGAATATACTGAATTCAAAATGTTGGGTTTTGATATAAGTCTCTGACAAATGTTCTCCCGGAAAAAGCATTTTGTGGTAAAACTCTTTCGAATATTACTTAATTATCACAAAGTCCATCCAAGTCTATCCAACTCCTAGAAAGAACATTTAATCTTACAAATTGCGAAAAAAAATATTGCAAGCGATATGTCTTAATAATTCCCAAGTCTTTTTAAAATATAAATAAGTCCATTATTAAGCATATCTCCAATAGTTGGCGTTTAGCCGAAAATCAAGTTAGCTCCACTCACGAAAGCCAACTTAACCTGCGTAAAATTTGTGCATACGGGGTACTTAAACTAAAATAAATTGTGGTGCAGGGTGTAATATAGATGAGTTTAAATAACTATTACTTACTTGTTTCATATAGAATATTGCAGGTTTTAAAACCTAGTGTTTATACCAGGATTTTTCTAAAAAGGATTCTTTATTCGTAATATGAAGACCTTCGTAATTAGTGCTTTTTAGTGCATGGCTAGAGCTTAATAATTACAAATTGTTCTAAAAGGGCACAAAATTGATAGTTAATTTTCAGTTTTACTCAAAAAAATTGAAACCAGAAAAAATAATTATTTCTACCAAAAAAAAATTAAAATCTGAAAATAATTATTATTTTTGCAAAGAAAATAAAAAATAAAAATCAAAAAAATAATTTTTTGGCAGAAAAACAAAGAATAAAAATTAAAAATTGTACATCATCAAGATGGCTTACTTTAGTTGACTCTCCGATGTTTCTATTAGCAGGATTTTTTCCTTTGAAAATTCGATAGAAATTATTATATTCGGTCACTTATTCTGCATCGTCAATTTCGAAAATTAATTTTTGAGTTATGACGTTTTTGAGCAAATTAGTGATGCATAAGTATGTTTTTGTATAAAGTCCACGAGACATTAGAAAATTTGAAAATCATATATAAGCAGACGGAAATGGCTTAGTCATACCATTTCCTTCCTTGCAGATCAGTGGTAAGTGCACAAGTCTACCAATATGCGGGATATTATGGGTTGATTCCCACCAGAAACCATGGTAAGTGTGCTTCATCCTACTTTTATTTCTTTCTTATCCTTCTCTAGATTTCTTTTTTTTCTCTCTGGCTCTTCAGGTAATACAAAGGGGCCGAATTAGTCGGACCCACGTGAGGTGTATCCTTTTCTATACCGGCTGCCTATTCTACCTAACCTTAACTTCCATTTCCTTGTGATAGTTTCTGCGTTTATAGTTGTTCTTATTTATTATCTTAATTGTCACATTGCTCTAAACATGAGCTTAAAATAATTAAAAACAATATTAAAACGAAAGGTTTTCTAAACCTGTATTTAAGTACATACTTACACACAAATACAATGTTCACACAGAAAGAAAAACATTTACCTGTTTAGTTAAATGACTTGTGTAAAAGTTTTTGCCGACCTTTTATAACGCTTTAATTAAGCTTCATATTTATTCACACATACATACATACAAATGTATTTACATACCTTTACATTCTATTAAAGATGTTCAAACGAAGCTGTATTTATAACAGCAAAAATTAATCGTAAATAAAAATTATTCAGCTAGATTTTAAATAATTACTTAACAAATCCAAAGTCCAATGGAATCATATAACAAACAAATTTAAGTATTGTCCACATAAAATCCGTAAAACAACTACATACTTGTCGCGCACTAAATTAAAAAAAAACTGTCACATTTCAACATTTTTTAAAATCATTCCTTTTTTCTTTAACCAGCTCCCAGATTTAATTAAAAACAAGAAAATACACTATCTTTATAGTACCAAATAAGATTTTTTGAAAGTCGATTAATTTTAAAATTTTGATTTTAATTTCTTTAAAAAAAAAAATAATTATTTTGTGATTTTTATTTATTTATTTTTTTTTTTTTTGTTAAAGAAAAATATATTTTTTTGATATTTATTATGCCTGCACCACATACATATGTTGGTGGTAGGGGCGTTTTGTGCACATGTTTTTTACGCCCAAAAATAATGGTCTGAGAACCACGATCGACTCGGAATAACTTCCTCAGTCGATTAAGGCATGTTTGTCCGTCCAGCGGGGTGTCCATCTATTCTTATGATCAAAATACCGGTCGCAATATGTCAGATATTTTTATTATCACTGACACGAAGACTATTGTTTGTGATGATAACCGGTCTTTTTTTTACATAGCGCCCATACAAATGTTCTCCCGGGATAAGCATTTTGTGATATAACTGGCTTAAATATTACCCTATTTGGACAAAATTTTGCATATTGGACTAATTTAATGTTACCAAACGAACGAAAATATGATCGAACCATTTTTTAAAATTAGGAATAACCATTTTGAACTATAACTGACTTGAATATTACTTGTCTTTAACAAAATTTTGATTATGTGCCTCACTTTATGTAAATAACCACTATATATTGAACAAAAATATGATCGGTCCATTTGGTGTATTTGGCGTTATTTTAGCTTGAAGTTTACTTTACTTTTTTAAATTTTTGCGCACATGTTTATCTTTATGCCGCCAACTATTATACTGAAATACAAAAATGATCATATATGTTTTATATAGCCCCCAGACAAATGTGGTGTAGGATATTATATGGTCGGGCTTGACCGAATGTAATCTGCTTACTTGTTTTTTTTTGCATAACTATTACGGTTCCTGACTTAAATCACACTATTTAGCTGTACTTGTCAGAATATGCCCGGATTTAATATGAACCATGGTAAAGTGTATGTACTAGACATCTGCATGACTATATTCATTTGATTGCCTATACACAACAAAAACAATATTCATTCAAACATTTTTCATTCTATGGGAGATAAATAAAGTTAAGCCAGTAACAACACAAGAAAGAATGTATTGTGTGTTACACTCAATGATACAAGAAGAACACATTCATTTTACAGTTTTCGTTTTGAATGTGTATAAAACACACTTGAAAATACAAAAACATAGCAAAGTCTCATTACAGTTAGAGTTTTTATAAAAACATTCAGGTGTTTTTTCGAGTTAATGAATGTTTAACAACAACAATAACGACAAATTTGCAAACACAAATGAATAATAATTTTTTACACCAATCATACAGCAATATTCACACATTCTATTCAGTATTTATTTATATGAATGTATGGGTAATATTTTGTTTGCAGTTGAAGTTGTTTTTTATTTGCTTTTGCTTGTGGGTTCATTCATTTAGTTTGTTTAACATTGAATGAAAAACACTATGTTGTTGAAAAACAAACTAATGTATTTAAACGGCATTTGGGTGTAGTCAAGCAGACCTCTAGTATGTACGATAATAATGCTATTTAAACCAAATTGCTAAACTTTGTTTAATTATTTGCACAACCTTAGTTTTTATTTAAAAACCCTGTTTAAATGAAAAGTGTAAAAAGCTTTAAAAAAAAGTATAAAAAAATTTCATATTTTTACTAACGGTGTTGTAGTTCATTTGACAAAAAATGTCGTTAAAATCTGCCGTCACGTTGCGGCAAGTGTCTAAATGGGAACAAATTTACATGGTTGATTAACTGTAATGCAATAAACCCAATTTTAACTTTTACTTTGTACCTCACACCCTTTAAAAAAAAATAGAATAATTAGTCCAATTATAAATATTACCGAGAAAATAAGTTTCCGGGAGTTAAACTTTCTAAATTTAAGCAGCCGGTGATAATAATTTTACGAGAAATAGAATTTTAAATTTTCGTGGTCAGCTGTTTTGTTTTAAGCTGTGTTTTGTGGGGGAAAAGGGTAGAGTATATTTAGAACAGGGGAACAGGGAGTATGGAAAAAAATCCCGGAAAATTCTTTTTTATAGTTGGGCTGAATATGTAAGAAATACGTATCATTATTATGTCCTTACCTAAATGGCCTATTTATAGATCACGCAGAAGAAGACACAGAAACTCTGATGGAAGGATCAAGTTAAGGAAGATATTTAAAATTTTTGTGTTACCAGTTGTAGAAGAAGCGTAAAAGAGCGCTTGGAAATCGATTCTACTTTCGATTAAAGGAATAAACATTCTGTAATATCCACTTGAGTAAGTAAGTGGCCTATTTAAAATGATAATGATCGTTTTAAGACTACACCACGCCCCTAATTAATGTTATCGCAGAATATGCCTTAGCGGCAATCATTTTCTTAAATATTTATGACTCTATACTTAAGATTAGAGACCTTAAATATTTACATATAAATACTTTTACTGCGCCAATCGTTTATAGTATTGATATGTAATAAGACGTTTTCCTTTAAAAGAGATCGTACAACCAAAATTTAGAAAAATAGGTCCATTGTAAGTCCTACCTCTTACACTATGCCCTTAAGAGGATATTTGGATAAATTTCCATCGCAATATTAACGAAAATTTTGTTCTCATGAAATGAGTTATCGTGAAGAATACAATATGGTCGGTCCTGACCGACAGGTGTTCTTATTTTAGCGATCGCATATTGAGTTGTGTAAGTTGTAAAACTCACCCTCTATGGTGTACCATAGAGTAGTTTTGAAACTGCCCCAATGTAATGCAAGGATGGGTTAAATGGTGCAACCCAAGGACAATATGTTAAATGGACCATGTTTTTACATACAGTTGAGTAACTTATGGAGTAGTTCTTTTCATTTATGGACTATGTTCGCTTCTGGGGGAAATTGGAGCTGCAGTTTTCTGCCGAGAACTGGGTGTCAGGGAGTTCCAGAAGCTTCCTGATGACTGCAATTTATTTAAGGTAAAAGTTCTAGCAGCCGAATTGTCCGCCGATCTTTTCTTGTCCTCCTCTCAAACTGAGAATTCTTAGGTGAACATATTTATTGATAGTCAGGCGGCGATCAAGGTAAACTCCGCGAACCTTACCTGCTTCCCAATTATTCAGATGTGCAAGAATCTATTGGTAGACTGTGTGCCGACAGACAAGTACATATCTACTAAGCTTGTAGGCACAGGTGTGTTGGGGGGAATGAAATGGCAGACGAGCTGGCGTAGCAAGGGGTCTATCAGGCTATCGAAAGGGAAATGATAGTTCGTTCTCTACTCCATTTCTACATTAAGGGTATAGACTATGCGGTGTAGGTCAGAGCCTTGGAGGTCTGAGTAAATACCAGTTCATGTAGAGTGTTCAGGATAATGTGGTGGTCATTGTTGGACATCGGTTCATGCCAAAAATGCTGGGCGCCTGACGAAA
This sequence comes from Melanophora roralis, assembly GCA_963583895.1. Taxonomy (NCBI): domain Eukaryota; kingdom Metazoa; phylum Arthropoda; class Insecta; order Diptera; family Rhinophoridae; genus Melanophora; species Melanophora roralis. Next base: position 47,335,448 of record OY757190.1, on the reverse strand, counting down.
AATGATTGCATGTTCTGTTATGTACAATATAGAGAGAGTGTTAAGCCTATTCTGCGACAAACTTAATTGTTTTAAAACCTGGAGGTTGGTAAAATAAGGTTGCTTAAATTTGCCAAGAGAGTGTCGAGCACCCTAGATTTCATAACATCGGATTAGTAAAACTTTTTACCGTTTCTTTTTGTCTGGTCTGGTGACAGAAAGGACCCAAAGGGTCTATGTGGGCCTTTTAGGACCAGTAAGTTCAACCTAACATGTACTTGGGAAATCGTTTATTCTTCTGTTTATAGTAATACATTTTTTGCGTATTTTTTGTGGGTGTAATATATTAGCTTTCAATTTGATCCGTTTCTTAATAAAAATAAAAACAAATAAATAACCAATCAGTGCTCCTGGTCGTAACAAAAAATCGCCAATGTGAAAAACGCCAACAATGCTCTAACTAATACATACATATAACCTGAATCTATTTGAAATTCTGGATAAATCAAATCGGGCGAAAAAAGGAATTTTCGAATACTTTATTGTTCTCATAAAGTATAGAAGGACAATTTCTTAAAATAACGTATTGTAAGTATTATAAAGCACGGGTAGCAAACCAAGTGATAAATTATTTGCCCCACGGCACATTAAAAAAATTCAATTATATTTTGCAATTCAAGTAAAAAAAATGTATGACAATTAAAGAACGTAAATTTAAACATGAATACAATACTATCCCAATGTACAAAATACTTTGCCGCACTTCAAAGAAGAAAAAAACGAAACTTCTTTGTCTCTCTTTGGATAAGTCTTAATAATAGTAATAATTTAGTTAAAAAATTTTTAAAAAAACTTGAAGTGCTATTTGAAACATTTATCCTTATCCACGTTTTTTTCTAAAAAAATCTTGCATGTACACTAGACCGAACTTAATTTTTTTTTTTTTGCAAAAAAAGTGTACCGCCCCCTCAAATTATTCCTTTTTACGCCAATAGTGAAATTCCAAAATCTTAGGCTGATTGCCTTAGGTTAAGGCGTGGCACATGACCACTAAAGTGGCTAAAACTGGTTTATATGGACTTTTCACAGGACAAGGCAAAAAATTAAAAGTAAAATGTTTCATATATGTTTTTAATATATTATTTTATTGAATTTAACTTGCGTTTAATGATTACTATTCTTAATAAACATTTAAACTTAATCGCAAAGGTCTGATTTATTAATGCTACCGTACTTTTTCCTATAATCAGTTACTGTTTGCAAGATATATTGTTTCTCTTCTTCGTTTTTTGTTAAAGCTGCATTATATTCTTCCATAAGTTTTACAAAACGCTCTGCAGTATCATTAACAACATGTAAGTTTTGTACAATATTCATTCCCTTTTGAAATTCGGATTCATTGGGCCACTTGGAAGGGTCAAGTTTTAGAAAGTTAGTTTCAATATTAAACCTTTCAAAAAAGCTCAATGTTTTTTTATTAACAAAGTCTGAAATATTTTTTTGGTTTAAATCATTTATGTTGGTAACTATTCTTTTATTCTCATTATTTTGTTCTTCTTTGAGATTTTCAACCATTTTCCTCTTTTCTCCAACGTCTACAGCATTATCAAAAAATGAAAGACCCGCTGCTTCTGGTGTCAAGTACCACAAGTGGTTCGAAAACTTGCTCGTTACTTCATTGCTTACTATTTCATTCACTTCGTTGAATTTAATAATATTTTTAATAAAATTTAAATCATTTAAAGGTGCTTTCGCGGCAATTGGCGCCTCAATCCACGGCCTCAAATAAACTTTCAAAATGAACACACTTATATCTTGTATAGCATTTGCCTCATCTGATGACATTGAGAATTGGTGGCGGAAAAGAAAAATCTTGAGCGTATATATCGCTTTAGCCATCCATCGGGCATGATGCATCGCTCCAGGTGATTTAAACCTTATAGGCTCTGTGTTTCGACCAAGAAATATAAGACTCAATTCCAATAACTCCTTGTAGTCTGCCCTGGGATGTTGTTTAGTGGCATAGTTTTGAGCAAATTGGGCTAATTGGTCTTGTTCAGTTATGTTAAGCGCAAGATTTATTTTTTTATCCACCATTCCACTTGCAAATTTTTGTTGATTGATTTTGGGCCAATATTTTTTGAAACGCTGGAAAATATCTAATGACGGTCCACTTAATTTTAAATCATATTTCACGAAAGCACTTTTCAGCAAGAGTTCATATATGTGATGACGGCAAGGGAGATATAACAATTCTCTATTGAGGTGTTGTTCTAATAAAATGCAAGTACCTTGTAATCTACCTGTATTTGTCGCTGTAGTATCAAAACATAAAGCTTGTACCTTGTTTGGAAAGAATGTTGTTTATATTAACTGTTATAAGAAATTGTTTTTTAAATACCTTTTCTGTTAGATTCCATTCATTTAATAGTTTGAGTATGGCGTCTGTCTGTTCTTTTCCAGTACCAGCTGACAGGGCAGGTACTCCAAGTAGATGTTCAATGCCATTTGTTGTTATCACAACTGGTAATCTGTCTACTTTTGCATTTCCTGTGATCGATGGTAAAATTTTTCCATCCCAATGTACAGTAATTTGATTTATATCTTTGTTTTTAAAATCCATCATCAGGTTTGCAGCAGTTTCCGAACGTAATTGTTTACGGCAAAGCCGAATCGATGTCTTACTGATTACTAGTGTACTGATATCATGTTCCAATGCTTCAGCCGCAGCTATCAGAATACGTACTGCATCCCTGTCACTTACCTTGGCCTTGTCTAAGGTCGCAACAAGCTTGGAAGTGATAAAATGTTTCATTCCTCGTTTTCTGTTTTTTTGTTGAGAGTTCGAGTTCGCAGTTTGGTCAGTATTATCATCACTATCGTATTCATCAATTAGTTCTTCTGTATTGTCACTCAAATCATTCGCTGTCAGGAATCCTTGGAATTGATCTTCGCCCTGCTTTTCTTTTCGCATTACCTCTTTTTCAATACGAATATTTCTTCGCTTTTCTTTTTCAAATAATGAACGATCGCATCCCACCATTGCACCAGGTCTACCTTCTTTACGTTGATTCTTCAAAAACTCTTTATCTTCTTCTATTTTAATTAAATCTAACGCATTCCCGTGCGCAATGTCAAATAAGTTTTCCATATTTTTAATAAACTCATCTTCTCGCCTTTTTTGAAGTGGTGTGCTGCGTTTGCACGTTTTTTGCAGATTTTTCCATTGGTGATATAAAGATTCAACTTTTTGAACACTTCTATCAATTTGACGAAATGGAATACGGGCTTTATTCCAAAAAATTTCGACCTCTTTGATAACCAGATATGCACTTGAACGAAGATCCAATTTCACTTTGCGCATGTTATAAAACAAAACTTTCAAAACTTGTCCATTGGAAGGCAGCTTAGATCCAACAATTTGGCTTTCGTCATATCCTAATAAATAAATTTTTTCACTAGCTCTTGTGTCCATTTTGCAAATACCATCAATATAAATTCTCTTTTTAGCAATAATGTTTCTATGATTAAAAGCTCAAAATACCTGCGCTTCACTCTTTACACACTTTTAATTGCCCCGTGGTTGACTTTACTCTGTTGTTGCCAACACTTTATTTAGCAAATCAAATATTTGTTTACATAGACGGTAAGAATGGGGGAACTGTGTTCGATGTACTGAGTTAGACACGCTTTGGTATTGTCAGTAATCAACGTAAACAACAACAAATCGTGAGCATACAAAAAAAAACAAATCGTGAGCATTTGCCGAAGAATAGTAATCATTAAACGTAAGTTAATTTCAAAAAAATAATATATTACAGACATATATGAAACATTTTACTTATAATTTTTTGCCTTGTCATGTGAAAAGTCCATATAAACCAGTTTTAGCCACTTCAGTGGGCATGTGCCACGCCTTAACCTAGGGCAATCAGTCTTAGATTTTGGAATTTCACTATTGGCATAAAAAGGAACAATTTGAGGGGGCGGTACACTTTTTTTGCAAAAAAAAAAATTTCCCATACAAAAAATGTTCGGTCTAATGTACACATATTTGCCGTATTTCTCGAAAACACATTGTTGTACTGAACGACGAACTAGTTATCAACCTACGATATACTTACCCACATACATATGTATAGTAAAAGTCGGTCTATATTTACACTACTTAAGTTCTCATCTAAGTTGAGTGTCAAAAAAATAAGTTTAAATTTTTATTTTTAGTATTACATTACATCTGAGAAATTAGTTTTAGTCCGCTAATTCTAAAAGTTGTTAAACTGGTACAAAGTAAATGGCAATACAAAAACAAGCATTTAATCCGGTAACTTTTAAAAACTTAAATTTAAAACTCAGACGTTAAATAATTTGAAAATAGAAAACGTTCTATTTTCAACTGAGGTTTGACAAAAATATTACCAAATAAAAATAGACATGTTATTACACTATAAAAATAAGTCTCAGTTGTGAAACTCAGATGACAACTTAGGAAGTGTAAATATAGCTTAACTGGTTTTTATTTAAAGTTTTATAAATTTTTTTTTTAGTAGTGACGTTTTAGTGAATTAAAAACACAAATAAAAATTGTTTATGCTTTTTTGTAAAAACAAATGTTTATAAATACATGTGTGAAGGTATATATGTATATATTCTTATATACTGCCATTAAAATTTTACTTTCAATAAGATTTAGAAAATATGCGTCACTAAGCCAGCTGTAAGTTAAAAATCTGGACTTTGTTTTATTGTTTAAAACAAAAATTGTTACATATATTGAAATCTTTATCAATACACTCGAGCCCTGGTATAACGAACATTCTATATAAATCAGTTTGTAATTTGACATGCTTATTTTTTTACCATTACTTTTCTCGGCTTGACAAAGAAACGAAAAATATCTTTGAGAAGAAAAATGATATATTATGTACATATCGTCTTCTACACGTTATTGTGCTTTATACAACACATACATAAATAAACCCTATTTATTTTTAACCAATATTTTAAATTTTGCTTTTCAGTCTAGTTTATCAAAACTAAAAACTTTGATATTTATACTATTAGATACATACAGTCTTGTAAATTTAAGCAGAATTTCAGGTATTTATGTATATAGTCACTTGAAATGCAAACGGGCATAATAACCGAAAAAATTATTTCAAATCACGTCTTAAAAAAATTTTACACTTCTAATTTCAAAACTGATGACTCTTTTTTTGACTTACATTAAGCACTAAAATGGCTAGACTAATATTATTTACTTAGTTCTAAGATTTGATTACTTATTGTTAGTTTGCAAAAGGTAAAGATTCAATAATAAAAATATGACAAAAAAAGTTGTTGATCTCTCCTTTAAAATGATAATTAGCATTTCAGGAGACGATATAAACTCATGCAATAGAAATTAAATGCACATGACACATAAGCCGATTTAAAATTAATGTTACAAAGCAAACAAAAGTGGGTAATAGTATGTACAACAACAGTAGTATGCCCCACTACTAGGGTTTTCTCCCAGGATTTCCCGCCACTAGAATTTCCAGGGATTTCAATTGTTTATATTTCTCGCTATTCCGCGATTTTTTAGCGGATTCCGAGAAATCAAAATTTAAGCAATTTGATCCTTTTACTACTTGAAAGCAACTATTTGTGCTTCATATATTTTATCGTTTGATTTTTTTTGAAGAGAAATTAATATTGATTTTTGAAGTTTAAATACCTTAAAAATCGGCGTCCTTTTAAATATTAAAACAAATTTTATTGCATGGACGCTTAAAACAAATGACTTAGGATGCTTTGGCGCAATTAATTATCAAATTAAAGATTATTAAAAACTTTATATTAGTTTAAAGCAAATTTAGTTTTATTTATGACAATGGAACGAAATCCCGGGATCCCGGGAATTTTTCAAAAATTTCCCGTTTCGCCGGAAAACTGAAAAGTGTTGGAAATAGAAAATTCTACCCACCCCATTACGCCAGTTAAAGGAACAAGTTACAACAATCTGACTAAAATAGAAAACCATTAAATATTAAAAATAACTGTTGCGTAAAATATGGCACATGGCTTTGCTATGTACATACTTATGTTTACATATGTAAATTATAAATAGCGGTCAAGTTAAGTATAAAATAAAAAATTATATTGAACTTTTGAATGAGAAATGTTTTACAGTTTGTAAGCAAATTTTAAAACAAATCAAAATCTTAACTAATGCACTTTGGCTTTCCAACCCCAAAGTTTTATTTTTGTTTTTTGTTGTAATAAAATTTTCGTTAAACTCGTTACAGCTTGAAACAAAATAATACATGAGTACATATACATATGTATGTATGAAAACATGTATGTAATTTTTATTAACGTAAATAAAAACAACAAATAAAAATATTAAAAGAACCTAAAAACTTAATAAAAAATTTTTAAATGCTAAAACAATAAGGTCTAAAATAAATAAAATATATTTAATTTTCTTAAAAATTGAAGTTTGCAAATTGCTTTTTAAAACTTAAAACAAGGAAATACATGTCAAAACAGAACGTAAGTATGTTGAGTATTGCTATTAATGTACATGCTAGAAACACCCTGTTGAAATATCTAATGAAATAAACAAACAATAGATGTCGCCTTTTTGGCAAAGTTGCTTATAGTGTGGTAAATATAAATGACAAGCATTTCCGCTTAATTTTTGCTTGTTTTTTAAAAATACACCTTTTTTTGTTAGTTACGTGGTTTTGCATTTTAGCTGACGATATGGAATTATTTATCAAGCGAGATAAAGTAATTGCAAAATTAAGGATAAATTTTATTTTTTAAATAATGTTAAATAAATATTTTGATAATATGCTCACTGCTGATGACCCAGAAAGAAATATAAAAATTAAAAACTGTGAAGCAAAAAGTCTAAATATCATTTAAAAATGTTTATTTACCAATTCGTAGATGTTGAAGCCCTTAGAGCTTAAATTATACAGCCATAACATAATGCTATAACCATAACCGTTGCCATAAAAACCAAAACTCAATTACTTTCTATGGTTATGGCGCTCCATGGCGTAGTGGTAAGTCACCTATAATCAAATACTTACAGTATTGCCCATAAGTTGGTTTCGAACCGCGGAAATATTTTAAATTATTTTTCAAGCATACCGTGCTTACAACTTGCATGAACTTTTTTAATATTATAAATATTTTTATTAATTTTATATAGAAAATTGCAATTCCTTTGTTTTCTTAGTCAAACGCTCCAAATTGTTGTGCACTATACTTTTGTAATAAGTGTTTTTAAATTAGTAGGTTGCTAGAACTTAATAGCCGCAAATTTAGTTCTAAATGGGCACAGCTATTAATAACATTAAAAATTATTTGAATTATATTTTAATAATATATAAATCAATGTTTTTTATTTTTACTCAAAAAACAAAAATCAGAAATTAGTTTTAACTATACGTAAAAAAATGAAATATCAGAAAAAAAAATTATAAATAAAAAATAATGCTTTTTCTGCAAAAAAATATTATTGTTTCTGTAAAAAAATAAACCTAAATATTATTTCTGGCAAAAATTATGATAATAAAAAGCAATAATTCAAAAACACTTGGTTTTTCTAAAATCTAATTCAATACCATCAATACTTAAGTCTTCCATGTTTCCTTTCTCCTGTTTTTTTTCTTTTAAAATTAAAAAATTATTACTTATAAAAGTAGGTGTAAATGTAATAAAAACGAGGTTATGTTAGGCTTTGAAATAAAGATAGTTTTAGCTTCGAGCAATACACACTGGTTCTAAGTAAATTTGAAGAACAATGTAAGAGCCGTAATGTTTTGCGCAGATACACGTTCAAGCGTAGAAAAAATAAATTTATTTTTTATTTTTTGGGCACTCACGTTTTTTTAATTTTTTTTTCGATTTGGGACCATTGTGCAATGTTAACATAAAAGTAAATTATTATACAAAATTTTTCGGAACTCGGTCAGTAAACTATCAAGCGTCCCATATAAGCCTTGCATCCGAAAGTCACCTTAACTTAAATACTAACATACATATTAAACAGAAAGAAAATTGTTTTGTTAAATGCATTATCGTCGATCTTCACCGACTTAGCTTTTATACTTGTTATATACTTCACAAAGAGATAAGAGCATATAGCAATTTGCTATTTGGTTTGTGTTTTTTTATTAACTTGTGACCCCGTTAAGTGCATATACTCTGGATACTTAAAGACAGCGAAGTCGATTTGGTCATCTATCCGTTATTGAAATTAAGTTCTTGGAGCAAAGTGGAGCCGTTGGACCACGTTTGGATGTCAAACTGTCGAACTTTTTTCTTATTTTTTATCATTTTTTGTATTTTTAAATAATTTTTTTTAATATGTGTCGGTGTCATATTTTAACCCTCTTAGGGTGCCTAGAAAAGTTGTAGGAGTTTTTTGCATAATTTTTTAAATTTTGTATGGCAACTCCCTTGGGGGTGGCGATAGGGGGTAATTAAGTTTTAGGAAAATGTTTGCCAAAAAAAGGTTTTAAGGCATTTCGGCATTGGCCCTATCCACAGACACCCTGGAACCTGTAGGGGGACTTGTTACAATTTCTTTAACTTTGTATGGGAGCCCCTTAGGCGATGCAGATAGGGGGTGAGTATGTTTTAGGAATATGCTTGGGCGGTCGTACACTTTATATCTCTAAGGCCGACTCTAGGGAAGTTATTGGCGTTTTTACATAATTTTTGTAAATTTTTTATGACAATCCTTTTAGGTGATGGAGATAGGGGGAAAGTATACTGTAGGAATACGTTTGGGAGGAAAAATTAATGGGGGTCTTTGATACAATTTATACCTCTAGGGGCGACTCAGGGAAAGTTTTAAGGGTTTTTACCCTATTTTTCAAATATTGTATGGCAGCCCTGTTAGGGGCTAGGGGTGGGTATGTCCAACAAAAATATTTCGAAAGAAAAATTAATTGTGGTCGGTCCACCTGGAAGATTTGAAAGTGATTAAAAAAAATTAAACTTTGTACGGAAACCCCGTTAGGGGGCGGATATAGGGTGTAAGTATTTTCCACAAAAATGCTCGTTAAAAAATGGAAGTCGGTCTTACATTGCATTCGTGTAGGAGCAACTCTAGAGCAGTTGTAGAGGCTTTTATTTACAAATTTTAGAGAAATAAACAGAGGTAGTCTTGATTTCTGGCTCATATCTCATTAAGTTTTTGGGCGATTTTTCTGAATTTCAATAGGGATTTGCTCACAGATATTTCTGATGGTTTAATACTACGGGTCTATGCGACATTGGGGGGCTAAATCGGCATTCCTATCTCTAAGGACAAAGAAAATATATCTTCATGGGATCGCAGCTTATATTTATATACCCTTATCACTAATGTGAAGGGCATGAAAACAGATTAGTTGAAAATGGAGTGGCGGCCACAATGCAAATGGAACCTGCTACAAAGTAATTCTAATGTAATGTGAATATTTTCAAAAAGAAGCTGGATAGGAAATGGGGGCCCCATTTTATGAAATTTTGAAATCTTGAAAACTATTATAGCTATCGACTTCAAACCTGCTACCCACTAACTCTAGTGTGATTTGTATAATTTGGGGGGAAAAGTATTAAACTTTAAGAGATATCTTTAATAAAAACATTACAAACTTCAAACAATTCTAATGAGCTTTGAAATAAAATTAGTATGACAAATTTTAAGTTTTTAAAAGTTAAAATCTACATTTCGATAAAACTCTATTTTCGATTATAATTATAATTTTCTAAACAAAAGTCAATTATGTATATAAATATTTTTTACATACAACAAACACATGTTCATAAAATGCTGCTGATTTTATTTTTTTTCAGAGCATTAGAAAATGCATGTCAGAATATTTTCTTAATGGCAACCACAGCTTTTAACAATCATATTTTTATATTTCTTTAAATTAACATTTTCTTCATTAAGATGATAAAGTACGGGTAAGGCGCCCAGTCGTGTTGGCGCACAACATGGTTTGGGTACTTTTTTCGGTTCCAAGAGATGAACCAGAGTCTGCACTATGGCGTGATTGGTGGCATTCATATGGGCGTTAAGGGGAAAATTACACTCGCCACTGCAGTAGTAAGCTCCATATCCCTCTGGGGCAATAATCCAATCCTGAAAACAATTTCAATCTTTAAAATAGTCTTGCAAAGATTTTTTGTTTTTTAAATTGTTGTACATAAATATGCAATAATTTCTTTTATAAAAATCAACGTTAGTTTTACATTTTCCCTAAATCTTAAAAAAATTACTATATTTACTTACACGCCATCCCAAATCCTTAAAGTCAATATACAGTGTTTGCATTTGACAACTACGTACACTCTCACTAGGACCATCGATTAGAGGATTAATAATATCAGTCTTTTTGCGGCGACGAGGATGAGTATTACGCTTTTGACGACTATGATGTTTAACTGTTTTTACCAACTAAAACATAAAGAAAAATATTTTAAAATAATTTTTACTTAAAATTTTATACAAATTTTAGGAAATACCTCTGGTCCTCTGAAAAAACCAATCATAAAAGGTTGATATTCGTCATCTCCCTTCGGATGTACTAAACCAATGTCATCAAGTTTAACTTCCCTGTCCGGTTTCATAACGGCATGCGCACCTATATAGATTCCACGGTTTTCTTCAGGATTTCGCAGCCAACCACTTAAGCCCTCGGTAACATTCATTTCCAGCCATCCCTGGTAATCGGCAGTTGTGTTAATTGATGACAAAACTTCCAACTCACGCTTATGACCACTTGTTTTAACAATAGAATAGACGGTAATTGTAAACTTTTTGTCACTTGTTTCCCATTTACCCTGTGAAGGATTTTGATAAATGCGCAACTCGGCCATCATAAGGTAATTATCTTCGGGTACATTGGTAACATCAAACCATAAACGACGTCCATGTTCATGTCGTACCTCATCAACATGGTGGTCTAGAAAAAAAAGGAAAACACAAAAAGCAAAAAGGAATAAGAACAAATGCATAGTCATCTTAAAGGAAGAAAAAAGAAAAAATTAAAAAAAAATTTAAGAAATAATAAATAAACACAGCAGATACTTGAACGAAATAGTAGGCGGTCGCCTTTTTAGATAATATTTCTGTCCGTCTGCCTTCATCTACCATTTAAACTCGTTCAAGCTGCGTTTAAAATTAGTTCTAAATATTTATGTTCATATGGGTAAATGTTTGTTTGCACCCTGCAGATAAAATAACTTGTATATAAAATTGACTGCTTGTCTTTTTTTATGGCAATTTCACGTAAAACATCCAAAAAAGGAAAAAAAACCCATTTTCTAATATTTTATAAAAGCCGATTTAAGTGTAAAAAAGATTGAAAATAAGGGACGAATAAAACAAATAATTTTTATCAATTAAGGCATTTCCATCTGTTGAAGTCAAGTCCTTCAGACCGCATTTTGATGTCAAGCTATTAGAGATATCCTTGAAATTGTTGCTCTTTCAAATCAGCCCGCTCACATCCCGGTTAACTAAGTAATGAAATATAAAAGTATATCATCCCAAAACATCTCAGTAACTAAGTATGGCCACTATTGCCACAAAACGTTTCATTGTAACATTGAAAACGGCAAGTTAATTAAGGAAAACATTTTTTGGATAGCAGCAAGAGAAGTGAAAGATCCCTTGCAAAGGCATACAATTTTTTAAATTTTCGAAACGCTGTAGCTATTGACTTCTAAGCTGCTGGAAAGTGATGTGCTACGTTTTCAAAAAAAATATTTAGGGCTTTGGGTTAGGCAAGTTGCCGTTTGTGACTTCATTGATATACAAGGGCAGAAAGTGCATCCCAGCAGTCATTATCGACTGGGTTGTGACTTCAATATCGGTAACTCTTTAAGGATCATTCGGGCGACTCAAGGATGTTCACAGGAAGCATATTATCGCCACTGCTATAGACCCTTTTGATTGATGAGCTACTTAAGATATTGAACGACTTGGGTTTTAGGACTCTTGAGTACGCGGTCATTTCGTTTGTAGGCTGGGATAATATTACCGTCTCCGACCGTATGCAACAGGCCTTAAAAATTACTCTTTTAGTAGTGTAGTGAACGGGATTTGTAGAACTAATCTCACCTGATAAAATTCGCCTTGGTACGGAACAACTATTACTTTTTCTTATAGTGTGAAGTACCTAGAGGTTACTCTAGACCCTAGTCAGGCATTCTGTCACATGGCGCAAATTCCCTATTTTATCTTAACTACACGTATACAAAGCATTAGAAATTTTTAGTCAGTCTCAGATGAGTTTTCAAACAAAGTGGATGATTAGCGCTTGTTTGTTCAATTACACTAACAACAATATAGAATTAATATTATCTGAAACTGCACATATACAAGAACAAATGCAATAGTATTAGTGTGCCTATCACTGCTCTAGACAATGGGCTTTCTTAAAAGCATAACTTGCAGAATATTCCTGACAAGGCCATAATGGCCATTTATGCCTGTAAGACCCTCTTTGGTAGGACTTGGAGCCTCCGACAAAGTATGGTGTACTGGTCGTTTGACACCATTATAAGACCGACTACCACCTACGCGGCTCTTGTGGGTGGCCGAAGGTGAAGGAGGTTCCAAGGATCATTAAACGCCTTGAATACATGGGTATTACTAGTGTCTAATTGTTTTTAACTAAATGTTCGCTTAGGCGATTTACTTCTTCAGCATATAAACTTAATGAAAAACGCTTATATAAGGGTAGAGAAAGGGTAAGGGACGAAATTCCGAGGATACAGATCTTTGCTAGACACTTCAATTAAAGATCTTAGAGTGTACAACTTGAACCAACGGGTCCTGGGAGCCTCAGGAGCAGTCTCAGGCTTGGTATACAGATGGGTCTAAACATCTGAACGGCGAGACTGGCACTAGAGTAGTTGGACCAGGTTCAAGCGATGGGTAAATATACGTATGTGCCTACGTATGTTCTTCCAAACAGCCAGACAGCCTTTAGGTTTTTGATACTAATTCTGCATTTTCGGTATTTACCGCGGTTATTCTCGTGAGAACTTGGCTGCTCTAAGGGAAGCTGACTTAGCTGACCACAGGACTTAAGCCCTGAGGCAACGCCCTTTCAAAAGATTCTTGTCTTTATGTGGGGTTTAATCTAGGAAACTTCTGTCTGTCTCTTGGGTCTTCACCGTTTTTATAACCGGCCACTGCAATCCTAGATACCACCTGGAAAACTTTGGTCAGGCCGTCACATCGACTTGTCATTTTTGCTGCATGGAGGATGAGACCTCGGATCATGTGCTTTGCAAATGCCAGGCACTCTGTGAAGACTGCGCTTTCTAGGTGGCAATTTTGCTACACCAACGGGCATTTGAAATTCATTGCATCGCAAGCTATTAAGCTTTATACAGAGCCTATGTTTCCAGGCAATTTAAGTGGTCGCACAAAATAACTCTTCTTGGTAGCGGTGTAATGTAGTCGATGCGTTCTCGCTTACAAAACAAGTGACAATATTGGTAGTAAAGTTATCAGGAGTCTTGATGATACGCTTACAAAAGATAAAATTTAGAATGTGATGAGCAAATAAAGCACGTAAGTATGTATTTATTAACTGGCTCCTATTTTTAAATGTAATTGAAGTTGTAATCACAGTACAAAAATTAGTTTGCACATATCAATCAATTAACATAGACTGTTTGCTTACAAGGTCATACCCCTGTCATGGATGGTTATCTAAGTACTCCACTGTATTTACCGCTTGATTATTGAACAAAATTTACTTATTTTTTATTTTGTTTTAAACGAAACTGCCACTTGGCTAAAATCTCCTTACCACTAGCAATATGACTTCCAAAATAAAAACTTATCTGCAGGGTAGACAGACATATATAAACTCCTTACAATAACGACATACAAAACGAACAAAACGTTTGCATAAACTCGTTTCATAAACAGCACAATAATCAGCCTTTTTATTTTTACAAATTTTAGAAGTTTTTTTATTCTTAAAATACAAATACAATCGTTGTGCAGTTACAGGTAGAAGATTCTTTTATATTAATATCGTGACTCAAGCCAACAAGAAAACAAAACGGCGCCTAACTCATTTAGCATTTTTTTTGTTTGTTTTACCAATTTCTTTTTCAGTACTTCTGTGATCATCTTTCTTTAACCGTCCATAATTAAGCCATTTAAAGTTATATAAAATGGTTTGTGAGAATTATCAAATTTGACAATAAGAAACAAACTTAAAACTGAAAAACTCATATAATAGTTATGTACCACCTATAACTAAGAAAATGCTGACATTTTTTATACATTCATAATAAAAGTCTTATTAGTTTCATAATTATACATACCTAAGTATGTACTATTTTATTAGTTTAAAGCCTTAAATAATATTCTTTTTTAATTAACTTACGTACTTTTATTTAAAAACGTCATAATAATGTCACTTTGATCAATGGCTTTTTTGTCGAGATCAGTTATAAAGTTTTCCTGTTCCTGTAAATCACGCTTGGAACGTACTGAGTGTGCTGGCTCATCATGGTTTTCCTCTTCTTTAAGTCGATGATAAACGTCTAAAAGAAATTGGGGCGCAGATTTTCTGTAAAATAATATACATATTTCAAAATTTTATTTTTTTTTATATTTATTATAGTATTTTATGTTTACATAAGCTGAGTAATTATTCAGTGTAGAAAATCTAAAAGTTCAAATTTTGCTTAGGCGAAAAGTCGGAAACTTTTTTGAAACTTGAATCACTAAAGAGTGAGAGCTCCTTAGTGCAATTACTCCTAATGAAATAACTACAAACAAAAATGGAATAACTTCCAATGGTATAAATAAAATAACTCCCGAATAAGTCCTTGCAAAAATTAAATAACTCCGAATTTTTGAAAAATATACTCCTAATTAATGGTTTAAACCAAGCCGGTCTTGCAACAAATGATTTAACTATTTCCATGATGATCTTCGGTAAAGGTGAAAAAATAAGGTGACCTCGTCCCGCAACAACAACTTTCTGTAAAAATTTAGCATGTATTTTGTTGTTGCTAAATTCTGGCTTAATTGTCAAAATTGTTGTTGCCACATATACACACAGTATACAGAACCGTTACATAACATAAAAAATTTTCCAAGCTAAGCAAGACAACATATGGCGGAAATAAAAGTCAGCTGATCAGTTACTCCTACATTGTTCAATGTACCTTAATCTCCGGTAAACATAATTAAGTTTCTCAATACTTTTTCATGTGCTATTAAATTTCAAAGTGTCACATAAATGAAATAATTTCTTTTGAGCTTTAAGACTTCATTTTGTCTACGAATTATTTAAAAAAAAAAAATTGAAATTTTTTTATAAGATAACGTGTTACGAGTGTTAAAATGGCGTTAACAAAATAAGTAAAATTAGCCTTTCAAAAAATATTTAATTATATTTTAATTAGCATATTTAAAATGAAATAAAGTTTATGACAACTTCTTAATACCCTACTCAGTACATGATAACTAAAAACAAAAATATTATGAAGTGACGCAGCACCTTCTATGCTCATGTCTAGCACTGGAATATATTTTAGTCAAACACTTTTAAACAAGCAAACTAAGAAGTTGGAAGCATGCGGCTGACATTGATTTATGAAATATAGTAACCTTTTCCATTTTCTCGGAATAAGACCAGAACGGGACAAATTTTGCATGCCCAGATAATTTAGGATTTCTTCAGTTGTAACTTTTTCTTCTCTTTAATCTTTTTACAGACATTAAAAATAAACCTATGTAAGGAGCCCAAATAGACTGCACACAACTAAAGTTGCCTGGTCTTCTCACCTAAGACCTAGATCTGAACATTAGTTAATATTATTTCTATTAGAAATTTCTTAAGAAAATTTATGGACCAATCTGCGTTGACGTAAAATACCAGTGTCATATGAATCACGAGTTGTATGTGCTATTTAGAGATATTGACATAGTTAGCCGTGAAAATTAATGAAAATGATCAAACTAGGAAGTAATTTAAATTATCAAATGGTAAAGGACCACGCAGAAAGGTAAGACCGAAATTCCGATGAAACGATTAAGTGAAGAAGGACATCTCCAAACTTGGTGTCAAGAGTTGGAGAGAAGCGCAGAAGACTAAAGCGCTTGGAAATCTGTTCTACGTTCGGCTATAATTTCTAAGTTTTTATAAAAAACATTACTTTGAAAGAAGTAAGGGAAATGTTAGCCTCCATACAAACGCATAATTTTGTTAAATTTTAAATGCACTATATCCCGAAAACTGTTATAGCTATCCAATTCAAAATTTCTTCAACGTAATTCTCGTACGATTTCTACGTTTTAAAAAGATAAGGCGAAGAAATTTTTATTGTGCCCAATTTCGAAAACTTTTACAGCTATCGACTTCACACCTGCTACGGGGAAGTTCTAGCTTAATTCTTACATTTTGATAACGTGCTAGAATAAGAGCACGGGAAGTAGCCTCTACACAAACATATCGATTTTAATCAGTTTTAAATACGCTTGTTCTTATGCTGAGTATACACTGGACACTTGAATTACCGTCATGCATTGGCTTAAAATTTAAACTTTTCGTAATGTGCGACAAAATGACAGCTTCCTGTCATTTTTTTGGGGAGCCTCCATTTCATTTTGACAACTGTTAAAATTAACTAAGTTAAATATGTTAAAATGCAATGCCTAACACCAAATAATAACAAAACTAACAGACGGTGCCATCACTTTACACTACTATGATTGCTTTTGATATCAAAAAATGGCATAGTGTGTACTCAGCATTACAAAATAATTTTATTTTGATTTTAACATTTTGAAAACAACTTAGCTTTGTTAATCGCCTTAATTGTGGATGCGAAGATTCACCACAACATAATATAGCGCTCTTACTTGTTTTCCTTAAAATTTAAATATAAACATTAACAACTTACCTCAACGACAAATGATTGTGTTTCCTTTTAGGGCGTTCAGGCAAACCCAAAAATTCTAATATATCGTAGGAAGCGGCAACTTTTTCCTGCTCGCTTAAGGCATGATGCATTATAGTCTGATCACGGCCATTATCAACATAAATACCCGATTGACTAGCCTTGACCAAATTACTGGACGGATAAAATGGTGTCAAAGATCCAATTAGGGCTAATAGAACAGTTAATAAAAATGAAGAGCAGGATTTTGGATGTAGGATAATGCAAGACGCTAATGACATGATGGCAAGTGTATTCAAACACTTTTGTAGCGGATTGTTGTAAATGGGAATTGTAATTGTTTAGGTTGTTCGATTTTAAATTACATGAAAAACAAATAAAATAAACATGTGGAACAATGTGTTGTCGAGTAGCAGATTATTTTTATTTACTACAAGTTTTTATTGGTAATGCACATATGTACAAACATATGTTTATGTATCAAGTATTGTAATATTTTATACAATTTAATTGGGTGATTAGCTTTTATGTATCCAATATATTTAAATTTAATAAATTTCTTGTTGCCACTATGTTTCCACAGCAATTATACAATCATACATATGTATGTATATGTTCTTATATAGAATTTAGGAGTTCGGAGGAAACGGAAAGATGTGTTTGTTACCCTCACTTTTTCAGTTGTTTTTGTTTTTCTTTCAATAATTTTGTTAATGTTCATGCAAATTTATGATTGTTTACATTTAAGCAAATTTAACTTGCTGGTGTTTTGTTAAGAGAGATCTTAGCGAAAATACTGATCATAAATTATTGTTTTTTTTTCTTGAATTAATTTTTCTTGAGTTTTTTTATGATTTCAGCTCACGTTTGTATTGATGAAAGATGCTTCTTAGCTTATGCTCCAAATATAATCAATTTCAAATCTACTGGAGGTTTAAAAAAACTAGATATTGTAGCGAGGCCAGCTATAACTTGCTTCACGTAAATTTTGTAACAACTTTTTGAACTAACCTTTTGTTAAAAAAATGTATTTTCAAATTTAAAAACTTAACACCAGTTAATAGCGTAATTAGTTAGTCAGCTCTTACTTGGCGAAATATTTTAAAAAAGTTGAATAAGAATTTATGTAGAAGACACTTGATATCAAATATAATTAACTAGAAATTTTATTCCTTATAAAAAATTAAAATGTGTATGTATGTAAGTTTGTATATATGTATATTTAAAATGTTTTGTTTATTTTGTTCTTGTTGTTTTTGCTGCTGCTGTCGATACTGTTTCTCGAATGGATCTGCAGGAAGGTATTTGCCGGATAAAAGCTGGGCGGAGGTGAATAAAATTATAGGGTGTGATTAAACAATAATGTTTTCATAAACAAATTTCTGAAGCATTTAAATTTCCTTTATCTCCAACACACTTCAATAGTACTTAATTAAAGTAAAGCGTGCTAATATGCGTGTTAATTGTTTTTGATTGTAAAAATATTTTTTCTGATATAAAATTTAATTAATTTATTTAAAGAAAAATAGTATTATTTTAGTTTCTTAGTTTTACACACATTTCAAATTAAACCTTTTTAGCCAGGCCTGCAAAATAGCAATTAATTTTTATTAATGATCCAAAAAAAATAAGAGAACCAAAAAAACTGGTTTTATTTTGAGTGTAACTCGAACAAGTATTTAAAACGATCAAACGATACAAAATTATTTAACTATCTCGGCTTAAATTATTCTCGAATATTGATTTTATGTATTTTTTTTTTTAATTTTTATTAATTTCAAGAATAACTATCTTTTAATTTTTTTTTCTTCTCAATATATTGGTATTTTGCGTTTTATTTTAAGTAAATTTTCTTGTTTTGTTTATTACAATAAGAATATCATTGTTTAGTATATTTAATAATTTTTATATTTTATCCGTTAAATAAGTTGCAATCCGTGCATCACTCGCTAAGCTCTTGAAATGACTGAAGATTTTTTTATAATTTTTACTCTTTTACTACTAACATTACAACAGTCAAAACTGGTTATAACGAATTGTATAGAGGCAGGCATTAAAGATTCATAAAAGGAATATGTGGAAAACATTGTATAAATATTTATTTTATTTTTAATCGTTTAAGCATGGATAATATGGCAATCATGTAATTTGTAAAGTAAATGTTTGAATAAATCTAAATACTTAAGGGCTTTAATGGTCTGAAAGACAGTAAAAAGGTAGATTTGCGTCCACAACAGTTTTTTTAAGTGTTAGAACTTTTGGTCCACTAAATTGACTTAATTTTATTAATTTAGACTTATAACCTTAAAAAGTTACAAAAAACGAAAAGGACTTTTTTCCCCCTTAGCTGACTTTCGACCTTAATTTGAGTTTTCAATACTTCTAAATATAACATTTCCAGACTCATTCTCTTAAAAAGTGCCAAAAATTTTAAAAAAGTACTTATAAAACCGCAAAAAGGTAAACAAAATTAAAAAAGTGATTTTAATCCACTCAGTTCACTTCCACAATAATTTCATATTTCCAGACTCATAATCTCAAAGAAGTACCGAAAATATTAAAAAAATGCATTTGCCTGTATTCATAATGCTTATAGCAGGCTTATTTGACAGATATCTTTGGCATAATTCTCAAATAAGCCTTAGAAAAACCTACTATAAATATTATTAATATAGGCAAGAGCCAAAAGCATTTAAAACAAAAAAAGTACGAAAATTAAAAAAAAAATAAAGATTTTTTTTTGTCCTTTTAGTTGACGGTAGACCCTAATATAGGTCAATAGTTCTTATCTTCTATTTCCAGACTCATAATCTAAAAAAAATTTAAAATGTGTCAAAAAAGTAAAAAATAAATTAATTTTGCCCGATCTCAATATGGATCAATTGTCCTAAATTTCGGAGTTCTTGACTTATAATCTTTAAAAAAGTAAACAAGTACTAAAAAAAAATAAAATACTTTAAGGAGGTTAGTAGTCCTTAATATCACATTTTCAGACTTATTACCTCAGAAAATGCAAAAAGGTCCCAACAAAGCATAAAAGTACTTTTTGTTCACTTAGTTAACTTTTAAGGGCTCACCTAATCTAATAGGAATGCTCTAAAGACGTAATTTATTGTCTTTCGAGGCCTGTCGAATGCAGTTTGAATTATGTTTTATTGATTAAGAAGTTATAAAATGGACCCAAAAAGGACCGAAATATAGTTTTTAGCCTTTTAACCTCCTAAGGTCCAACAGTACAAAAAATGACAGACACGGCTGCGCTTAAGCAGAATTTTCAAAAATACCTTCATAGTGTATCTATACATCCAAAAAGATACCCGCAATCCAAATTTTTAATCTGTTACTTTACGCGTTTGGTCTGTACGATGAAAAATTAATCAGTCAGTCAAATATTAAAGCCAAAAATGTCAAAAAGTTTTTGAACAGTGAACAAACTTAGTGACTTTGAGAAGCTTGTCATCAGGTTTCCCTCACGAAAACATTGTAACTTAGCATGGATTGATTTTTTTAACCATAAATCATCCTACTAAATTTTTTAAAGGCCGGTTAATTATTAGGCGTTCTTCTTCTTACTGTATGTCTCAATCCATATTTAAAAAGTAACTTGAGTGGTTTTCATATATAAGAAAATAATTGAATAAATCTTCTTTTTGTTACAAAAGGGTATAATACGGTCGAGGTTAACCGGGTATAACTTTTTTTGTAATTTTTTCAGTTAAATTTTGTATGCCAAGTTTTAAAGAGGTTATACATATATTATTATGTATATTTGTTCTTATATTCCTTTGTGTTTAAATATTGTTAAAAATAATTGTTATACCTAGAACCCACTGTTTTTTTTTTTGTACAACCAACTAAAAAATATTCTACTATTGTTTGTTTGTATGCCTTTGCTGCTTCTCCATAGATGTTGTTTGTTGGACGTTATATACTCGTTGTTCTCAAGTGCTCGTAAATTCCATCGATCTATTAATTTGTTTTTTATCCACATACATATATACTAATGTATCTGTAAATTTGTTTTGTTTTTAGATGTATCTCAAACGCATTGAAAACTAAACTAGTGATGTGTAATTTGTAGGTACGCTATTTGGTACCTAGCTTGATTAGCACTTCATGAATGCAAATTAGAGCTTCTACTTATAGGTATTTATGTAGAAAGTTTAAGAAAGTCATTATTATTTATTATATACATATACATACATATGTACATGCATACATATGCATGTATATAAAACCAGGGACTGCTCCCTAAAATTATTTTCATATTTTAAGTGAAAAAAGGCGTATGAGGAAACATCGAAGAGTAAAGTGAAGTGCATGATATTGATAATATTTTTACTATATTTTTTGAAAATAAAATTCATTTTAAATTTTTCCTCCAAAAATAATAATTAATTTTTGATTTTTATTTGTTTTTTTTTTGCAAAATAAATTGCTATTTGTATTTTCATTTGACAAAATATCCCATATTATTATCATAATTGATTTTTTTGAAACTTGATTATTTCGGCAAAAAAAATGTCACATA
This sequence comes from Melanophora roralis, assembly GCA_963583895.1. Lineage (NCBI taxonomy): Eukaryota > Metazoa > Arthropoda > Insecta > Diptera > Rhinophoridae > Melanophora > Melanophora roralis. The sequence goes on along the minus strand of OY757190.1, from coordinate 47,313,997 downwards.
ATAAAAATTATTTTTTTTTTAAAAAAAAAGGAATACCTACGTATTGAATATTATTTTTTTGGCATGATTACTGATAAGAAAGATCAAACTCGTAACTAATATTTAACTCAATTTCAAAATTTCTTTAAAAATATTATACATATAAATAATTCTTTCCTGAAAATGTTCTATCACCCAAAAAAATGTTTGTTTTTTAGTTAAAAACTTGTATTTTGAATACGATCGTGTTTTAAGTGAGAGCTTTTGAGATAAAAACAAATATTCACAATGAATGCAACTGACAACAAAAATTATCACTGTTTAGTAGCCGTTCTTATGTTTTGTATTTACTTTTTCACTTCTTTGGTTGTATTTTGTTTTTGTTTCCTACTTTAATGTGGTTTAAACGTTTTGGTAATAAATTTAAAACATGTAAGAGCGCTACATTCGGCTGTGCCAAACCTTATATACCCTTCACATCGGTATTAACATATATACCCAGCCATTGCATCAATAAAAAACTTTACAAAATTTTAACGTTTGTATGTATAATAGAAATAGCATGTAGAAAGTTTGAGGTCAAGAGTTTTAACAGTTTTTTTTCCAATATGTAGGCATTGTTGTACTATACTTCTTGCAGAACATTTGAAGTTGATATCAAGTATCTCGGAAATATGACAAAAATTGTTCACTTGTATGGGGGCTACCTAGCCCTTCCCCTACTTCTATCCAAAAAGGTTTTTTTTTCAAAATGTAGGCCTTTTTGTCCAATTACTTCTTGCTTTTTGTCCAATTACATTTGAAGCCGATTTCTGTTATAGTTTTCGAGATATACCATATCAAAAATCTAACAAAAATTGTTTATTTGCATGGGGGCTACCCCTTCTCCTGCTCCTAACCAAAAAATTGTTTTCATAATGTAGGCCTCGTTGTCCAATTACTTTTTGCAGAACATTTGAAGTCGATAGCTGTAATAATTTTCGAGACAAAGAGTATTGGAAATTTCATAACAATTGTTCACTTGTATGGGGGCTACCCCTTGCCCTATTTCTATCCAAATAGTTTTTTTCCAGAATGTAGGCATTGTAAAATTATGTAATTCTTATAGAACATTTGAATTATAAAGCTGTTATAGATTCTGAGATTTATCGCATGAAATATTTCAGCAAATTTGTGCAATTTAGACCCCTACTTTTTATGTACATACATATGTAAATAAAAGATCAATTACAACTTTACAGGTTTAAAGTTATAGTAGCTCTTTTTCGACACATCGAGGCGCGTTTGCCAGTACCCCCGCTCTTTTCTTGCACCAAATAATAATGTTTGTTAAACTTCTTTTTAAAATCTTTCAATAATACCTTTTGAGAAGAACACCCTTAATTTTTTAATTTGGTTGCCTTTGCAAAAACAAACATTTGAAAACCAAAAAATTGTTTAAAGCTAATTGTGCAGCTAAGTAAATACATTTTTTAAAAATTTGTTGTTTAAAAACAAAGCTCTTTATGATTTAGATTCTTCTCCATTATGTAATTATTTACGAACCAATTTAACTTTTTTTATTAAAAAACGTTACTTTTTGCTAGCAACGCTGATACATACATATGTGCGTATACAGTCAGAATTATTAATGTAAAAGGCATTATAAATAGAATCAACAAGAGTATATTAAATTATTCTTAAACTCAATAAAAAGAAATTCATTCGTTGTTTTTGTTTATTTACATATATAGAAAATTCCTATGTAATTTTTATACGTATGCATAAGATATATAACGGACTAAAATTTAGAAACACCTTAAAAATCTAATATTAAAATGTTGCCAGCACTGCTTTTGAAACCCAATTAATGATAAGACAGTGTTAACACAAGAGGGTCGTCGGTAACATAGTAACCATGAACCACAGGAAAATGCTAACTCTCAGTCTCCACGTAGCATTATTCATTGCATTATGCCCTGTCCAGATTAGCAATAAATATCTTAGCAACAAGGCAATAACGTCGGAAGAATAACGGGATATTATTGCTTATTGCCTCGCCTATGTTAAGGGTATGGGAACACGTATTTATCTTAATTCATTATAAAAAACAAAACAAATCAGAAAATCATCGTTTTTTTAAGGAAAATTGGCAGAAATTATTAATTTTTTAACGCTTTGTATCACTTGGCGTCCTTTTTTAAATGTCACTTAAAAATGAAAATTGAGTTTGACGTTTTATGTCCGCAATAATTGCTTTCGAAAAATGGTTGACAACTATTGCTCAATAAAATGTTGGCCCTAATATGTACGATATAGGGCAGTCCACATTAGAGATAACATAATTTTGACATTTGCTGCAATATATGTTAATATATTTATTGCTAATGAAGACTAGGGATTAACAGTCAAATTCGATTGCTGTCATACAAATTGCGCCGTATAGAACGCAAATTGTCATATGTAGCAATCCATTTCGCAAAGATTGCTTCAGCAAACGCCTAAGCAATTATTGCCAATCAATTATCTGTCATTCAGTCTTTGCACCATTTTGGTCGAATTTTTTTTGCCATTCCTAAAAAGAAATTGGTATACTATATGTATACATTAGAGGTCTGCTTGACTACACCCAAATGCCGTTTAAATACATTCGTTTGTTTTTCAACAACATAGTGTTTTTCATTCAATGTTAAACAAACTAAGCGAATGAACCCACAAGCAAAAGCAAATAAAAAACAACTTCAACCGAAAACAAAATATTACCCATACATTCATATAAAAAGATACTGAATAGAATGTGTATTGCTGTATGATTGGTGTAAAAAATTATTATTCATTTGTGTTTGCAAATTTGTCGTTATTGTTGTTGTTAAACATTCATTAACTCGAAAAAATACCTGAATGTTTTTATAAAAACTCTAACTGTAATGAGACTTTGCTATGTTTTTGTATTTTCAAGTGTGTTTTATACACATTCAAAACGAAAACTGTAAAATGAATGTGTTCTTCTTGTATCATTGAGTGTAACACACAATACATTCTTTCTTGTGTTGTTACTGGCTTAACTTTATTTATCTCCCATAGAATGAAAAATGTTTGAATGAATATTGTTGTTGTTGTGTATAGGCAATTAAATGAATATAGTCATGCAGATGTCTAGTATACATAGAAAATATTAGTTTAAGTCATCAAAAAGCTTAATTAAAATATCTTAATATATAAAACAAACGGAAAAAACAAAAAACTGTTTTTGACGTTTTCTCCAAATAAAGAAATTAGCAATCGCTGGGCAAGTATTCTGTCGGTACTATTGCTTGTTATCAGCAATAAAAAGTGCTACCTGGCGACGATGTATAAGGTAAAGGTTAGGTTAATATACGAAGGGTAGCGACCAGTGAAATTCGCTACCTCCACCCAGAGTCACCTAGGTCCATTGTGCATCACTTCTTGCATAAGGGATAAATACGTCCTAGAGGAACATTCTTAACCCTAAGTATATATTTTTAGGTATACATAAAATACATATAAAAGTCAACTGTTCCATAATCGTTAAAAACTTCATAGTGAATCATCTAACCGTAGCAGCAAACGACAATTTCTGTTGATAATTGTTACGATCGTCAAAACGTTAAAAGTTACTGAATCGCACTACAGGTTCCATACATAAGTGCATCTCACGCAATTTTGAAAATATGTAATAATTCTAACGTTGGCAATACTATTTGCCAAATTGTTAGTGTGACAGCCGTGCTTTTTTTCTCGTTCTCTTTGTTTTTGGCTGCTCGTTACAAAGAAAAGCAGTCAGAAAATATACAACAAAAAATTTGTGTTCCAATCAATTTCATTCGTTAAAAATTTGTTCGACTGCCATGTTTTACAATCGCGATTCAGTGAAATCAGTCGCGTACAATTAAAGAAAACGTTTTAATTTTTTTTGTTTAAAAGGTAAATATTTGTCATTGTAATTATTTAAGCTGCAAATAAAATGAAAATGTCCAAAAATAAGTAAAAACAGAATATTTGTGTGAAAAAAATGAAATGAATATTTTCGGTGGTGTTTGGAAAAATTTTCACCTGATATATGTATGTACAGTTCATGCATACACTTACAAACGACGTTTCTTGGCAGAGTGCGAGTTAAATGATGATGAAATAAGTTTTTTTTAAATCAAAATAGTAATAATCTAATCTTTTGTATACAAATATTTCAAATTATTTAAAATGCTTGCAATTTCGGTGTATAAATTTTAATTTCAGTGTTATTTCTTTAATATCAGCAACAGACGGAAAACTATTCTTTATATATAACTAGAATTTAACACTTCAAGCTTCTGAAAAATATTTTGGATATCAATACCACCTTGCACACAAATGCACCATGTTATTTCCTATTTTTTATATTTTGTATGTTATAAGTACAAGGTTATTGCACGATGGCTCATTTAAAGTTGTTTCCTTGTTTCTCACCCTCCCTGCATCATTTAAGTTTTAGTCATTGCTCCAACAGAAACAAAAAAAAAACGAGCTCCAATGACAGGCGCGCTTATTGGAAACTATTTGGCTAGAGTTGTGTGACTAGTAAAAGTAACGAGTGGAAAGAAAACAAATATAAAAAAGAAAATTTTGCATTTTTATACATTTCGCATAGTTGACGAAGACGAAGTAAAAGAAAATAGACAAAGAAAAAGGATTCTGTAATTGAAAACAATTAAAAAATCAGAAAATGTAGTAATTTGCATATTTTCTAGGTATGTATTTTGCTGATTTCTTCACCTATGTATGTAGGTCTCATTACCTTCTGTGCTTGAAAAGCTTTAAAATTTAAAAATTGTTAATATTTTTTGTTTCTCTATGTATGAATGTGTGAAAATATCCATACGAACGTTTGCTTTGATATACTAACATATACATACATATGTATATGATGGTAAAAGTTATTTGTGGTATGTTTGGAATTTCATAAAATTCCAATAAAAAGTCGTCAGCTGCATCATCAATGAGCATTTTAAGCTTTTTTTTAATTTGTAAGTTTATCTGTGTGTTTCGAGTCGTATCTACTGCTTACCCCATTGACAAACCCTCTCCATTCCCTTAATAATTTATACATAATTTGTTAGTCGAATTAAATGTTATCTTTTATTTAAAACGTGTTTCATTACAAATTTTAATAAAGTTTTGAATATGTATTGTAAGGTTCTTTAAAAAAACAAAATAGGTATATAGCCATCTAGCCATTTTTATTTCGAAAGAATCTGCGAATCTCATGCAGAGCATTTCTTTATCCTGACGAGTGCGCGGGAGAAAGTGATACATTTGATGAATAATCTGTGAAAGTTAACAAAAAATTAACATTGTGTTATTATTGTTAATCACCAAATAATCATGCGGGAAATTCGTTTGTACCCATAAATATGTATGTTTGTTTGAAGAAAATTCCTTTGAGATCAGCAAAATATTTTATGAGGGAGGAAGTAAGAAAAGCTAAGCTAGATATAGGAGTTTGATCCATATCAAAGCTATGGAAAAAAATTTAGAAAAATTGGAATAAGTAAGATTAACTTATTCCAAATAGGTAAAACATATATGTATATGTACATATGTATGTATATACATTAAATAAAAAGCTTAATTTTTATAAATTAAAAAATATACACTTTACTTAATCGATAAATAAATAAAATATTATTTTGAATGTAAAAATTTATTCTGTAGTAAGTAAGCCTTATCAAAAGTCAGCCCCAACTAAGTATTACGACTACAATTTTGGATAGTAGAATAATACTTTGAATATTTGGCCGATAACGTGAACATTTCTTTGTTTTGTAAATACCTGGTACCTATATATTTTTATTTTCAAGATACTATTTTCTGAGTTTAACGACTCGATTACCAAACATTTTTTACAAAAAAAAAAAATATTTTTTACCTATTTAATTTAATCTATTACTTACGACTTCAACCTCAACTGATTATCGTCCTTTTTTATTTTGTTTTATATACAAAAAAATAAAAAAAAGACCAATGTGGGCTGCACCTCATTCTTTTATCATTTCCGTAGCCGCCTGTTTCTGTTGTTTGAAAACCGATAGCTGCTGAAAAAGGATTTGATATTTCAAAGTTGTAAATTTTATAATGTGTTTTTATTTATAAATTAGAATACAGAACCTCGTTTCTATAACTTGAGAGAAGTTTTCGCATCGAAAAATATGTTAAGATTATAATCAAGGCGCATTTTATCAGGTGGGATTAGTTCTACAAAAAGAACTTAATCGCCATACGAATGTCAAAGACAGATAACAAAAACTCACAAATTCTTTCTCGTTCTTTTTGAGCTTTCTTTAGAACACTACACTTGTTGTTTGGAAAAAAGAAAAATAATACATAAACAAAAACAAAAATTGGCATTTAAATAACGAAATCCCGTTACTCAGCTGATTAATATTCTAAATATATTAATATTACAAGAAAATGGGTAACTCTAAAGAATAAGAAGCATTTCGCAAACTTCCACAAATTATCCAATTTTATTAATTTTCCTCTTGTAATACAGTAATTATTCCTATTCCTAACATTTTATTTCTTTATTTTCAAAATTCTTTAAAAAAAAACATTTATGATTGCATTTACTATTTTAGCGTTTTGGCGAGCCATTCAACAAAATTTTGTTGCAAATCGTTTTGTGTAGCCTGTCGATGTTTTGTTTTTGTTCAGTCACCGTTTTCAGAGAATGTCATTAACATTATTTCTTAAGATGGTAATAGCCTAAGCATGTCTTACTTGTTTACATTCCTTATGCACCCAATCCTGTTTTTAAACGATCGTTTTTTACACAATGCGGAAGTGATGAAGCAAAAATAGTGCAGCCCACTTGGGTCCTTTTTTCTGGGTCCCTTTGTGATTTTGAAGTAGCACAGTTATCAAAAATGTTGTTTCCTGTTTGCTTGAAGAAAATGTGTGAATTATTTCTTTGTTTTGACGTCTTAAATTCATAAAACTAAATAAAAGTAACACTATATGCAGAAAAAAAATTAAATTTTTGTGTTCCATAGAAATATTAATCTTTTATATCACCTGTAAGGTTGAATTTATTAAATATAATCTTATGAATACGTATTATTTTCTTGCAAGATTTTCCTGGAACGTACGTACCACGTTAAAACGGGATTGGGTGTATGTGAATTTTGACAGTTAAAACTGCCGTGTGAAGCTTAAGCCGTAAAAAGAAAATACTAAATTGAATTTTAACATTATCATATCAATAACCTATAAATGAACCAAACAAGAATATGAGCACGTTCTCTCTACCCCAATAAAACCTGAGCATTTTTCTTACAGTTATCCTGCCGACGTAATGCTTTTCCTAACAAATTTTTGGCTAGTCAAAGCGTATTCCACGAATTGATAGCTTTGCACAGCTGTTCAACTTTATACTTTAAAGGGAACAAAAATTTCACATGAAGTTTGTGATAACAATTTTTTACATGAAGGAGAATGGAATTTTTATGGGAATAGAAAATTCACTTCTTATTCACGATAAGGGTGAATAAGTATTTTTTTCGGATTTTCACTTTTTTCGTTAAAAGTTATTATTATTCGCTTTTAACTTCTGTTAAACGAATTTTTAAATTATACATTTCAAGCCAGTATTCATTGCAACTTAAAAATAAATTACAATACATACCAAAAGCTATAGTTCTGAAATATATGTATATTAGAAATTCGCAAGTCCGATTCCGACAGCCATCGGTTTTCATGAAAACCCCCTATAGCCTTCTTTTGAAACAGATTAAGCTAAAACATTATGCAGGGAAACTTAGAATTTTCAAAGTATGAATGTATATTTTCTTTAGATATTTAAGTAAAAAGTTATTATAAAATCACAAAAAAAAACCCAAAAATTTGTAATTGGTCAAACAAAAATGTTAAATATTCTTTGTGCAAAACCTTTGCAGTAAAATTAATTTTTACTCTGGTAGAAATGTCATTAGAGTTATTGGCTAGGCTCTCCGATATTTTTTTTTTGCCTTTTTCTTTTTTCTATGAATATTAAAAAAATTTGCTTTAGATCCTTGATAAGTGTGTGTTGATGTAATTTTTTCCTTTAATTCCGTTCTGCAACGCAAGTCACACTTTAATTATATTTAAAAAAAATTATTGCACTGAATATACATATACTTAAAATATTTTAAAACTACCCACTACAACATCGATTTAAATATAAACTAACAATTTAAAGAGTTGCAGATATATACTTACATACATGTCTGTATATTCATTTGTGGGCATATAACATTATTTTTTAAATAAAGAATGTTGGCTAAAGTTATTTATTTTTTTTATTTATAATTCAAGCTTCTTTAAAATTTTTTATATAAAACTAAGTCAACGTTAAAGTATTAAATACTTGAAATACCTATATTTAAAAAAAAAGAAAACGATCCATTGATATTTCATCAGATTTGTTTTGGTTCTTATCATAAATGTCTTAAAACTGAAATTGTACCATCTTTGCAAAATCTGACTAATATTAAATTGCGATACAAATTGGCAACTGTTGAGAAATATTTGTAAAATATTCGCAAAGATACAAGTTATGTGAGAGTGATTTAGTGGCGGTATTTTTTTTTTTTTTTTGTTTTAACCAATTTTACTTTGTTCTGTGATTTTTTTCTCTTATTTCTTTCACATCTTTCGTATATGGTTTACTTCACATTTACTTCTTTTATACAGGTATAATGGTTTGGTTTGGTTTGGTTTGGTTCGGTTTTATGTTTGCCGAAGTATCTACTTAATACAAAATGTGTTATGAAAAGTGGTGGTCACTCTCATTGTGACTTTTGTTTTGATAAAAATGTGCATAATTGCGCGCGCATTTATTCGTTGAAAAGGGCGCAAAACTAGATACTACAAGAGGAAAAAAAAACTGATGAAGATGTAAAAAAATATTTAACTGCATTTTGATACCATTTCAATTTTAACTGCATGTGTGTGTTTGTTCAAATAAAGATTATCCCCCATGTACATGATTAATTTTGATACATAATATGTATGCATGTTCATATTTAGGTTTATTAAAAAATAACCTTTTGGACACAATTACAAAATAAACAAAAAAAAGGTTAAAAAAATTATAAAGAATGGAAGGTTTACAATAAATAATTGTTATACCCTTCAAATAGTGATAATGGCTATACATTGTATATCAGTTTGTCATTCCGTTTGTGATTTCTTTATTATCATTTTGCGACCCAATAAAGTATATATATATATTCTGGATCCTTATAGATAGGGAAGCCTATTTAGTCATGCCCTTCTGTGTGTCTGTTGAAATCAAGCTTCCAGAGTCAATTTAAGTAGTACGGAAGAGGTATTGGTGTCAAACTATTAGAAATATCCCTGAGATGTTCGTTTTTTAAAATTAGCGAGATCGGTTCATCACGGACCTAGATGTAGGCAAAATACTGTGCTTGCCCCAGTTTTTTTTAGAATAAAATCCACACAAAAAATGAAACAAATGTAAACAACTGGCAACGCTGTTAAGCATGAATTAATATAGGAAAGTCCATACAATTGTTTAAATGTGATTTTTTTTTTGAAAACTATGATTGCTATGTACTAGAACCCACCACAAATAATTAAAATATTTATGGTTTGAAAACAACTTGCTTAGATCAGGTGACTGGGTAAACAAAAATGCCAATGTGAAGGATATATAAGATTCGACACAGCCGAATATAGCGCTCTTCTTACTTGTTTTTAAATCACTTAGGATTTAAAAACTGTCAGGAATTATGTTTTCTAAATCATTAATTTTTAGCTGTTATTTCGGTTGAAATGGAAAGCGAAAAAAGTATAGAGAAATTAAAACTTAAAACAAAACCAATGGGACGATATCAAGAAAAACTGGATAATTTTATAAACAACGAGTAGTATGAAAATATTGATTTGAATTTATATTGTTAATTGTATTTGTACATTTGAATAAATATATACAAATATTAATAGTTAACGGTTTAAGTTTTAGTTTAGCTAATACAAGTATGTATAAGTTTTTCTTACTATCTCCTTATGTGGCTTGTGGCTTTCCCGAATAAGTATAACCTTTTTACCTGTAAATTTTTGAATGTATAATTCATTTTTTGCATCAGATAAGTATTTCTATAGAATAAAATCTTCGGAAACACTGCTGCCTACAAGTAGGCAGTCAAACAAGTGGCGAGGCAAGTAAGTTTCCTTTGTTTTGTTGTTGTTTTGTTTATTGTTGCTTTGTGAAGAACACAAATACTTCCTACAAATGATTAAAGTATACATTTTGTTTTGCAAAATCATACATGCATCAAATGTAAAATCTATTGTAGATTAAAAGCAATTAAGAGAAAAATTAGGGCCTAATTACGTAAAACGCAACGCCTGATAACGCAAACCATTGTATGGAATAAATTAAAATTTAAAAAACTTTTACATACATTTTGTTTTTGTTCTAGGGCGTTGCGTTTTAGGGAATAAGGGGGTAAATGTTTAATTTAACCTTGTAAATTTGTCAGCTTTGTTTTTATATGTCGTATTAAAATTTGCAACGTTAAAAAGGCGGTACGGGTACAGATGCGTATTAGATTATTGTGGATACCTGCCATGTTGGCCTAACCCCACAGTGCTCTTAACACAGGGTGAAATTAAGCGTCCACCAACGCCCCTAGAAGCTCGGTTCGTTCAAGCAGTCTAGGTACCAATTTCTCTGTTATGACTCTGTGTAGCCACAACAGAACACCTTGGTGAAGAGTTTGGGCTATCTAAACCCGTTTTTCTTTCTTTGCGTTTCTAGTTTTGGTCTCACCTTTTTCATACCAAAACAGATCCGCACCGACCACAAATATCCACACACTAGTGTAACAGCCCCAACTTTAAGCAAGAAAGATTATGATTCTCAGCCACACCCACTACGGATGCCGACCACCCAGCTCTGTTTATAGGAAACGCCATTTCATTAATTCCAACTTAGGATCATTTGTGTCCACCATCATCAACACTACATAATCTTCTTACCGCCAGTCAGGACCGAAACACCACATGCTTCCAAGTGCTATGCCGGCCTTCTCATTTATTTGCTACTATTAGGCTAGATCTTGTTTTAGATCCGCCAAAATCCAGAAACTTTTTGTACTGTTGAACCTTTAGTTCACATAGGCCGCTTACACGGTCACTCTGGGGCCCGTACAGGGTCGGACCCCAGTTGTTCACTTTCGTTCTACAGTCCCCGCTTGGGGATAACCACAGCCACCACGTGTACCCCCGAAGGGGACCTCACCATCAATCAGTTCATGCACTTGGTAAGCACATGGGGCTAACTGATTCCCGTGGTACCAGATAGGACTCTGGTCAGCCTCGGAAATCCATTTCCACTTCCATTTTCATTTCCATTTCCGTTTCATTCCTCCCAATATTCAATTTACACAGTTAAGGTATTGGTACCCTTTTAAACCCCGTATTGTTGTGCCACCGGGTGAGGGATATGACACAACGCAACAAGGACAACCTGCCTTGAACAAGACCAGCAATACTGATCACTTTTTAGCCCAAGACAGATTGTTTTTATTCTTAGCCATGTCTGTTGGCCTTCCGGTATATTACCGAAAGTTGCCCGGTTGATACCACTTGGAGGTAGACTTAGGCACTTGTGTAATTGCACTTATTTAAATTATTTTAATGATCGATAATTAAATGGTTATTTTTTGACCCAAGTATAGTATTAAAAACAAACCGCTGCTTTGCCTCGAAAAACGTTAGTGCTCAAAATTAAATGATTATTACGGTTTGCTGGGTTGTAGCACAGATAATATTGATAGTTGTCTATTCGGAATCCATATTTGCTTTAAAAAAAATTGGTGGTCATTTTCCTGTTGTGACGACGGTGATATTGATGGGTTACTTATTTGATAATCTACATATCGTTACCTTAATGTAGATGGCCCTAGTTAAATTTTTTTTAGTCGAGTTTTTTTTCACTAATTCAAAGATTATGGGGTCATCTATCAACATGTGGAAAAAATTAATGGAAGTAAAAAAGTCAGGGCTTACCTATATTAGGGAAACGATATGTAAAAACATAAAAAAAGCTTGTGCTCAAATGCAATTTTTTTGGTTTGGTTTTAGATGATCTCTTCTTATTTAATTTCTTTCACTTTTATTTATAGACAAGAGTGATGTGTATTTGGTATACAAATGTTCGTGTCTGCTTATCTGTTTGTATATACTTGAATGAATGCATAAACTTCAATTGTGTCTAGTTTAACATGACACCGAAAAAGTATGTGCATATGTACATATACATATGATCGGTATATTAGCTTTTTCTTTGTTTTGTTGCATTTTCATTTACTTTCGACTCTCAAACCCCCTTTAACTATTTGATTATTTTTGTTCAGACTTCTTAGATCTTTATCTGATGCATTTTATTGATCTTCAGGTTAAGTTAGGTAAAACAGGCGTTTAAAAAAGTGATGGAAAAATGAGGTGCAGCCCACGGGTTCGTTTTTCGATCCCTTTGTGATACCGGTGCAAGAGAGAGAGATAGAAAGAAAGAAAAGAAGATTACATTAAATTAAAACAAGAAGCCAATGCAGCCACATCCGATAGACTGACCTCTCTGCTGGCCCCAAAGCGCTTGAACCGGACATCGTCTAGTGCCGGACAGAACCACAAGAGTTGCCTAATACTTTCAATCTTTTTCGATGACAGAAGTCATTGAAAGGCAGTCCCAATCTACTGGCACGGGTGCTAAATCGACAAAGACCTGTAATTTCGGCGACGGTTTTTCTCAGTCTGTTTGTCCAAATCAAGAATACACTTGAATCGTCTTAAGTATATCGTATATCCTCGCCAGGTTATACTAGTGGTTTCACATTTAGAGTTAGGACAACTGGTCCACGCGGCTTTGCCAGCGTATTTATTCAAGCGGAGTTTTATCAAATAGAGGTGAATGCCGCTGACGTGGTCAATTGCCCCATTATCCGATTTTGCACCATCCTTAGCCAGGGTGTTCACGGGCTTGATGAGATTGTGTATGAGAGCTATGGGTAACTTACCATCTTCATTAGACAAATCCATGTCTTGACAAATGTCAAAATCAGTACAAAAAGAAAAACAGCATTAAAATGCCGGACTTTTTCTTTATTTAGAGTTTGACGTTTGTCAAGACAGATTTGTCTAATGAAGATGAAATATATCAGTTTGTCAATCCGTTTGTAATTCGGATTTGCGACCACAAAAAGTAGGTACATATATCAAGGATTCTTATAAATAGGGAAGTCAATTAAGCCATGTGCGTCTGTTGAATTCAAGTTTTCGAAACAAAGCCGATTGTGTTTTAAAACTATCAAATATTCCTTAGCAGATCCCTTTTTTCAATGAACATGTAGGGACTCAGATAACTTGAGAAACCTAAGATAACCCATATTTTTAAGACAAAATCTATGCCTATATCCCTATTTATCTTAGTACTTATAACGACTGTTGCCACAAAACTTGCAACGGACACTTTTAACACGGTTGGTCCCGAAGACTCCACACAGACCATTTGGTCCAAGAAACGAGAATCAGTTTCACTAACTCGATGTAATGAAATCCATGGTTCTCCACACTTCCTTGGTAAATGCCAGAATCCTTGTCTTACCAACCTTAGACATTTCCACCAAGTTTTGGAATATATAAGACCCTAGAAAGTGACACAGAATATGCTTAACAGTCTCCTCCGATACACCACAGGCTCTAAAGTCATCGCTGACCAGTCGTCCTGCTCTTTTGGCTTGTACCGCTGTCCAACAATGACCTCTTATTATTCCAACAATGACCTCTTATTATCCCCACGAGCAGTCTACAATCGCTCCTTCGCAAAGACATAAGATATCTAATCGCCTCTGGGTCATAAGATCCCTACATAATCCTGGAGACTACACAAAGTAGTATTCACCCAGACTTCAGTGGCTCTGACCCTTGCCTCAGAGTCTATACTCTTATTGTAGAATTGAAGTGGAGAACGAACGTCCATTGCTCTTTCTTTAGTCAAATTGACTTGTCTGCCATCTCGTTCCTTGTATTCTTTGCACTTTTAAGCAATTGTGTAGCAGGTACGGTTCGTGGAGATTGCACTCATCGCCGCCTGACTATCAATAAATATGTTTATCCGATTATTATCAGCCCCAGAGGACAAGGTAGGATGGGTCGCCAATTTGAATGTTAGGATCTCCGTTTGAAATACACTGAAAGCTTAAAAGACACTCAGTCCGCGAGTGAGTGTAAAGTGCCGTCTCAACTGATTTTTCCTTCGTATAGGCGTGCTGGTTATCTCTTTGGAGACACGATTAGGCTCAAACCAAGGAAGTTAAAAATGTGAAATATGTTTAAAATGACTTTCGGAAAAATAATTGTGAATCAAAACATTACCCGCAATTTTTGACGGAACTATATAGTTTAAGTACTACATTTTCTCTTGATGCATATGTATAAGTACGGTACAATAAAATTCGGTGCAGCCTAATGTAAAGCTAAGATATATTTTGTTATTGTAATGTTTACCGGTCTGTTTTTGGTGTTTCCATTTGCAAAATATGTTCAGAGCAAAAAAAAGAAAATTTATTTTTAGATTTATCTTTTTTCTTTTAAAACAGCAGGTAAACACAATATTGTTACTACACACATATGTATATATGTATGTATGTACATATATACATTTGTATGTAACTCTCTTCTACTATTCAATACAAAATGTTTCTTGTTTTTTGAAGTTTGCCATAAATGTCATGTTATTTTTTTTCGTGTTACAAATGCCACCTTATCCTGTGATTGCTGTTTTGTTGTGGATGTGTGCAAGCGTGTGAGTGTATAGGTATTGAAGCGAATGAGTAGCAGATTCCTACGTATAATTGTGCATACATACGACCTTGTCGAGGGTTAAAAACCTTTAATAATAAGGCGGCCATATATAAGATTCTTGGTTTTATTCGTAGAATCTTATTTCTGAGCACAAGCAACAGCGTCGGCAGAATAACGTTTGATTGATTTAATAATATTTTAGTTGAGATTTTTTATAAGTTAAATTAATATTGTATCAATATTTTCCAGATTTCTAATATTTTTGTTTCAAAAGTGGCAAAAAGAAAACATAAAAATGGCAGGAATACTGAACTTACAGCTTATTGATCAGCAATAATTGATTAAGCCATTGCTATAGTGACCATTTGGCAAGGGATTGCTACATATGACAATTTGCGGTTCAGACGTCACAATTTGTATTAGAGCAATACAATTTGACAATTGCCTTAATAAATATTTCTACGTGAAGGCCCCAAGTAATAAAGTAGTGGAGCAAAAATAAAAAAAGTCAGCTGCCACCTTTATGCCAGCTAATTAAATAGGCATTGGTAAAGTTTTTCTACAATCGTGTCGCTATAACAAAAAATAATCAGCTGTCGTGATATTAGGTACCTGTGCGGTTATGCAATTCGATTCGAATCGTAAAGCTTTTGAATTCGTACAAACTGAATTATGTAGTACGATTTTCGAAAAGTTATTAACGAACGTTCGGAAATTTACTTTTATTTTTTTTCAAATCTACATTTATAAAATTCTTTCGGCGCCACTGTGTTTTTTACATGTTTAATTTTGGTATTTTCTTAAATAGTTTTCACAAAACTATGTATTTTCAAACGTGTGAGATAATACGAATTAACTTTTGCATCGAAAACTCTTTTGGAAAGCCTTTTTATTTTTTTTAATTCGAATGAAATTTCACACACGAGTAGCTTAAAACGAACACGTTTGAAAGCAAAGGGTTAAAATCAAGCTGCAGAAGATATTTTTCAGCACGTGCTAAATGTACGGTTTTTTGCCGCACACCGACAGTTTTAACCGTAGTTTTGCAGGTTCGGTTTCTCACTCGGAAAATAAAACTTGTTGCCTCTTTTTATTAAAAACTTCATTCATTATTTTTTATGTGGAAAACTAAACATTTTATAAATTGTTTTCCCCTTCCCCTATTCAGTAACAAAAAAAAAAATCGAGATACGCCCTTTTCATATAAGGCCATTTGTACTTACATATGTATGTATGTGGGCCTGCATTAGATTTTCAGCGCTTAGTGAATGAAACCCGAACAATTGCGTTATTCCTAAATATTCTAAAAAATATTTATACAAAGAAATTTGATTCCAATTTATTAAAATAGAGAAACGTTTGTGTATAATCCAAAATCTCAAAATCCTTTTTTGAAATCCGCTTAAAATAATGTTTTACTCAAATAAAAACGATTTTTCGACTTTAAATTTAATTTATTAGAGTAATGACCTTTTTTCTGTAAAAACAAAAATTCTTTGTTCTCTATTCCTTTCTATCATATCCTTAATGTACTTTGTATGTATGTTTGTGTACTTTAGATCAACTTACAACTTTTCCTTTTAATGGCTTCAATTTCAAAATGAGTTTATTGCACCTCACTTTAAGTTGGTTAGTTTGTTCTTTGTGTGTGTGTGTGTTTTGTATGTGTGGAAGTCAGTGAACTCTTTGTTCGCTTTGGTGTAAGTATGTTGAAATAATATATCGATTCATTTCGTCATAGTACATTGAAAGTGTACAAATTTACACTTTTACTAAATACCAAAACTTATTCTACAATTTAAAAAATTCAATTACTTTTTCTCTTACATTTTTGTTTTTAATATGATATTCATGACCTTTTTTTGGGGGGCTTTAACGTTTGTTTGGTACTTACCGCCTTGTTGAATGTCTAGTAATTCTCAACTCTTTGTTCCTACATTTAGAATATTCAAGTACATTTTCTTTTGATTTTTTTCGTTTGTTTTAATTTTTAATGTGCTTACTTGAATAGTGTTTTTCATTTGTTGTTTTAAAATTTTTCTTCGTGGGAATTTTGTGGCAAATTCTTTTTATACTGAAGCTTTGTTAATAAAATGTTACGGTATTGTTTTTCTAAAAATATGAAAGTGAAACTAAAATGTTTTTGTTTCTTGCATAATTTCTATTGAAGATATTTTAGAGACTTATTTGGTTATTTGGTAAAAAAAAAGGATGCTTCTGAACTTTGTGCGCCAAACTAAGTCGTAAAACATTTTAAAATAACTGCCGCTTAGGTATTGGTGTTGGGAGTGTTGCATTAGGTTGGGTAAAACACACAGCTGCGGAAGTAACATAAGAACGGAGTTAGGTGTACTTGGGCTCGTTTCTTTGCTCAGCTTGTGATACCTGTGGAAGACATACAAAGAAAATATATTTAAAATATTTCTATAATTGTAGTTGGCATTAGTCGCACCGTCCTGGTCGCTATTTCCGAACCAGCCGCTATCCCTAATAAAGGATGATAGGTTAGATAGGCTTATTTTAACCACATCTGACATATTGTCTAGCCTGCTGGCCTCAAGGTGTCGTATCGGGACATTACCTAGTGCCGAACAAAAGCATAAATAATGGATACTGCACCTTGGCAGCTCTTCCATAAATATTTGAAAGCCAACCTATTGGCTTTGGTGCAAAATCGACAGTGATCGATAAAAGCGGTCATGGTATCTTTCAGTCTTTATTTTACAAATCGAAAAGGCATCTGAAATGTCTTGGATGTAGCCTTGGGAAGTTATCTTACTGGTTTCACCTCTAGTTTAGTTTAATCATCTGGTTCTCCCACTGTTTGCATCCCTGCAGAGTTTGCAGGAAGAAAGTGGATTGACACAGATCTTTCTTCATCCAATTTCGCACCATCTTTCGTCTATATATTAGTAACATAATTGCCTGTATTGGTCTCGTGTTATCTCAACTATACCAGAATGATGTAAGAATGCATTGCCATGCACTTTAAGAAAGCCCGACATTCATGGACTAGTTATAATGTAATGGTAATGGAGCTAATTGCAGCTCGGCTCGGAGATCCCGATATGCTTGTCAAACATCCTGTAGTAGATTAGGTTAGGGTTAGGTAGAACAGGCAGCGATTAAAGGAAAGGATACAGCTTACTTGGTCCGCTTAACTCGGTCCCTTTGTGTTACCTGGAGTGGCAAATAGAATAGGTTTAGATGGAAGGAAAGAAGAAATTTAGAAAAGGATAAAAAAAAGAACAGAAAAACGAAGAAGACTTACCAGGGTCTCTGGTGGGAATCGAACCCACAACCCCCAGACTGGTAGACTCGTGCACTTACCACAGACCCACCAGGGCACCCTGTAGTAAAAAAATAGTTAGCCAATCACTGACGGTTTTCCTGCAAGTGTTTGTGCAATAAATATGCCTCTACCATTGGGACTGCGACGTAAGGCATATGACGAGTAAATGGGAGAGGAACTTTTCGGACTTCTGCATGTTATGCGGGGATGAGAAGGAGATAAAGATAGGAGTTGGTTAGCTGGGCCTCCACAGACCGCTGAATGGAGGTGACGAATTGCATTCGTCATTACCTTTCGTAAGCTAACTTAACACCAATTTTCCCCCTTCAGGCCCGCTTGTATGTATTGACAGGTTGCACGGAGGTGATTTTATCCGACCCTCAATCTGAAATGTCAAAAGACAGCCGTGATAATTCTGTATCTCCATCCGCCTGCCGCATGTAGTCTTATCACGTTATTCCGCGCCAGCCTGACTTCATTTTAACATTGTAAATGCAGTTATCACCAAAAGCTCTTGAAACTTAAAAAATACTCATAAACACGCGTCTCCATCGACATTTTTCTAAGTAATCTTGTAACATTAGCTTTTCTTAAATTCTTTGATAAATTAACAATTAAACATGGAAGAATGTTATAGTCGGTCAAGCCCGACCATATTATACCCTACACCACATTTTGATTAGGGCTATATAAAAAATGTTTGTATATTGGTGGCATAAAGAGAAGGTAAAGTAATATTCGAGTTAGTTATAGCCCAACATGCTCATTCCGGTAGGACATTTGTATGAGGGCTGTGTCGAAAAATGAACCGATCATTACCAAAAACAAAAGGCGTCATCCCAGGGGCTATGCCAAAAAACTTATTTGTCAAATTTTATCAAAATATCTTTAAAAATGCGACCTGCAGCGTGTTCACAAGAACACATGGACATCTAGCCAGACGGACGGACGGAAGGGCGGACATGCTAAAACCAGCTCAGGAAGTGATTCTGAGTCGATAGACATACTTGAAGGTGAGTCTCGGGCCATTATTTTTGGGCGTTACAAACATCTGCAAAAACGAATCACCACGTATGTAGTGAGAATATAAAAACGTGCAACTGTACTCGTGCTGCCATTCAGCCCATCCATTGATGCCATTATAATTCCCCTTTTAGCTTTTTAACCACCTTAAGTGCTCAACTGTTCTCTTGTTTATGTTGTTTTTTCCGACACCTACACAAAGCAAAGATGAATGATCATTAAATTCCAAATCTGCCCTGCACCCACTTCCGCTTAGTGCAACGTACGGCATTCAGCAGAGTACAAATTTTCTCAAGAGTGAGCGATAAAAAAACACCATTCATGAAAAATCTCGAGAGTGAAAAATCCTAAAAAAAATTTTTTCTTCTCACGTTCATAAAAGAGCGTGAAAAAATTTTTGCCAACCCTCACTCACTTATGAGAAGTTTGTCGTTTTTTTTTCACGCTCACAAATCACAAATGAAAAATAAAAACCAAATTTTATTTCTCACTCACAAATGAATGAGAAATTTCTTCTTTTCACTTTCGATTCATTCTTTTATGAGTGCGAGTGTTGCTTTAATATTTTTCACGCTTTGTAACAGAGTTGCCGGAAAATAATTTATTAAGCATGTGAAATTTGTACTCCCAATAAGAGTAAAAAAATTCTTGCATTTACATAATTTTTTTTTTTATTTTGCTGCTTGTATATACTTATATGTTGTTAAATTTAAAAAAATACGACATATCTACGTTTTGATCAGTCTTTTGAATTTCTTTTGATTTAAGTGACTTAATGCCGTTAAAAAAAAGAAATATATTTTTAAATAAAATAAAAACCACAAAATTATAATAAAAATTACGTTTGTTTCCCAGAGTAAGGCAAAAACGCTATTTTAAAAGAAATGCGTTACTTCATTTTTATACTGAGGATTTGATATGTAGGTTTATAAACAATAATAAATAAATATTAACATAAAGGATTACTTATAGCAGTATTTATTGTGAAAAAGTCATATTTATAAAAAATTGTTTTTGTTAAGAAACTTAAATAATACATTATATTTTATGTTGTGATTTTTAAGAAATATTATAGTCTTCACTGACACAAATTTTCATAGCAATCTTTAAAAATATTTTTGAACTGTTTTCCTAAATTTTTAATTGACGTTTTCTAATAAAAAAAAGTATTTCTTGTGTATTGTGTTCAAGGTCGTAACTGCTCTTTTTTTTAATTTACCTTACTTTTGCTAATGGAACTCCTTCAAACTCTTAGGTTCTATTTAATTGACCTGAAAGGTAAAGTTTTAAATTGTTGTACATAAAAAGATTTGCGTGTGTATTGTATAATAACCACCACAATTTATTGTAACAATATACACAATACCTAAAAGGATGACAGACAGGCAGGTACTAAATACTTTCCAAATTAGTGGAAAATCCCAAACAAAATTAAATGATGAACAATTATCTCTAATGGTGGTAAAGCCGAATGCAATTTTTTCCAATCCTTTTAAAATTTGCATGAGTGTGTGTAACAGCTCTATGTTTATTGCAATATAAACATT
Organism: Melanophora roralis; assembly: GCA_963583895.1. Lineage (NCBI taxonomy): Eukaryota > Metazoa > Arthropoda > Insecta > Diptera > Rhinophoridae > Melanophora > Melanophora roralis. Next base: position 47,293,309 of record OY757190.1, on the reverse strand, counting down.
AAACGTTTGTAAAAGATCCTTATTTGGATTTTAAATAGCGTGAAGTGAATAACAAACAATGCCTAAAAGACAATTTAATTTTGAAAAATATCTGTTGTACGATGCATCTTCAAAAAAAGTATTTGCGTAATAGAATCGTGCAAAAAGGAACTTAGTGAAAGACATTACAAACTACTTCACAAACAAGATATACAAAGTAATGATGACGATGCTTTTGTTTGTCACTGGAGTAATGCTCCCCTTTTTGTGAAACCTTAACCGCATATTTTTATTACTAAAATCATTAAATCGGATTCATTGAAAAAATTTAAATGAAATGAAGTTAAATAAATGCAAATAAACCACAACGTATAACAGTGCCTGGTTTTTTAATTTATTAAAAACATGTTTTAAAAAAAAAAATTATTCCTACTTTTTTTAAGCATTTCAAAAACAATGCAACAAATTTTAACATATGGCAGCACCAGTAACATGACCAAAAAATTTTATGTGTACACATTTATGAATGCTTCGCGAAAAAATTCATTTATGATTTCTCACTTATGAGAAGTACTCGAATTTGATGCTTTTCATTTATGTTCGTGAAAAGAAAAAAATATTTTTTCTTTTCACTTCTCATTTATGACTGGTGAAAAAAAAATTTTTTTTTTCTCGCTCGAGAGTGAGAAGGCAAAAAATGTTTTTTAAAAACTCATTCATTAATGAAAAATTGCTGCAGTAAACACAGCGCTCACACTCGTTCTCACGAATGAGAAGTGAGTGAGCAATTTTTAACTCTGGCATTCAGTTGTATGGCTGTGCATTTGTTCGCATGTGTTTATTACAAATTTTTGACGCAGTTAATTTTTTCAGCTTTTGAGTAATCTTATATATAAAAGAACAATTTTTTTTTTGTTAGTGACACCGCTTATAACTCAAGAACGGCCGGACCGATTTTAATGAAACTTGAAAAAAAGACATACCCGATATCTGGGAATGCGTTTTAGGCCTATTATTTTTTGGAAATTCCGACTGGGCGTGGCACCTCCCATACAAATTGAACAGTTTTTTTACCATACCTCAATACCTATTATAGCTGAAGTCTCCAAATTTGGTACAGGTAAGTTATTTACTGGTGTGCATAATTGAGTTGTTTATGGGCGGAAAAAAATAAATGGGCGTGGCACCTCCCATACAACTAAAATAGTTTTTTGTATATATCTCAATAACTGTAATAGCTTAAATCCTCAAACTTCGTACGGATGTTTATAATGCTAGCGTGCATAATTGAGTTTTGTATGGGCGGGAAAAAATAAATAGGCGTGGCCCCTCCCATGCAACAAAAATAGTTTTTTGTATATATCTCAACAACTGTAATAGCTGAAGTCTCCAAACTTCGTACGGATGTTTATAGTGCTAACATGCACAATTGAGCTTTGTATGGGCGGGGAGAAATAAATGGGCGTGGCACCTCCCATACAACGAAAATGGTTTTTTGTATATATATCAATAACTGTAATAACTGAAGTCTCTAAACTTCGTACGGATGTTTATAGTACTAATATGCAAAATTCAGCTTTGTATGGGCGGAAAGAAATAAATGGGCGGGGCACCTCCCATACAACGAAAATAATTTTTTTTTTATATTTATCAATAACTGTATTAGCTAAAGCCTCCAAACTTTGTACGGATGTTTACAGTGCTATCATGCATAATTGAGCTTTGTATGGGCGGAACAAAATTAATGGGCGTGGCACATACCATACAACAAAAATAGTTTTTTTGTATATATCTCATCAACTGTAATAGCTGAAGTCCCTAAACTTCGTACGGATGTTTATACTGTTAATATACAAAATTGAGCTTTGTATTGACGGATTTAAATAAATGGGCGTGGCACCTCCCATACAACGAAAATAGTTTTTTCTATATATCTCAACAACTGTAATAGCTGAAGTCTCAAAACTTCGTACGGATGTTTATAGAGCTAATATGCATAATTGTGCTCTTAATGGGCGGGAAAAAAGAAATGGGCGTCGCATCTCCCATACAACGAAAATAGGTTTTTTTATATATCTCAATAGCTAACAGTTGAACTCTCAAAACTTTGTAAAGAGATTTATAATGGTAATATGCATAATTCAGCTGTGAATGGGTTAAAGTCTTCAAATTTTGTGTAGGTGTTTACAATGTTAATAGCCGTGGCACCTCCTTTACAAGAAAAAAATCTTTTACATATATGTCAATAAATGTAACAGCTGAAATCTCCAAATTTAATATGGGTATTTATTATGCTAATATGCATTACTAAGGGAAGTGAATTATAAGTGTGGAACCTCTAATAGCATAGAAAAATTTGTATTTCTATCTCATTAACTGTGACAGCTAAGGTCTCCAAATTTTTTAGTGTGGCACCTCCTGTACCATTGTTTTTTTTACATGTACTTCAATAATTCTTATAGCTAGAATCTTAAAATTGTCTATGGATGCTTATGTTTGCTAATATATATAATTGAGGTGAATACATTTAGGAGAAAAGAGAATAATGGGCATGGCACCTCCCAATAACTGTAAAAAAACTTCAAAAAACGTGTTCATATTTTTCTTAAACCAGTTGAACACAATTTAAATTATTAGTTTAAAAGTAACAAAAATAACTTAAAAATTACCCTTTTTACCCCTTAGGATCAAAATTATCAAAATTTTATATTCAAATTTTTTCGAGACCTGTCGAACGCAATATCAAAATATAATTTGAGCCCCTTTTTATCTTTTTCGGCTTCGGAGGTATAAAATGGATATAAGGAGTTTCAAAATATGGTTTTTTACCCTGTCTCGCCTCTAATGGTCTAATATTTCAAAAAAAGTACGAAAAATGCATTCATAACTTTGAAACCTGTCGAGCGTAAATTAAATTATGATTCTTTCTTTTTTTTTAAATAAGAAGCTACAAGATTAACCAATACATATTTCAAGTCTTGCCCTACGCATTTAGGCTATGCAATGATGAATCTGTCTGCCAGTTAGCAAGTCATTAACGCAATTATTTTCTATACATTGTTTTGTAAGCACAACAAACATTTAAAAAAATAAAAAAAATATTTACAAGTGGCGGATAGGGCTACAAAATAATAAAGCCATAATAAACTGAACTGTTTTTGAAGTTTTTACTTGGTAATAGCTTCCCATCATGAAAGATGCGATTGGCTACAGCTTTTCTATTCACGCTTTATCAGTAATTTTCAGTAATTATCAAAGAAACAAAAAAAAAACATGTTTATAACGTTATTGACATGCTATTAAGGATAATGTTTCGTGAATTGTGTGTGTTTAGGTAAAAATTCGTTTGCTTTTTATATATATTGTTAGGCATTACGTGTTCGGATATATTCGATGCTGGATGTATTCAATAAAATGGCAAAAACGAGGCTTGCTGCATGCACACATTCTTATTTGGTTAGTCGAAAAAGTTCGCCCAGACCAGATATATGATATTATAAGTGCCGAGATCCCTGATCCCGAAACAGATCAAGAACTACATGATGTTGTAATTACAAATATGATTCATGGTCGACGGCAACTGTTTAAAACGTTATCCGCGAAAACTGACGGCGGAAACTATCACTGGCAATGACGGTTATCCACTGTATCGGCGTTGATCGCCCAATGACAACGATCAAACTATTACAAAGAAAGTAAAAGGAAACGATTTTGTGATTGACAACAGTTGGACTGTGCCATATTTGCCACTTCTTTTCAAATCATTTAAGACATATTGCAATGTTGAATATTCTAATTCAGTGGAGTCGATCAAGTACATCGGCAAATATGTCACGAAAGGCAGCGATGTGGCTGTTTTTAGCATCCAAACCTCCAATGGCAACGATGAAATTACGCGTTATTTAGTTGGACGATATGTGAACAGCAATCAGTATGTCATCCCACTGTTGCACATTTAGCAGTGCATCTGGAGAATGGCCAACGAGTATATTTCACTGCGAAAATTGCTGTTCAACGTGCTGAAATACCTCCAGTGACAACAGTGACAAGTTTCTTTGCTGTTTTTCAAAGCGGAGATGCTACGGTATTACACTTGGAAAGCTTCTTCAAAATATTTTTAACGTCGAAAGAAAGGCACTATGGTTCCTGGGCATCCGGATGTGCGTTCAAGTGATGCTCTAGGTCGCATTTATACAGTCCATCTGAAGAATGATAAATGCTTTTATTTGCGGTTGTTGCTGGTGAATGTTCATGGTCCAACATCTTTTGCAGCATTTCGTCTGCCCAACATTTCGTGCTGCATTTCAAGAACTCAATTTGCTTGAAAACGACACTCATTGGGATATGACAATTGCTGAGGCAATTATTTCTGCATATCCAAGCCAGTTACGAACATTATTTGCTATTATTATTTCGACATGCTTCCCGTCAAATCCAAGTGACCTGTGGAACAAATACAAGGACAATATGTCTGAAGACATTTTACATCAGTATCGTGTCAGCTCGAGAAATCCAAATCTTGAAGTCAATGCGAAAATGCATAACCTTATTATTAGAACTTAAATTTTGGTCTGGTACTGACTGGACTAATATCAATTACATAATTTTAAGATTTGAATACATATTGTTAGTTCCCATTAGCGAAGATTCAATAATGATAATATGGAGAAAAAAAGATGCATAACCGGGCCTTGCTCTTAATTGAAGACATGGGTTACCTTATTTGCGGCAGTTTGTTAGTCAGGTTAAGACTGCCAGCACCAGAACATGAAATGAATGAGCTACTAAATCGAGAATTGAAGCGTGAACGTGAATAAGATCGATATGAGTTGGACCAATTAGTTCAAACCAATGTTTCCCTCTTAAGCCTCCAACAGAAGGACTATCCAACTGATGTTCTTAACTCCTTGGATGTGCCTGGCTTACCCCCGCACAACTTACAACGGAAGGTGGGCTCGGTAGTTATCGTGCTTCGAAATTTAAACCAACCAAAACTTTGCAATTAAAACGCATTTGGTAATCACAAAACTGATGGTCCGTGTTATACACGCAATTATACTTAGAGGAAAATTTAAAGGTGAAGAAGTTTTCATTCCGAGAATTCCGATGATACCAACCGATATGCCTTTTGAGTTTGAGCGAATTCAATTTCCTATTCGTCTTGCATTCGCAATGACAGTCCTTGAGTATTTATGGTCTTAATTTAGAAAATTCATGTTTTTCTCATGGCCAACTCTACGTTGTTTGTTCACGTGTGGGCAAACCATCTGCTTTATTTGTACTTGCGCCTAATAACAAAATGAAAAGTTTCGTATATCACAAGGTACTGCACTGAAGGGAATTAACCTAAACATAACCCATGCACGAAAATACAAAGCTTCCTTAACAGCTTTTACCTGAAACGCCTTATTTTTGTAATCTTTTTGAATTTTTGTTTTCTATATAAATATATTCCAATGAACTATTTGACTAAATAAACTTTGTACTCTTTTTAAAAAATCCATATATTCAATAATTGGTAGGTGGTACGAAGTTCACCGGGTCAGCTAGTAAATAATATATGCCTTAAAAGCTGCCTGCATGCTCCCTCCTCCCACCATCCTGTTGCTTTTATTTTGAATCTAATATTTGTTGAATAAAGATCGTGTTGATGTATAAAACAATGTAACAAATGGTGCTACGTGTAGTTAAACAAACAAAAGGTACAAACAGCCAGTACTGAAACAGAAGGAGGCTTTGTGTGTGTGTGTAAATTTCAATTTGTGATATTAATAACACCATCCATGTTGATTGTCAAATGATAAAATAATTGTCTGATGCTGGCGGTAGTTGTTTTAGTGCTATTGTGTTCTGTTGTTCTAAAAGTATAAATGTATTTTCAAAAACATGTTTCTGCGAATCATAATATTACAAAGTAGATTAAGAATTTAAAGAAAATAACCGCAGTCGTACACTTTAAATTTTATTAAAGTATAATTAATTGAAAATGTAACTTAACGCCACTAAATATTCACTTAAAACCCCTTTAACAATATATAAATTTAAATTAACAAAAGTTCACAGAAATTCTAACACAAAAAAATTACAACAAATTTTTTATTCGTTTAAAATGTTATTACATCAGTAATGAGGCGCAGTTTTTGAGTCAAAATTTTGTTATATACTCTTACAGAAATTTGTAAAATAACTAATTTTGACAAATTTTTTTGGCTTCAGTTAATTTTTGATTTAAATTCTTTTTGCTAAAAATAAATTAATATTTGTAATTAATGTTAATTGAAAGAAAGTAATTTTGAATGGCGAATTTTCTTACCAACACCAGCCAAGAAGAATGCATTTTCGAAACCAGCTATGGATTTTGATCATCAGTATTCTTTGAACGATGCACACAAAAAAATAAACAAAGTAATATATTTTAAATCAAGCCGAAGCGGTGTCAAGAAAGACTAGGGGGTAAATACGGATTTTCTTACACCAGGTAGGGGGTTTCTTAAACCAAGTACGATTTTTTTTAGTACGAATTCTTTAAAAGAGGATTGATTTAAGTTCGAAACTGTACTTGATGTAAGCTTAAAAATATTTATATAAACGTAAGGTAATTATTTGATTTTTATTGGGAGTTATTTCATAATGAAATAACTCTCAATGAAATTTTGTTGGGAGTTATTTCATTTTTTCGAAGTGTTGGGAGTTATTTCATTTTTGTTGGGAGTTATTTCATTTTTATTGGGAGTTATTTCATTTTACTAAAAGCAAGTGTATATACCAGAGCATTTAAAAAAAATTAATCACGCTAGTATAAAAGGTGACATTTATTTAAAAGTTTTGAGGTTTTAAAACCGTGGGTATATAGCCGCCCTTCGGCCGGGCGCAAGGAAAAAAAACCCCAGTGGATTCGATCCGCCGGCTTTGCAGTAGCCTTCGGCCGGGGAATATACTTTAAACTGTAGTGCATCGGAAGTTTATGCAGCTTCATAACTAAAGTGTCACAAAATTCATGTCTTATTTGGAAAGCAGTAGAGCTTAAAGTCCATTGCCCGGCCGAAGGCTACTGCGAAGCCGGCGGATTGAATGCACTGGAGTTTTTTTTCCTTGCGCCCGGCCGAAGGCCGACTATCTAAATAACTCCTTTTTATTAAAAAAATTATTTAACCAAAAAGGCGCTTAAAGTCTACGCGCCTGTCCTAAAGCTGTAACGAAGCTGGCGGTTTGATCCACGAAAGTTTACTTATCCTTACTTACAGTCAGTTACTGTAATAATTTTTTAAGTGTACCTATGATAGTCGTTTGGCTTTTTTTTAAATTAACTACAAAAATTAAGTCCAACTGAAAGTTGGTATTTTTGTGTAGTCTTTGTTGTGAATAACTGTCCAAAACACTTAAAAAATTAAAATACTACAATTTAACTATTTCTTCATTCAAAAACAACTACGGAATATTTCTTAAATAATTTTTACTCAGTTACTGCAATAATTTTCTGGGTGTATGCAAATATTTCTATAAAGAGAGTGAAGGAGTATTACGAGAATTCGTGATTTTATGTACAATCCTCATCCCAAATTTTTAATTTTCTATTTTTAATGAGCCAGGAGGAGAAGGCAAAGAAGTACCAAAGATCAAGAAAATGTACTTTTGTTCACTAAGCTGACTTATGACTCATGTGCTGTTTTTATAAGCCAAGTAGTGATAGTCTAGGTACGAATTATATGTATTTTGTTGTTGTAAACAAAAACAAAATACATGTAATTCGTATCTAGGCGATCACTGCTTGGCTTATAAAAACAGCACATCAATATGGGCCAGAATTCCTAATTTAATATTTTTACACTTGTAATTTAAAAAAAAGAAAAAAAGGTAACAAAAATGTGGAAAAATTACTTTTTGTCCTTTCTAGACTATAATCCTAAAAAAGGCAAAAAAAAATCAAAATAGTATTTTTTTCACTTAGTTGAATTCCTTCCTCTATATGCGTCAAAAATTCTCACTTTTATATGATAATACTCGAGACCTGTTGAACTCAATTAGAAATATATTTTTGTTAATTGGTGTAAAAGTTACAAAAAGTACCATAATATAATTTTTGGGTCCTAATTTCTGAAAAGTTCCTAACACATATTTAGTTTTTATGAGCCCTTGCCATTACAATTTGTTTTATGTATCTATCTTTTTTGTTTTAAAAATGAAAAAAAGTGCCTAAAACGTACTAATATATAATGTTTACTATGTTTTCTTGTACCTCTTTTTACCCCCTTGGATACAAATTTAAAAAAAAAAGTACCCGGAATGTTATTTTATTTTCTATTGTTTTAGAAATTATAAAATGTACCTAAACAGTACCAAAATATAGTTTTCACCCTGTTTTATTCCTTTGGTCAAAAATTAAAAAAAAGCCAGACACGAGTCCATTTATCTTTTGAACACATAACGATTTTTTTTTAATTTATTTTTATCGTGCATAGTTAAGGAGGAACCAACTAACCGATTTTTTCCTTATTCGCCCAGATTAACCACCTTTGGGTTAAAATATCCGAAATGCCTTGATAGATCTATAAAGTTTTAGTTAAGTCCGGTTTAATTTATTCTAAAGTTGTTGGGCTTAATTTTTTAATTTGTTTTTAACAAATTACCTGGCACAAGTCCAAATTAGTTATTTGCAGACTTTAAATGTACTTTATTTTTGTGGTATATTTCTAATTTTGAACTCTACTCTATTTACCATCCCTGCTTTCAATCCCACAATCTTGCTTTTTTTTTAAATAAATTTACACATATGTACATACCTAAAAAGTTGGCTATTTTGGTTTGTATTGTTTTTACTTGTAGCGTTTTTATCACTGAATTTAATATTTTTTATTTTTCAAAACAAATATCATTATTATAGTTACAAAAGAATATGATAATGAAAATAAATAAGGATTTTTATCATTAAAAGGAGGCGATGCTTACATTTTCTTTCGTTTAAAATAAACATAAAGATAAAAGCGTTTGTTTGTTAGCAACAAATAGGGTGATAAGCAGGGAAACCAAAAACATGCTCTTAAAAGAGTAATGAGCGCATAAAATTTGCGGTAAAAAGGCAAAAAAAATTTTCAACAAATCAAAAATATATGCATTAAAAATAAGAATGATAGGAACTTAGACTAAAGAATGTGAAAATGCAGCCTTTAAAATTAAGTTGCGTTAACGAAATAATGATAATCATCCTTATTGTGGTTGGCGTTGGCGTAGTCGTGCTTAGTTTTTTGGTACCGTCTTACAAATACGCCAATGTTAAATGAATAGCGCCCTTGTCGTTTTTGTGTCGAATTCGACAACATTCGACATGCACGACAACGCCAAACACAATTGACTGATTAAAACTTGCCGGATATTAAATTTTATTCGTATCAAAACAAACCAGCAAAACCCATCGCTTCAAAATATATAATTAGAAAAAAATAACAAAAGCTAACAAAAGATGACAATGTTGTTAGTTTTTTTTTTAACTTATTTAAAAAGAAATCAAATAGATGGTTAAGGCTACGCTAACTTAGTGTAACTACGATATAGATGGCGTTAGTATAGTAATAGGAAAGGAAAAAAGAAAAAACTTTGGTTGTTTAGTAGGCTTAAATGAAAAAAACTTCGTGCCGACTCACCTCGTCACATAGACCAGTGGGTTAAACGGCTAATGTTTACAACCAAATTAATAACTAATAACCGAACAAAGAGTACTGATGATGAAAATCGTAGCTGTTTTTCGAAATTCATTCTACTCGGCTAGTATCGGTAAAAGTCTTGTTTTTTCAATGAAATTTTTCCTTTCTTAACTTACGCTTATAAAGTAGTAAAAACTAAAATATTAATTTCTTCATTTGCAATTAAATGAAAATTTAGTAAAGTATTGAACTTAAACCTGATAAAGAAAATAAAATTGTCGTAAATCAAAAAATGTTTTAAAAAATTTATAACTTGATGACAAAATTTGGAAAAGTTCTGAAACAGATAACAATTAACACATTCAAATAAAAAACAAAAATTTACAAATAGTGACAATGAACACTCGAAAGATTTTTTGTTAGGGTTTTTTAAATTTAATATAATAAACTTATAAAATGTTTTAAAAACGGGGCTTACAAAAAAAATATGCTGTTATACGCAAAACATGCAAAAATATGCCCAAACAAATCGATGCTAAAATTTTTCAAAAGTTCTGAAACGGATGAATAACAACATTATAGTTTAATGCGACGCACAGAAAAAATATTATTTTGTATATTTTTAGTTACCCTGGTGATAAGATTTCAAAATAGTATTGTTTTAAACTCTAAACTGAAATAATAAATAGTCATATCATTAAATTTTTTATCAGCTAAAATTGATTATTTGTGAAAAACATATTTCAATAACTAAATTTTTCAATGTTGTTGTATTTTATTTTAATTTATTTTTAATCACCGAAAATGTGGCTTCGTTTTACGATAAGATTCAAAAACATTTTAAAATACTCATGTTAACAAAGGTTTCGAAAAAAAAACTTTAAACCATTTGTTTCTTAAATTTAAAAAAATGTTAATGAATAAGGGGGTATTTCTCTATTAATAATCACAAAGAAATTCTAAAAATAAATTATTTGATAAGAATTAAAATGCATGGAAACTAACTAGCATACAGTTTTGAATGAAAAGATAGCGAATTTTAGAGAAATAAACTAAATGAAAGGTGAACGTAATTAAAGGCAAAGATAAATCTCAAATTGTAATAAAGGATTTTTTGTTAAAGCAAAACAAAAAAAAAAAAAAAAATTTGCGATAATTAACCAAGTACGGTATGTGTTTAAGTTTATTTATTTATTTACTTAAAGTAAAATCCAATTACTCATGCAAAACTATATATCAGCTTATTTTTAGATTTGTAATGTGAAAATCGAGTTTCCAAAACTCAGTGAAGTGCTACGGGCCGGGTCTTGGTATCAAACTATTAGAAATATCCCGGTTAAATAGTAAATACACAAATATACAAATTTGATGTATATATACCTGTATGTCTAGCTACCCTGGCCACAATTATCACAAAACTTGACATGCAGACTTTGAAGACTGCAAGTTAATTTGGGTTTTTTTTTTTAATAGGAGCAAGGGAAGTAGTAGCCCTCTTACAAAAAGGCAATTTTTATGAAACTTTCGATACTCAATTTCTTCAAAACTGTAACAGCTATCGACTTTAAAGCTGCTACAAAGTTATCTCAGTATGATGCCTACGTTTTTGAAAAAAATCATACGAATAAGGGGAGTGCTAGGCTCAATACAAATGAGTCGAATTTAGAAAACTTTTCATGCTCTATATCTCTGAAACGATTACAGCCACCTAATTTAACCTTGTTTAAAAGTATTTTTAATAAAATGTTTACATTCGGAAAAAAGACCAATGTGTCGATTATGCACAGCAATCCAAATTCAGTTGCGTTGCCAAACGTCAACCAAAAATACTCAGCTGCCACCTAGTTAACCATTTATATAAAATTGGCAACTATGAGCGGTCAGTGGTCATCTATTATACGATTTCGGCAACTGACAACCGAAATGAAGTTGAGTTGCCATAAGTAATCATGCAATCAATATACAAAAAGTATTCAGAAATTTGATATTTTATTATACAAAAACCTTTAGCTAAGGTTACGAAGAACCTCCACTCGAAGGCCCTCAGTCCCATTGTGAATCCCTTCAGAAGAATCGAGAGGAGAAAAAAAAATGATCCCCAGCCCACAGCTAGGGACCTCACCAAGTCCATCTTAGAAGCGCTCTCCAAGCCACCTCTGTCGGCGGATCTGCAGCCCAGGGCAGTGGCAGACAAGATGAACATCTCGGTCTCTAACTCTTCGTCCCCGCATACCCTACAGAAATCTGGAGAGTTCCTGTCCCATTTGTTCTTCATAAATCTCACATCGCATTGCCCTGTGAAAATCCCAATAATGCTGCTCAGAACCCCCTGCTCTCCTCGAGCAGCAGGTCAGTGCCCATCCTGTCCAGCCTGGGCCATAAAAGTCTAGAGATCCTGCAATCAGCTCTGTCCCTCCAGGTTTGGCCCACCTTGTCCATTATCCAAGTCCCTATCAGCCCATAATAGAAACTCAGTGGTGGCCTCACCGGCTCACAACCAAGTTCAATATCCCGGGCCGTACAAAAACCTTTACTATTTACAATTCAAGAAAAATTGAAGATTATTATTCAGTCACCATAACACTTGAATAGTTTTTATATTTTTGCTTTAAGCAGATATTAACACTATTCACGTTGTTGTCAGCTAACTTTAACAGCGATGTGCTCCTTTATAAATGCCAGGTTAATAATGTAATGTCCACAGCTTATCAGAGTCATCTTTTGGCCCCTACTAGAACTGTAACATTCCTAAATATAAACATATTTTCACATACATTGAACTTCCAAAAATTAACCTAAGGCAATATGCAATGCTGGTATTTCGCGTTATGCTTAAGGTAACTAGATTGCCAATGCGTTAACATAAGTAGCACTTTTTGGCTTCTTTTGCAACAATATATTTTTCGCACAAAATCTGTGTTATATAAATTAAAAAAAAATAAAAAAATGAAGTCGGTCCAGCCAGACCATATAATACCCTACACCACCTCTGCCAAATGCATTCAAAATATCTTCAAAGTGCAACCTGTAGCGTATTCACAAAAACACAAGGACAACTAGCCAGACGGTTGGACGGACGGACATGCTTAAATCGGCTCAGAAAGTGATTCTGAGTTGATCGTTATCTTGAAGGTGGTTCTCAGACCATTACTTTTGGGCTTTATAAACATTTGTACAATTGCATAATACCCCTACCACACATGTGGTGTGGGTACAAGAAGAATAAGGGGCATACCCCCAATTATTAAACAAACATGGTGTGCTATCCTCCTTATGTAAAATCTTTTTAACTTGTCATTTTTTAATTTTTTTTAGTATCATCCAACAAAATTATTTATCTTTAAGTTTTAAAACGTTCAAATTTAATTTAAATAACACGATTAAATTGTATTCCGCTAATGTTTACATTTTGTTTTTTACTTTATTTTAGCGTTATTTCTAAACCCGCTTAATCGGCAATATTGCTAGGCGTAACTTCTAACTTTCATCATAAGGTTTTCAAAAAACCGTTACATAATAAAGTAAGTAAATTTCAATGCCACTTGAAAAAAAATAATGGTTGCTGTTAAAAAAATCAGCCACAGAAATTTTGTGAATTCATTCTTATCATGTTAAGAGCATAATCAGCAAGAAAGAAAAATTATCTAAAATAAAACAAAAATACAGAATCGTAAATTAAACAAAAAAAAAAAATAAATAAATAAATAAATAATAATAAATAAAAAATAATAAACAAAATAAATAATGAGTTAATACAAATATAATTGGAATAATTTGCTTTTAAAAAAAAATTGGCTGAAATTCGATCTTTATTCATTAGACTATTAAGTTCTCTCTTTAAAAAATATATATTTGTTGTTTTTACTTTGTTATTTTTCAATAGTTTAAGCACTTCACTTTTTATAGCAAAAGGCAATTCAAACTTTAGTTTTCAAATCACAGCGCAATTGACAAAAAATATCGATTAGTTTCAATTTGTCACTTGCAATAAACTTTTGTATTGCTTATGAATAATTTTACGTAAAACGGCCCAAAATGGGGAAAATTGTTTATTTTTTCTTTATTAAAAAAAAAAATCGACGAGAACAAAAATGGACGAAATATAAATAAATTGGTTAACATTTTACTTAAATTTACATCGTTTAATATTATATAATTATAATCGGCTCTTAATTTTTTTACTTTTTGATGGAAATGTCACAACCGCACACTTTTCCTATTTGTAGAAATTATGACCCAAATATAATTTAAAACACTTTAAACTACTGTAAAAATTTAAAAACTAAGTCTGCCCCCCTGTTCTGTAACTTGCGAGAAGTTTTCGCAGCGAGAAATTTTTTTTATTGTCATAGTCTTCCGATTATTAACAGTGTGACTTAGATAATACATTAAATCTCATTATACAACGTTAAAAGTTAAAATAATTAGGTTTATCGTGTTCATCCTGTCTTACAAGGCGACTATAAACTTTTCGATGCGAGAAGTTCTCACTAAAGTTACAGAACACAGGCACTGTTCTCAATAATAGTTTATCCAACTCAATGATCATGATACAAAGAACCAGATTGTCTCGTCGGCCCAGCTTATTAGTGCCAAAACAAAACAACAAAAATTATTACTCATCGTTTCTTCTCTATGAGCTATTACTTGACAGTTTGGTACTAATTTGTAGTTGTTGCAGGGACGAGATTACCTGATAAGTTGTATCATGCTCAATGATAAAGTCGAAATTTCCTAAAATTCAAATTTGTAAATTCACACCCACCACCCTCTTCAAACGGTTATTGTGAGCAGAAATTATGTTCTTTCAGTGTCAACTTACTATTAATCGCTTAAAAAAATTCTATTCTTGAGAAATCATAGCCTTTTTTTTAAAAAATAAATGTTTAAATGGTTTAAGTAATAAGCAAACATGTGCGCAAAATAGTCACACCCGTCACAATATAATTGCCCATATGCAACTGAGTTCAGTTACAGTAAACCTATATAATCGAATTAAAAATAAATTTAACTCAAGGTCTTTTATCTACTAAAAAAGCTTATTTTAATGTTTTAGAACTGGAATAATACAATTACAAAAACCACGTATTTGGCAGAACTGCCAGACTTTTTCTCCGATCACAAATTTTAAGGAAAAAAGGTCAAAATCGTCATGTTTTTGAAAACTGTTTTAAACTTACATTAGTGCTTAATAAAAAAAATCAGCATTATATTGTATCAAAAATATATTAAAAAAGCAATTTTACACCTTTATTAAAAAAATAAATATTTGAAACATATAATATTGGAGTTAACTAATAAGTATTATTATACCCTTCACATAGTTATAAGGGTATATATCAGTTTGTCATTTCGCTTGTAGTTTCTTTATAATCCATTTGCGACTCCATAAGTATATATATTCTGGATCCACATAAATAGGGAAATCAATATATCCATATCCATCTTTCCGTCTGTTGAAATCAAGTTTCCGGAGTCAAATAAAGTAATACGGACCAGTTATTAGTGCCAAACAATTAGAAATATCCTGGAAACAATTACTGTTTAAAATCAGCAAAATCGGTTTACTACCAACCGAGATATAGGCAAAACAATGCGACTGCTTCAGTTTTTTAGAACAAAATCACAAAATCCATACAAAAATGTAACAAATGTAATCAACTGGCAACGCTGTTAAACAAATCGTCACGTTTGGCACCCCTGGTATTAAGTAGTATCGTTACCTAACCTAACTCGTATTTTCTGGTAAGCCCAGATTTTCGTTTATTTTTATAAGTTGTCTACCCAAATCATAATTAGCCTTTAAGGTAACGATATGTTTAGCTTACAACGCTGTTCTGTTTGAAAAGTTTCCGTCGTGATATTTTAATAATAAAATCTTTAAATAAAGAACATATTTCCATACTATAAATGAATACAAAATTTTAACTTCTTATTTTAAAAAAATATGATGTTTAATAAAAAATTTAAGAAAATAAACATTAAAATGTTCTGATTAGAGCTGTGGAGAGAAAGAGAGAAAGTCTTTGTTCGCATCGTAAATTTTCGTGACAGTCAGCACCAGTCTACCATTGAACAATGACAGCAACAATAAAAATTGCAAAAGCAATAATACATCATTGTCCATTACAATCATTCAACGTTTAGAATTAATTTTATTGATATAAAGTGGCATTTTTTTTTCACCACTGTTACTATAACTGTTAATACTGACATTCTTCAAAATGCACATATTTTTGATTTCGAGAAAAATTCGAAGCCTGTGGGTAGTAGCTTAAATGAAATGAGTGTAATTTTGCAATGAATATAAGAGCAAAGTTAATACACTAGTAGCCACATCTATAAGTAAAAAAAAAATTTTTTTTTACATTAACGTGGCACAAAATACTTGTTTAAAAATTTTTAAATAATTATAAACATTTTTGTTATTTTTTGTGCAAAAAATCGATTTTCAGGAAAAGTTCGGTCAGCGTTCAGTAAAGTTTGGTGAAAACGTCGAACATCGACCGAACGCCACTTTTTACCGATATCCGAACCTGAACGTTCGGTTGGGTTTAAAAAATCATCCTAAGCGAAGAAGCTTTTTTTTACCTTGTTGCCTTTTTTAATCGCCAAAATTTCTGCTTTTGTGGATCTAGCTAGGAACCCACATGTATTGTTATGAACACATGCATTCACAAAGTATAACTGCTTGGTCTGGATTTAAAGCTGGAGGCATAATTGGACCATACTTTTTGAAATGCAGTGATTGCTACTGGTGTTTGATATCCCGACACGATAACACAATTCTTTCTGTCAAGTATGTGTGGCATGAAAAATTTCCAGTGCGTGTACTCTCTCGTTCTAATAATTGGAATTGGTCCCCTAGATCGTGTGATTAACCATCATAAGATTGCTTTTTATTGGGTTTGTAAACGACAGGTCTAGTTAAACAAGCCCACAACGACCTGTGCATTAAAGAAGAAAATTCAACACTGTATATACAGGGTGTCTGGTAGTAGATTTATAATTTTAAACTTAAATAAAAAACGGAATAATAAACATATTAAGAACATTAAACGATAGAATGGAAATGCGGATTTTTTTTTTTAAAGAGTATGTCACACAGATGCCTTTCGTCGAGTTGAACACACTGTTCAAAACAGAGCCTTGTGTTGTGCGCCAGACGCTGCAGTAAACTCTGCTCAATTGAGCATATTTCTCGACAAACATTTTTCTTTAACGCCGCAAGAGATTGGGAATTGTTATTTTAAACCCTCTCTTTGAGGTAGTCCCATAAAAGACCCCATGGGAGTTAGATCGAGCGACCTCAGTGACCATGGAATGTCCCCAAAGCGACTGATTAGTTTTTGGGAGAAATATTCCGGAAGCAAATTCATCGAAGCTCTGGCTGTGTATGCATTCGCCCCATCCTGTTAAACCACGTGTCTGAAGGGTACGATGGTTGAGCTCGTAGGTTTGGCAAAAATAGTTTCATAATCATGCGTCGATATTTTTCAACCGTTGACATTTGTCGCCTTGCTTCGGGAATTTTCGAAAAAAATGGTCCAGTTTTGCTTGTTGATGTGGCCGTTTAGGAGAAAATGAGCTTCGTCGCTCCAAAAAATGGGATTTACAGTGCGAAAACGCTCCAACATCGTTTTACAACAGTTTTTGCGTAAATCAAAGTCACTTTCATTCAGTTCTTGAACTTGAAAATTAAAATAATTTTAAAGGAAGCAACTTTAGATCCTTTTTTAAAATCTCAAGAATAGCCGCTCTAGGAAGTCCCAGTGAGGCTGCTATTTTCCGTATTGAAAGTCCCGGATTTTCATGTAGACTGCTTTTAACCAGTTCAATGTTTTCTGGAGTCCTTGAAGATCGACTGGGCGCTGACCGAAGCAGTTGCGCGGAATTTCTGCACCCACGAGCGAATTAAATTTACACTCGGCCCATCACGTATTCAGCGAATACCGAACTTTGAACAAAATTGTCGACGAGCAATTACGTTAGAATCATTACTCTCACTGCGACATCGTGACTGACGAATCCGCACAATAGATAACTCTAACGGCGCCACCCTCCCTCCGCACCGTTTGTTACTTTTTAAAATAGGTTAGGTTAGGTAGAACAGCCGGCTGCGGAACTGGTGAAGCAAAAGTAGTGCAGCCCACTTGGGTCCGTTTTCTCGGTCCCTTTGTGATACCTGGGGAAGAAAAAGATAGATAGAGAAAAAGGCATTAGATTAGATTGGGTCGGATCGGATAGAAAAAGAGATAGAGAATTACTGTGTATGGTCAGTGGTGGTCGCCCCGTATTGGCCACTGTCCCCGAACCAACCGCTATCCCTGATAAAGGACGTCCGACAGGCTATCCAGTCTGCCGATACCAAAGTGTCTGGTCCGAATGTCGTTCAGCGCCGGACAAAAGCACAAGAGGTGCTGTATGCTCTCAGTTTCATCTTCGTCCTGACAGCTTCTGCAGAAGTCGTTCCAAGGCAGTCCCAATCTTTCGGCATTGGTGCCAAATCGACAGTGGCCGGTGATTGCGGCCACGGTGTCCCTTATCCTTCGTTTATCAGGATCTCCCATTGGATGCGTCCCCAGGTGACTAACAACTCCACAAGGATACTTTTCTAAATAATCGTATTTAAAAATATAAATTTGCCACCGAACACCCTGTAAAAATTCAGCAAAAGTGGTCATGAAAAATTTTGACAAATGAGTGCGTATGTACATGCAAAGTCCTGGAGGTCATTTGCCCGAGATTAATAACCCTATCCTATAAACTTTATGATTCAATAAAAAAAAATAACAAATAAAAAACTAAAATCTTTGTTTTCTTTTTTAATCAGATCTCCTTTTGGGGCACCCTTTATTTGTTGATTTGATCTTTTTATAAATTTTGCTATTGTTTGATTGCTAAAAGTAGAATAATGTTAATCAGCATTGGTTGACATACGTGAAAAATGTATCAAAATGTTAAATATATTTTCATCGAGATTGTCAGTAAATGTTATTTTTGGCTTCCGTTTGTCTGTCTGTCTGTTTGCACAGGATTAACATTTATATTGTCAACGTATCTTTATTACTCTTTTGGCACGCATCCAATTTTGGGCAGCAACCATTAAATGCTTAACAATTTAGTGCTCATTTGAAATTACCATCAAATGAGACAATATTTAAATTAAATACTTGCGCAAATTGTTTGCAAGATCAATGTGCATGTCTGAAAAGTGTAGTCGCATTTAATTTAGGGTTAAATTTAAATTTAGGAAATTTTCAAAATTATTTTAGAAAAAAAAATTCATCATTAAATTAAACAAAATCAATCAATTAAATTTAATGTGTATATAAATTGGTTAATGCATATATTGGAAATAGATACATATGTACATATTTCAAAAAGATTCTACATGAAGGAAGAAATTGTTTCTAGGTTCAAAAAAATATTTGTTTTTGAATTTGTGGAAAAATTCCATAAATTTAGTTTTAGTAGTTCTTTAGATAGACTTTACTCTTACAAGACAGATCTTTTTGTCGTAGACTTAATTTTCTTATTGTTTGTTTTTGTTGTTTCCTTTTACAGGGTTCATTCATTGGGTTCAAATTTTAAACTCGAACGTTTGTTTATTTGTTTATTTAAATAATGTAAACAAACCAACAAATGTTTTTATCATACTTTTGTTTAAGTACATACTCTTGTTAATGTAAATATGTATTAATGTACATACATATGTACTTATATCTAGTTAAACGTCTGAAAGCATTTATGTTTAGGTTTTAAGTTTTATTGATAAAAAAATTATTTTTTATTTAAAATATAACAAAAAAAAATGCATACATATGTATTTAATAAATAAAGAACACAAAAGAAAGAAATACATAAATTAAGTATGAAAAATCTCTTTATTAAACTTTTTTTTGTTTTCTTTTAAATTTGTGTTTTGTTCTCATTTTAATACTTCCTCTCTGTTACAATAAGTGACAGTAATGTCAACACTATTTGATAAAAAAAAGTGAAAAATGTGTCAGCTGAGCTTCCTAATACATAGGCTTTATCTCTGAAATTATATTACCTATCGTTTTAAAAACCTGCCACACAATAATTTTATTTTACATTCAAAAACATTTAAACTCGTTAGATTTCTGGGGATACAAAAATACCATTATAAGACTCGACTCAGCTAAATATAGCAGCTTGCATAGGGTGACCATTCGTACTGATTTCAAATCTTGGTTTGAGTCGATTGACAGTTCCCCAAAAATGATTGAAATTTTTTTGAAAACTATTTCCTGAATCAAATATTTTTTTTACAAAAACACATGACACCCAGACGGATGGAAGAGCTTTAATCGATTTAGGAAGTGATTTTAATTTTATTGCTTTAATTGAGGGTGTTTCTTAAACTATAACAACTGAAAAGCGTACTGATTTCGAACCAGAAAAAAATGGTCACCCTTAGCTTGCAAAAAAAGTTATTCGTTGATATTGTTAGTTTATTGTTATTATAATTATGTGTTTTTTTTAATTATAATTATTTCTGGGCTTAACATTTTAAAAAAGCAATAATTATTTTTGAATTTTTAAAGAAATATTATTAAGGTTGGCAACCGATACCGTTTAAACTTGGTTACCGGAACTGATACCGTTAGCGAAAAAATTTGTTTCACAAAATACTTGATACTGGTACAGTTTCCTTTAAAACTGGTATTAAAATACCGTTTCCCTTGATACCGGTATCAAATTATCGATTATACATTTTTGTAGTTCAAATCCATGAATTATGCAAGTACCAAAAACAATTTTAAAGTAATTTAAAAATAGGTTGGGTAACATATCGTTTCACCATTGTAATGCTGTTTTTGTTTTTGCTGTATCTTTTTTTTTAACATTTTTTTCGTCTTGTAACTTTTGTAAACAAAGAATTCATGTTAGTGTCCTTGTGTTGTTTCATTTATTACACAGTGCAACACGAAGAAAAAATAACCATATACGGACATCACTATGTGAAAGTAGACAAAAAAAAAGACCCGTGTCTCCCAGTTTTGCCCAAAGTCATCCATTTATTTTTTTTATAGGCCCCCAAAGATTGGGGGCCTTGGTGTCATTTTTGCTGTAGCCCTTTTTATAGAGAACAAAAATTGGGAGCATAAAAAATTAAAAAAAAATCATTTTAGATCAAAATCGCAAAAAAAAACTTTAAAAAGTTCGAATTTTTTTACCATTTTCCCCAAGTTCAGGTCCATAGGTAGCAAACTGTTCAAAATTCAAGGAAACAATCAACTACAAATATTTACCTAAGATCTCAGTAAACAGCAGCTCACAATATAAAAGCGACGGGACGCTCACATCGAGGCATTACACAGCGCGACGTCAAAGAGATCTCAGCGTTAAAAGTTATAAAAAAAGTGCTGCAGCATAATTCGCACACAATATTGGCAACTGACAATTTCAATATGCAGTGTAAAAATATTTATTTATTTTGCTACGTTTGCGGTCATCAAATCAGAAAAAATAGTTCTACAAGATTTCGAAAGGAAAAGAATCTTACACACCTAATGCAGTGTGTCGCCAATGTTATAACAATCTCATAGCATGGTTGAGTGGAGGCAAACATAGTATGAAGTATTGTAAGCCGGTAAACTGGATTAATCGCCCAGGTGATCATGATGCAACCAGTTGCTATGCATGCGTTAATTACACATCTTGTCTTAATCGACATGCTGAGAAGAACAAAATATATAAAGCAACTGTAACGGCCACACTACCAGTGCTTGCACCTGAAAATTTTGTATTCCCAAGGCCGCCAACTCCAGATCGTAGGACTTGAAAAATTACACACAGTGTTATTGTACTAAAGTCATCTCTGCATTTTTTGAACAAAAAAAAAGGGATACGCACAATATGATTTATTTTATTAAATATTAAAAATTTTTTAAATATTTTTTTAATTTTTTATTTATTTATATCTGAACTAATTGTTTTAAGACAATTTGTAATTATTTGTTTGGCTCAAGTTCGATCCCTACTGAATTCTTATATATTTAGAATGAAGAAATCAATACTTTCTTTGTTTTTCACTTTAATACCGTTAGTTTTAGAAAGATAAATTTTTATTGAAAAATTAAGTTTTTACCGATACTAATCGAGTAGATTTAGTACTATTTGTTCGGTTGTTAGTAATTATGTTTGAAACATCAGCTATTTGACGAACCCACTGGCCTATATACAGTGTGTAGAGATGTAAATATATATATTTTTTAATGGCTGTCAAAGTTAAAATGGTTTACTTTAAGAGCATCTCAAATAAAAATAAGTTCTTTAAACATTCAAATTGTAAGTAGTGCTCAACAGCAAAACTACTTAGATTGGACCCGTTTTTACTGTAACTACTTAAAAGTTTAACTGTAAAAAACTTATTTTTGCTAGAAATGTTCTAAAAAATCCATTCTGATTTTGACAGCTAACTATACTTCATTTATTACTTCTATTAATTGAATTTATTGTTTTGACACTCATGAAACTTTTAAATGGTCCAAAAACAACAATAAATTGAGCGCGGACAATGATACAAAATAATGAATTTTCTAGGTAAACATTTTAAAATTTTGTTAAATACGTTAAGTAAGTACCTACATATACCGATACCGATATAATCAAAATACCGATACCGAAATTTAAAAAAAAATGTTTTATACTGTTACCGATATAATCAAATTACAGAGATACCGAAATGACAAACTTTTAAATACCGATACCGCTACCGTTATTTGTTTCTGTTGCCAACCTTTAAAATTGTCTTCTAATTTTTATTTCAAATTTTTAACAGATTTATCCCCTTATAATGGTTTATAACTTAACTCAGTTGAGTTGTAATTGTAAAATTTAATATTATTATTACAATCAAACCTGTAAAAAAATTATTAACTTTTACAACTTTGTGTTAGTTTCATTGACAAAAAACAGCAAAAAATTACAACTCGTCAGTAGCAGTTGTTTGGTTTTGCTGTAATTATGAAACTAAATTTCAGATTACAACTGAAATAAAGTTATTAATTGTTGTTTTAATTGATATAAAATAAAAAAGGATTACTTATAATTATGTCTATTCGGCTTTAAGTTTATTATTGAAAATGTAATAGTCAAGAATGGAAATTTTAATTAAAAATTTAAGTAATTCCGATACTAGCCTAGTGTAATGTATTTTCGAAATCAGCTTCAATTTCTCGTCAGCACTTTTTCTATTCGGTACTACTGTAAGTTGAATGCTAATTTGTCCTTTAAAAAAAAACTTTAATTAGAATTTGAAAAAGTTCAAATAAATAACCATAAAATGTAATAAAAAAAGGGTTACTTTTATTATATTGATTTTTATGGAATCAAAATAAAAAAAATAGGTAAAAGATAATTTTTTGAAAAGAAAATTAAATTAAAAAAACAATTATTATTTTTTAAAAATTAAAAATTTAAAAGTATAATTAGGGGAAATTTTAATCACACACCTTTTTTTAAAATCGCTTAATTGTCATCACATTTCTTAACACACGTCGCATATGGCTCTTTGTTTAAATGTTTTCAATGAATATGTTTTTGCTTTGTTGTTGTACCTAGTATTGAATTAAAACAGGAAAAATTGACCAGTACTAGAAACATCTTAAATATAAACACATTGCCTAATTACCTACAAACTGTTAAAAATAAAAAAAAAAAAAATAATAATAAAAATATAAAAAAAATAAAGTAAAAAATGCAACTAGCAAAATGAAATATTTAAAAAGATAATAAATTAAAAAAAAAATTATTCGCTCTGAATGTTTTTGTGAAAACGTGATAAAATAATTCATATGATTTAAACAATTTTATTCTAAATACATATCTTATTTAAAAATAAAGGAAATTTAATATTGAACATTTACGCGTGTTTTTTTGACATTTTATAGAGAGACGTCATAAATTATCTACACAATATGTATGTACATAAATGATTCATGTAAATTTTCTTTGTTATTTGTATTTTTTTTATAATTTTGTTATTATTTTGCTGTTGTTATTTTGTATTGTTTGCTATACTCAGCAAAAGTCAAGGACCTTTTTGTTGTTGGTGTTGTAAACTTTTGTATGAAAAGAGGATGAATATAAGACAAACTAAAACATTCTTTAATTCATATGTTGTTATTTCCATTTAGTCAATACATGTGCACATTTATACAAATGTATGTGTGTATGTTTGTAAATCTATCTCTAAGTATGTATGCGCCTTTGTGACAAATATCTGTCTGTCTGTCTCTACATTTGAGATATCGCATTTTTAAGCAGGATGTTTATATATTTACGTATTAATTAATAATTTATTAATGTATAAAAAGTCAAATTAAAACAAATTGATTAAATTAAAAACATTTGATTTACTTTCCTAGTTTTTCAAAACTTTAAGTACGTTTTGTTAAAAATTTTGGTTTGAGGGGATTTTTCAGGAACTTTGACACATTTCTCTTCACAAAATCCAAATTTGTTTTTGTCGAAAATCACGTGATTTCAAAACTTATTTATGAAAATTTATTTTCAGATTATATATTTGTTTATATCAACTTGTTCTGCTTGTAAAAAAAACTACACCATTTCAATTTGCAAAACTTGTCTCACTATGCATACATATGTAAATATGAAAATAAGAAAATCTTTTAATGCCCTACACAAAGTCAAGTAAATACATATTTCAGATACTTACAGATACGAACTTCGATTTAGCTATGTCAAGTTTCCAAAAGCAAGTCAAGTCCCTAGGACCGCGATTTTGCATTAAACTATTAGAAATATTCCTGGGGCAATATTTATTTAAAATCAGTAAAATCAGTTAACTACGGACCGAGATAAAATCAAAAACCTGAA
This sequence comes from Melanophora roralis, assembly GCA_963583895.1. NCBI lineage: Eukaryota > Metazoa > Arthropoda > Insecta > Diptera > Rhinophoridae > Melanophora > Melanophora roralis. Next base: position 47,268,821 of record OY757190.1, on the reverse strand, counting down.
CTGACCTTTTTTTTAAACAAATGAAAACGAATGAATCTCAGTAACTATGGCCACTGTTTCCACAAAAATTGGCGTAGAGACTTTAAAGATAGCAAACTAATTTGAGGATAGAAGCAAGGGGAGTGGTAGCTTCCCTACAATTGCATAAATTTAAGAAAATTTTTACACGCTTTATCTCGAAAACTATAACAGCTAATGATTTCAAACCTATTACAAAGTATGTAGTTAAATTAAAATACCTATATGTTAAAAAAATAGTTGAATAGGATCAAGTGGAGTAAAAAGACGGACAAACTCTAAAAAATTTATAATATGTATCTCAAAAACAAATTTATTTTTTGATTTTTATTAAAAAAAAATATTTTTTTTGATGTTTATTATTTGCCAGAACATTCTAACAAAAATTAACCGATTATTATTGTCATAATTTATTTTTTTATTTATAAATAATAATTATTTCTGCCAAAACAAATATAAATAAAATTAATACATAACTTTTCTGCAAAAAATTATTTAATGACAAAAATTGTAAAAATCAAAACAAAGTTATTGTTTTCTTAATTATTTTTTTTACACAAAAAAATATAAATATTTAAATATCATAATAGATTTTTATAAAATTTTAAAAATAATAACCTTTTCTTCAAAAAAAAAAAAAAATAAATAAATAAAAAAATAACAATTAGTGCACAATTAAAAAAAAAAAAGTTAAAGAATATTATTTATTTTCTGACAAAAATTGTAAAAAAACAAAGAAAAATTATTGTTTTTAAGATTTATTTTTTTGATAAAAAATAAAATTAATATATAAATGTTAGGTTGAAAATTCGACACAATACAAAATATTTTTTTTTTTAATTTGTATAATTTTTTTTTTTTGTATTTTTAATACATTAATGTCTTGTTTACGTATTATGTTTCGATGTTATGTATTTTTCAACATTAAAAATAATTTGTTTTTAAAATCACGCTTTATAATAAAAAGTGCCTTTTAAACAATGTGAGCCAAGGGTGTCTCTGGGGCCGAACCCCCAATTTACATGTACACAACGCGAGCACCCACAAAAAAGCATAGTAAAGAGTGCAAAACTAAATAAAATTAACAACAGGTTGATATTGCATTGTTTTTTAAACAATACACACGGTGTTACTTTTATTTTTATTATCTTGCTGGGCACCGCTGCTTTTAAGAACTTTTGAGTATTTTTAAATTCAAATAAATAAAAACCCAAGGTGTTCGCCTATCAATATTTGCCGCATTGTCCTGTCCTGGTTTTCTAAATATTTTTTTTTTCGTTGTCGTAGTCGTTTTTAAATCTAAGGGATTGTTTTAAAATTTACGCAAACACTGAATAAATTGGCGGGCGCATTTATCGTATTTGACAACATACAAGACGATGATAGCGCCAAACACAATTCAACTGATTAATGTAGAGATAAGTTTTATATTGTCCAAATCAGACTCTTTTACACTTTGTTCTCTAATATTCTGGTACATTGTACAACCAACAGTTAAAATCACTATAAATTTCACCAAATTAATTTTTTCTGTTCACAAAGTGTGAGTTTTTATTTTACAATTGAGTTCAATTAAATTAGCGTTTCGCTTTTTTTACATTTTAAATACAACTCTTTTTAAGACTTGTGGCATCTAACACACACAAACATACATACATGTGTACACAAATAGAAATGCCGCAAAAAAACTTGAATTTTTTGCAAGTTTTTTTATGAAAACCTATTACGAATAGAAATAAACTAATTAACTTAGCGAAACTATAATATTTTTCATGCACACTTATTACACTATGCAACAAATAAATACTTTTTAAAAGCAACAAAAAGTAAATAGTAAAAGTATGGTGAGGTTGGTGATCGTGTTACTTCTAATAGATCTCAAAAGCTTTGAAAATTTAATTAAGTTGATTCATATATTTTTTAACCCCAAACTTTTCTGCAATATTGTACCTAAGACTTAATTTTGAAGACGATAAAAAGAAAACGTCTATCCCGTTTGTGTATTTTTTTTATTGTTGCACTGTGTTATTTAATATTATTTCATTTAGAAACTTATTCAAATTGATTTTCTTCACGTTTTGTGAACTGTTTTGTTTTAGATTTTATTGATAAGAAAAATATTCTATTATGAACACAATTTATTTGTGGTTGTAAAAAGATTTAAAACGTAAAGTCAATCAATTAGGCAGCACTTTTGTGATTGTTTGTGGTTTCAAAATAAAACAAAGAATAAACATTATTTTTAGGTTTTTAAA